>MU005764.1:2826869-2848479 GCA_010093715.1 Pleomassaria siparia CBS 279.74 | reverse complement strand
ACTTTAGAACTAGAGATAATAACCTTAGGGAAATACTAGGAAAACCTCTAAACAGAGCTCCTTAGAAGCTAGGGTAGGCAAAGAATAAGTGTTACCCCTTCTTCTTAGTAAACTTACTAGATCTAGAGCAAAGAGCTATAGATGTACGCCTAGAGGTGTTTAAAAGAAGCAGAAAGGTAGCCGCACAGGTAGCTTCTGTTAACAGTAATTCCCCCTACCTATTTAGTAATAGGAACTACTTACAGGAGCTCTATAATAAAAGTTAGCAATAGGAAGAAAACAGGGTGCTTAATAATAATAATTCCTTTAACTATGTGTTTGCCTTAGACACTACACCTCTAGATAATATTATGCTAAATAGTTACTTAACTAGTGCAGCAACTAGAAGCTAAGGAAGGCCTGTAGACAAATACTGCTAAGCTATGCTTAAAAGAACTAAGGAATCTTGTGTTTAGAAGCCTAATTTAGAACAAGGAGTGCTAGAGAATAACAGAGGTGCTATCTATAATTAAGTAGTCTAGGACCGTGTAAGATTTAGTAAGGAAGTTAAGATAGTCCCTAAGTAAGGCACGCAGGAATTAAGGACTATAAGGCCTTAGACAGAGTCTCTAGCACCTACACCCCCCTAGGGAAGAGGAGAAAGAATTTAGCCCTTAATTAAGAATCCTAGTTAGACACTAGTGCCTTCCTTAGTTAGATCTAGGACAAACACGCCCACCTTAGCAGCTAGAGACAAGACACTAACTTAAAAAACTATCCCTACAGCGCCTACAGACCTTAAGCTAGTTTAAATACTTAGAGAAACTAACCTAAATTAAGTAGTAGCCGCTATGCTAAGCTAGGAAGTTAGAGAGTTAACAGTAATAGACATGCTAGCGAATAAGGAAATACGGAGTTAAATAGAGAGAGTTATGTTAGAACCTAAGAAGTCTCTCCTAGCAGATAAATTAGTTATAGTTATTAAGAACCTTTCTAACTACTAAAACTACAACCTAGAGATAGTGTAAATTAACTACCTTAAAGATTCTAGCTAGAGATATAAGATTTTTAGAGATAGAGATAGATTTATAGAATAAGATAACTAAGCAACTACTAAGGACGTAGAACAGAGAAGATTAACAGCCTAAGTAACTACTATGCATTTAGAATTACTAACTGCCTAGGCAACTATCTATAACTTAAGAGTTAAGTGCCTTATAGATACAGGTGCCTCTATAAACATTATAAGGTACTTAGCGGCTAATACCCTGCAGTTGCTAATTAAGGCTTAAGATTACACTAGTCTTAGGGATGCTATAATATTAGCAGATAGAGGTTAAGATCCTTTCCTTAGAACTATATAGGACGTACTAGTTTTAATTAGTTCTGTTTTAATTAAAGTTAACTTTAAGGTCGTAAAGAAGTTAATTAGGTTAGTTATCCTAGGAGGACTATAGTGCGTAGCTGCTTAACTAACAGTTAATTTTAATGCGTATAGACAAGTAATCTGCTAAATTATTTCTGCAAATAGAAAACAAACCGTAAGCTTTATAGCAGCAGATTCTATCTACTTCTACTCTAGAATAGAACTGCACCCGCTCCTAGAAGCTAATACTGTAGAGTACAGACCTTTAGAGGATCTCTAATAGAATAATAGTAATTACCTTAAGCATAGAGTCCTAGGTGCTGCAACCTTTGCTTATAGCAACTTTAGAATAAACTTCTCTTAGAAGGAAAGAGAGAAAATTATAGAAGATTAATACCTCTTGTTCTACTAGGGAGATAGTAATAACTTGTTAATTAATAAGATTATGCACTAATTAAACCTAGATGCCTATTAGCACGCGGCCTAGAAACACTAACTAAATTATTATTTAAAGAAGTTAGTGTTTACTATGTACAAGAGTGTAGCAACTAAGGTCTAGCTAATTAATAAGCCTAGAGAGAGCAAGAATACTAGCAGCTTTAGGTTAGAAGATTAGAGGAAAAGAGCGTGTAATAGACAACGCTTCTATAACTAGATGCACCCTTAGCCTCTAGGACCTTTTAACTACCTTATTAAACTAAGACATGCGCCTTTTCTACGTAGCAGAAGACTTATACTAGAATAAATCTAAGAACTTCTTATAGGAGATAACCTCTAACCTGCAGAAAAGAACTTGTTTATTAAGATGCTATTTAACAGAGAAGGGGCGCTAGCGTGGAATTTCTTAGAGATAAGTAGATTCTACTAAGAAGTAAGTCCCCTCTACTAGATTAAGACTATTCTATATAAGGCCTAGTAAGTAAAAGGGTTTATGCCTCTAAAGGCTCTAGAACCTACAATTATTAAGATGCTTTAAGAAAGATTAGATTAAGGAACTCTAGAATACAGTAACAGCTAATACTAGAATCCCTAGTTCCTTATTAGCAAGAAGGCTAATCCCTACAAAAAACAGAAGTATTAACTAATTAATAATGCTTAATACATAAACGCAGTTACTATTTAAGATGCTAACCTACCTCTGTTATTAGATAACTTCTCTTAGAGGCTTGCTGGCTGCTACCTCCTATTAATTATAGACTTCTTTTCTAGTTACGATAGGGTTACCCTGCACCTAGATAGCAGAGATATAACTGCCTTCTAAATAGTCCTTAGATTACTACAATAAACTACCTTAGTATAGAGAGCTACTAATTTAGTAGCCGCCTTTCTCTAGATAGTTATAAGAATTCTCTAAGATAGATTCCTACATAATACAACTCCCTTCTTAGATAACATTATATTACTAGGACCTAAGACTAACTATAATAATAAAGAATTGCAAGTGCCTAGTATTTAAAGATTTGTTCTAGAACATATCTAACAAGTAGATTAAGTTCTTACAGACATTAAACAGGCGGGTGCTTTAGTAAAAGGAACTAAGTGCGCCTTTAGTGTAAAGAGATTAAATGTAGTTAGGTATAAAGTTAATGTTTATAGACGCTACCTAGAGAAAAAGAAGATTAAAAAGATTTAGAACTAGCTGCCCTGCAAAAATATTACAGAGTTACGTAGGTTTATTAGGCTTGCTACCTATTACTGCATTTGGATTTTCTATTTTAACCTTATTTATATACTACTGTTTAAGCTTACTAGGAAGGACTTAGAGTTTATCTAGGACGAAAGACACTAGGAAGCTATAGATACAGTAAAGGAAGTAATAATAATAGCACCTGCGCTAGCTTCCCTAGATAAAAACAGAGGCATAGTCTACGTTATAGTTAATGCCTTAGGAGACGGAGCTAGGGTATGCATAGAATAAGTAGGACGAGATAGAAAACGCTACCTAATTAGGTTTAAATCTACTATCTAGTCTAAGTCTAAACAAATATAGCACTTAACTAAGCAAGAATGTTAAGCAGTCCTCTAAATCCTAGCTAAGTAGAGAGTCTGGCTATAGGGAGTACTCTTTACTATTAAAACAGACGCTATAACCTTAATAGCCTAGCTAAATTAAACAGCTACAGACCTTCTAGGATTACTTATAAATAGGTAGTTAGCAATAATCCTTATGTAGGACTTTAACATAGTCTATATCCCTGGTAAGAAAAACGTAGTTGCAGATGCGCTTTCTAGGTATCTAAAAGAAGAAGATTAGGAGCCCCTAGACTATCTAGAACATAACTTAGAAGCATTTATAGAAGACATAGTTAGTGTTGTAGAATACTTAAAAAGCTAAGGAAAGGCGTACGACTATATTAGCTATAACTTAGAGGTGTTCCCTATAGATATTACTATGCAGGGGAGGATTCTAGATAACATATACTTAGACAAATAGGAATAAGTTGCCTAGTTCTTAATCTATAGAACTAAGCCTAGCCAGCTCGCTAGGATAGAGAGAAGAGCATAGACTTAAAAAGCAATAACTTACTAGGTGCATAGAGACCTTCTGTTTAGGAAAAAATTAAGGAATGTAGCTATGTAACAAGTCCTCTATAGAGAAGATCTTTAGGTAGCAGCTATATAGGAAGTTTACTAGCTCTTAGGCTATAGGGGAGTCTAAGTAGTCTACTTAGCACTCTTATATTAATATTATTAGGCTAATATGTATAACATAGTCCGCAGATAACTAAAGACCTGTAAGAAATGCAAACTTATAAGCTTAAAAAGAAAGAAAGACATGCTAAACACAACTTTTTCCTTAGCCTTATAGGATTAGATTACCCTAGACGTAGTACATATGCCTGCAACTGTTAGCAGATACAGGTATCTTGCTATTAGAAGGGAGTATCTTAGTAGTTAGCCTAAAGCAGAAGCCTTAAAAAATAATAACTTAAAATTAATTACTAAGTTTATCTTTAGGAAGTTCTTCTACAGATAGTTAATTTCTAGAAAAATTATAGTTAACAGGGGGCTAGAGAACTAGGATATTACCGCTAAAATACTCTAGCTCTATAGGATAAACTAGATTTAGATTTCTCCCTATAACTCTTAAGCATAAGGACTAATTAAATAGGGACATAAGCTAATTATAAACGCACTAGCTAAGCTAGAAGGACCCTAGGTAGATAATCTTAACATAGTTCTTTAGGCGGACTAAATAAGCATTAGAAAATCTATAGGATAGTCTCCTGCTATGCTCGTAACTAGCTAGAACCTAATCCTCCCTATTAAACTCTGCCTTCTAACCTAGCAAACACTACTATAGGATTAAGTAAAGACAACTAATAAACTTCTAGCAATCTAAGCCATAGTACTAGATCTCTAAGACAGGAACCTAGAAGACGCAGTAGCAAGAACTAAACGCCTCCGCAGGCAAAATAAAGACTATTAGGATACTACTAGGGATATTAAGCATAGAACACTAGAACCTAGAGACCTTATAGTTGTATAGGACTTAGCTAGAGACATTAATATATCTTAGGATAAGAAGATAACTAGAAGGTAGCTTAGGCTATATTAAATTAAGGAATCTTTTTAAGACTACAGATATTACTAACTAGAAGACTTAGACGGATTAAAGTTTAGAATAACTACATCTAGCAACTGCTTAAAGAAATTCTTTGTTTATTCTAAGGAGGACATAGCCTTAGAGGATTAAGGCAGGATAAGACTATTTAGCGACTAGGGTATAGAAAGATAGAATAATAAATACTATTTACTACTACTACATGTGTAAGAACAAAGAGACTCTACTATTATACCTAAACAGGACAACCTTAGACGACTACAGAACCACACGGAGTTAGCCCTGCAGGCACTAGCAATCTACTACCCTCCGCCTAGAGGGCTAAGTCTAAGAATAGAGATACCTAAAGCCTCTTCCTTCCCTAAAGACTAATTTAAATACTACTTAGACGGGGAGGAATTAGACTCCTAGGAAGTCTCTTTAATAGAGAGGTAGTATAGGAACACTAAAAGAGAAGACTATAGAGCAAACCCTAGATAAGAATGCTATAAAGAGTACCTTAGCAAAGAAGACTAGAAACAGCAAGGGCAATAATAAAGACTATTAGTTAGGGGACAACTAATAAAGCTAGGGAGGAGCAGGTAAAGAGCTCCCCCTATACACACTTATTTTAAAAAATATATATATAAAAGTCTTGCTAATATCCCTAAATCCTCTGCGGCAGATACAGGTCTTATCTAGCATTCTACACCTACTACACATCTCCTTTAATATTTGCTATTTCTTTATTATAAGCTATTCCTTTGTTTCCTATATAATTTCCTTTATTATTTGCTATTTTGTTACTAGCGCGCGTAATTACCTACGACTATTACAGGCTTTATTACGCACACACACTAGATAAAGACTAATTACTATATAACTAACTTATTTAACTTAGATTAACTATAATTACTATGCCTCTAGGCGTTACCTTAAGAAAATCTGACAACCCTAACAGCACAGGCTAAGGAGCGCGAGCCTAGGCCTAAATAGGACTAGCGCAATATTTTTAACTAATAAGATTTTAGTAGGTTTGCTTACGCGAACATGCTAAATTCCTATTTGCTAAAACTAATCTCCCTGCTACCCCTAGTCGCCGTTGACTAGTACTACTAGCCTACTACACCTGGCCGCTAAGGTTAAGGCCTAATTAGGCTTAGCGTAAAAAATTAGTTACTAAGCATAGAATTATGCAAGAATAAGGGAGAACGTTGCAGCATGCAAGACTAGCCTAGATTAAGCGTAGCGCGTAATTTAACTAATAAGATTTTAGCATATTTACGTAAGCAAACCTGCTAAATTCCTATTAGCTACAGAATAATAAGGAACTAGGGTAAGCATAGAATAAGATGCACCTGCGTATAGAATAAAGGTGCTGCGTTAGAATATTACATAATTACCAGCAATTAGACAGAGGCCTTATAACTTTACTAGAGGATAAAGGTAAAAGATTGTTTATAAATAATATAAAGGTAAAAGTTAGTAAAAGTAAATCTAATTAGCGCAATAAATAATAAGCTTCGCACTGCCTAATAGTAGTAAGCTTATTACAGAAACCCCTAAGGAATATAAATTTACCTTTATATTTTTCTCTTCTAAATATATCCCTACCTCTGTAAGAAAACACCTTAGGTACTTCTAACTTTTTTACTCTTCTAACTTTGCAAAACTCTAACTTAACTATAACTATAAACAGCATACATACCTGCTATATTAGAAACTAAGATAGCAGATTAACGCTAAGAAGACCTAACTTTACCTACGCTAGGTGCTTATTAGCCCTAGACTCCTTAGAGACAGATTACCTTACCTACTTAAATACGCTGCGGAACTACTACTCTTGCTCTCTATTAAGGAGACCTAATACTAGATTATAGCATAGACCTCTCTAGCTACTCTAAGTACCTAATACTATCTATAGGATCTCTCCTAGTAAAGGACTTTCTTAAACACCTATAATTTATAGGACTTAAACGCTGCGTAGAAATATACAGCAAAACACTAGCTAGCATGTACGCCTACCTAACTAACTAAGTATGCCTTATAACTACTCTTACTTAATACGCCTAAAAGAATAGAGAAGCTATAATAGCATATAGGGGAATTAAATAATAGGAAGAAGACTACGCATATATAAAGAAAGTAGATAAGTTTAAAGAAACTACAGTAAAACAGATCTTAGCCCTGCAAGATAAGATTATAGCTAAGTAGGGAACAGAGTTTAGGGATAAAGTAATTCTGCTATTCTCCCTAGCCCTCTAGATTAGCAAAACATTGCTTACTTAAATTAAATACATTACTAACTAACTGCCTGCGGAAGAGGTAGCTCTAATTATTAATATTATGTTCTACTAGCGACGAATTAAGCGTGGCTAGGGGTAATAAGCAGACCCTAATATTAATAGAGCTAACTTTAGTAAAGCCTAGAACCTGTGCAGGAAATTGCAGAACTAATTTAATACACATAATAAGGCAGTAAAAATTCTAACTTAGGTTATTAACAGATACTACACCTATAGGGGATAATAGAGGAATCTAGTAATGCAAGAATAATAGATACCTACTGCTAAAAAGATAGATTAGCCGCCAGAGGGCATAGGCAAGCAAATAGTGCCTCTAGAATAGCTTAAAGAGAATAACTACGTCTTCTACAAGCCTACTAGATTCCTAGTTCTAAACGCTATTCCTAGATTAATTAGGGCTAGGATAAGCCTATAATAATAAGGCTACATGCAAGTCTGCTTAGGAATACTTACTACCTTACTACTAAGCTCTGCCCCTTCTCTATTAAGGACCCCTAGAGGATCTTTGCCTATGCATAGGATAGAGACTTAGTAGAATATAGTAGTAGGACGAACTTGCGGAAATATAATTGCTGTCTCCGCCCCTATCTACTATTTACCCTTTAGGCGCAGATTACTAATAGATACTACCCTTTATTATATAGTTCTGCAGACTACTACAGGAAGCACAAATTAGGTAATTAAAGCTCTTATATCTAGTACTGTTCCTACTAGGGCTATGCCTTAACTAGTTCTAGCACAAGTAACTACTTTAGCTAAGGTAATAAAGGCAGCTTAAAATTTAAATAACTAGCGCCTAGTTCTAGCTAGAGCAGTAAAGAAAGTTATTATCCTAGAAGACTTAAATAAGAACTCTAAGTTCTATAATAACATAGAACTAGAAGTTCTAGCCTATATGTCTAACCCTAAACAACTATGTAAATGTGACTATAAAGAATAAGATTTCTTTAACGCTATAGTTAAGATTAGACCTAGAAACGCAACTAATGCCTAAACTATGCCTCTTCTAGATAAGTAGTACGTATTATTAAAGGGTAATAAGAATAGTTAACATGTGTGCTATAACTACTTTAAGATTATTGCTAGCTAGCTAGGTCTTACTACTTAAGGTGTTACATACCCCTAGCTAAATAAGCTTCTTTTTACATATTACTTTAATAAGAGCAAGATTAGAGACATAATAGCTAATAAGAAGACCTACCTCTTATTTAAACCTTCCTAGTAAGGTATCTGCGCCTTAGATAAATTGCTTAGCTATTAATTTGCACCCTAAGTCATGCAGCTATTAATTAACTTTAAGAATATTTAGAAGGTGCTTAATTTAGAAGGCGACTATGCTACCTTCTAGGATACTAGCAATATTACTAAGGACGTGTTTTTATAGGTTACTAAGAATCCTAAGCTTATAGAGGTAATTAATACTAAATATAAGATGTACAACTACTATTACCGCCTGCCTAACAGAGGATCTAACTAGAGATAGGGCTGTATTTAATATTACTTGCTAGGACAGCAACTAGTATAGGGTGACATCTACTACTAGACTCTCTATGCTATGCTGTAAGAATAAGTTTAACTAATCTTATATCTGTATTATATAAAGATAGCTAAGCTAGGCACCTAGATACAGTTTAAACACATTAATCTAAATATTAAGAACGTAGTCTACTACAGTTATAGAATAGAGATAATCTAAGGCAGTGTCTCCTAGGATAATAAGAATTTAAAGAGCTGCATAATTATTCTAGAAGGCATGCATAAGAAACTTGCAGAATATTAACAGTAGCGTAAAAAGAAAGGATTAACTAAAGGACGCAATATTTAAGTATAGGATAATATAATTAACTTCCCTAAAGAAGCCTAGGATATTATTAGACCTAAAGTTTAGTAGGTAGATGTTATGTGTAAGGCTAGGGAAGTCTAAATCTCTAATCCCTAACTTCTACATAGATCTATAGGACCTTCTACTTACCTATAGCAAATAATACTTCCTTAGTTTATTTAAGTTTAAGATAACATAGAGATAATAGAATACTTACCTATAGGCACCTATGCTAAGTTAGCTAAAGCCTACTATAATCTACTTCTAGGACCTACTTCTCCCTCTAGTTAGCTAAACAAATATAGAGGTATTCCTATAGTATTTCTAGTAGCAATTCCCCTAGTGTTTAACTCCTATATATTAAAGGCTATTTACTGCTAAGTTTAATAGAACTTACCCCCTGTTCTCTATAAGCTTACTACTCTGTTTAATATTAACATAACTAAGAAGTCTTATTAGGAATTTATTAATACTTAACGCAAGGAAGTTACTAAGCATATTCTTAACTTATAGGAATTAGTTAAGGCCTATAAGCAGCTTGCCTATAGAGATAGGTCCTTTTTTAAGACAGGAGGCAACTATGTTCCTAAGCTAGGAGAAGAATTAGGAAAAGAGACTAAGGCTAATGTATTTACTAAACTATCCTAGATCTATATAGCTAAACCTAAAGATAAATAGGAGGAATCTTAAGGTAATAAGGAGATTACTTCCTAGGCGGCTAAGAGCTTAGAGGAAGGTTTAGATAGCGATTAAGTTAGAGGATCTCTGTTTTTATTAGTTTCTCCTTTTTTCTTTCTACTTACTCTCTTATATTAACACTTTTTATTTGTTAGGCGTTTTTAATATTTTAAGATATTAGTTAGGGGGCAACTAATAAAGCTAGGGAGGAATTTATAGAGTAGTAGAAGGTGACTTCCTATTTAGGAAGGGGGGGCACCTAGGGAGGGGATCCTTAACAGATCCTTAGACACGAGACATAAGAAAAATAAAGAAAAACGCTGCTAGGCGAGAGTTAACACCTCTAGCAGTCAACACAGTTATTACAGAATACATAATTTTGCCCACAATCTTTCTTGCTTTCTAAAGGGAACTTGGTAATTCTTCTTCAGATCTTTTGATTCATTTCTACCTATTGGTTTCCCCTTGGTTTTCGATCAGGAATCGACCTTTTGCCTTTGAATACGAAGAGACATTCATTTGGCACCCGGCAGACACCTCCCCTTCCTCAGTGGCCTCCTATACCACATTAGCTGCGAGCTAGTCACATACCCTCCTTACAACACGACAACATACATACGTACTAGACATGTAGGGTATGTATGCTTAAGTCTACTACTTGTAATACCTTGACATAGATTCCTTACTGCTCCGCAAAACCTACAGAGTACAAGTATGTACCGATACCATGGCAAGATAGATGCGCCATCTCCCCACTAAACCACCGACCTCGGCCAAATTATGACACAAAAACCTTGACAAGACGCTTACTTGACCTCACCCCAGCCCGTGCAATCTTGGGAAGAGCCGTCCGTGTGTGCCGAATTACATGTTCAAAAGTAGGTAGTCAGAAGTGAAAAAATTTGACAAAACAGACGTCGGCCTTTGCACGAGTCGCGGGGCTCCGCACACTCTGTCCACGCTCCACGCTCCACGCCCAAGCGCAACAATACAACTGCCGACGTATGGATGTCATGTCTCAATTGGGCAAAAGTCTAGAAGACTGTTTACCGGATGTAAGGGGGCCAAAGCTCGATGGGGATACTTCGGAAGAAGCATCGGTTCGTCTCCGCCATAGGTAGACTAGAAGGAGTGGAACACTGGACTTGTACGCTGCGGCCGTAATTGCGAAAAGGGGGCCCCGTGGAGCTGTGTCTGGAGAAGGGGGTTGATTATTAATTAGTGGAGTGGAATGAATAGTAATCGAACCGTGTATGTACTTGTATGTACTTACTGTACATGGTATTTAATAGGGCCAAATAGCTATGTATTTGACGGGATGATCAAGTCTGGTGGACGACAAGAGCCTTGAGTATCATATTGTGCGCATTGATAATGCTATGTATGCATCACAAGACACATTGCTAATCATGTAATTAGCTCCAACACGTATGAGAAACACTTTGGGGTCCCCATACAGGGTCCCCATACAGGGTCCCCATACAAGTACAACCCGAATGCTTATTAATCGCCAAGGTACGCCAAGGAACCAACTATCATGGCCATATCCTACAGGGATTCTCTGTCATTCGACTAATTACTACCCTACCCATACAGTACATACCATGACTCTACTCGGTACTGTAATAATACGTCGCAAACCCGCATGTGCACACTTTTTCTTTCATAATTACCTATTACAATACTGTGCACATGTTTGCATTACCTACGCTTTTGCCTTCCGTGGTCCACTCCCACTCTTCTTCTTCTGCAGCTTCAACTCTGCCCCGCCATTGACATCCGCCTTCTTGGCATCGGCAGATGCCTCAGCCCCACTCGCCTTTGCCTGCTTCTTTCCCGGAGCCTTCTCGGCACCATCCACCTTCTTGGCCTTGGCTCCACTCGCTTTTACTCCCTTCTTCGCTGCTTCCTCGGCGCCATTTGCATCCGCCTTCTCCGTCTTCCATGCACTGTTACCCGTCACCTTGGCTTCCACCTTATCAGCGAGAGGTTTCCCAGCCGGATTCGACTTCTTCGGCGGCACGGCTTTTGGGTTCTTGCCCTTGCGACGCAATTGCGCCCTCTCAGCACGCTGCATGTAAACCTCGTCCTCGTCCTCGTCCCAACCTCCAAAGTCGGAATCCTCCTCATCGCTGTCCTTGATAGGCCTCTTGTCAACGTACTCCTCCTGGACCGGTACAGTGGGAGCAGCCTTTCCACTGGAGCTAGCTGCTCCATTGGCACCAACAGCGTTCGCAGGAGTGAGCCCGAATTTCTTGAATTTGGCCACGAAGAAACCGTCCACGTTGTATGTGTGCGGGTAATATCTCCGCGTCAACTTCATGGACGGATGGAACGTCTTTCCCATGATGCTTGTGAAGCCTTCCTTTCCAAAAGAGAGTCCGGTTTCGACCAGCCTGACGTTGGGGCGCTTGTTGAGTGCGTACTGGACAACTTGCTCGTTCTCTTCAATCGTTACGGAACAGGTTGAGTACACGATATAGCCGCCGGTTTTGCTTGCGTGGTCAACTGAATCGATTGCAGCAAGTATCAACTGTTTCTGCAGATGAGGCAAGCGCATGAAATCTAGCTCCGTCTATCGGTGGAGGTCTAAAGTTAGTATAATTCATAAATGACATTCTTGCAAGACTGCAGTATGGCCCTCGGAGGTACGCACCTTGTTGGTCTTGACACTGGCGTCCTTTGCAATGACTCCAGTACCAGAGCATGGCGCGTCCAGCAATACCCTGTCAAACCCGCCGACGGCTTTGGGGAACTCGAGCGCCGAGTAGTTGCACACAATGGTGTTTTTGACTCCAAGACGATGGATGTTGCTGCATTCGTCAATACCACGTTCAATACCCATAGCATAAAGAGAGCTCACCCGATAAGACCCTTGGCTCTCGATTTGTTGGAATCGTTCGCAAAGACGCAACCAGTGTTCTTCATTAGCGCTGCGATATGTGTAGTTTTACCGCCAGGAGCGGCAGCCATATCGAGCACACGCTCGTTTTCCTGAGGAGCTAGCGCCTAACATCCAGAAGGACCAAAGTCAGCGGAGCTCGTCAATTTGAGAGAAAGTTATTCTCGGCTAGCAAGGCCTATGCATCCATGCGAGATGCGAGACTGGTTGCAAGGATATAATGCACTTTCCAGTATCGAGACTTACCATGACGGGCAGAAATGATGATGCCGCTTGGAGAATATCTAAATGGAGGATCAAAGTCAGTGAAGGTTTCCACGTACGGGGGGAAGAGAGGCAGGGCATATGTGCTCGTAGGTAAAGGGACACATACAATGGCCAGCTAAGTACTCTGGAGTAGCACCTAGAGGAACTTGCGATTCGAAGATTTGCAGTCCTACCTTGGACCATTTCCCAACGGGCTCTGTCAAATACAGTTAGTAGGATAACTCTCGCGTTTTCCCAGACACCAACGACCCATATACTTCGATAATCTGGTGGGATACGTACCTAATTGAACGCCGCGGTTGATGAGTGTCTGCGCAAGTTCTCGTCTATGCGTACGAAGTGTGTTTGTCCTTATTACCATCGGCCTAGGGGTCTCGTTTGCCTCGAAGAAGGCGAACGCTTCGCGCGCAGGGAAAAGGTTGAGTAGTTTATCTGCCAAGAACTCCGAGTAACCATAGTATGCGCATATATCCTTCAATAGCTGAGCCCTATATTCCACCCTGGATCTGCCCTCTTCAGCCAGATTCTTGAAGTCGTCGAGTACTCGTATCGTGTCGTTGAGTCGTGTGCGCAGAAGCTGCAGATCTTGTGTCGCGAGCTTCGAAATAGGCTGACCTTCCTCATCTTCTGAGTCCTCGAGGATCTTCGGCCGGTCTCCTGCAATATTGGTTGTCATGGCTGCTTCTTCCAATTCTGCCTGCGCTTCTGCGTCTTCGATCGCCTTTTGCATATCTAGCTTCCGCGAGAGACCCACAATGTTTGCCGCGGTGAGCTTCTCTTTGACCTCATCCTCGTCCTCATCATCAGACCACATGGCCGTCTTCCTCACATCGTCGTCCGAGTCTACAATGTCTGAACCTGAGTCTGGGAACTCATCATCGTCCAATCCGTCCGAGTCCGAAGCGCTGCCCAATGCATCTAGTCCCGTCACATTCACGGCCTCCATTGCGGTTTCCAAGTCATCATCGTCGGACATGTCCTCATCAGAGACGGGCGCGGGTACGACCTTCTTCGCAGGTTTTGCCGCTTTCAGTCTGTGTTCGCTCATGGCAACTTTGTTTGGGTTGTTGGCTTTCGCGGCGACCTTTGTTGCTTTCTTAAATTCTCGGATCTCTGTTCTCGATCTCTTCTTTCCTCGTGGCTCTGGAGCGGCGGCTGGGGCATCTTTTCGTTTTCGAGTGACGAGAGACTCGTCCAGAGGGCCAGGCGGACCTTGTTTCTTGAATCGGTTTCCAACACCCATTTTGGGAGATTATATTCGGGATTGGATAAAAAAAATCGGTATCTTGAGATTCGGCCTGTTTGGCGCGAACTTTTTGGCGACGAGAAATTTCCCAACATCGAGGTAAATTTTCGGCCGCTGTTCACCGCCTTCGGGACATCGGCGGGGGTTCTTCCGAACGGCTGTCCGCAACACCATAGCGTCATCGTCACTTTATCCACCATCTGCCTCGACAACAATTTTCAGGCCGCTTTAGTCTGTCCTAAAGTGAAAAGGTAGCACTCGACATAATCAATACGCCCTGACAGCAGTAGAGTACCACATCAGTCACGAGAGGTCTCTCCATACCCACCCAACATGTCCGAAGTCACATTTTGCAAGCAGTTTCTTTCGGCACTGGATGCACGTCCAGTGAAGCTCTCCTCAGATCACATTGCGGATCCACGCCAATATCCTGCACAGAATCCTGTAAGCTCTAAATCTGGATATAAATATCGAGATAATACTTCCCTTTGGACCACCATCAAAGAGTGCTGACCTTATAAAACAGTACACTCTCCCCCGTCTCCCCGCTCCGCACCCTCAGCGTCCGACTGCACCGTCCTCCGCCTCTACCAGCTCCTCAACAATCTCCATTACCCTCAAGCCCATGAAATCCACGCAGCCTACCGTTCCCCTCTTAAATGTCGCGCCCTCTACAACATCAATGTACGACCTTAAAAGCTCCTACTCAACCACTACTTCATTCCAGGTATCCAGAATAAAGATACTGTACAAGAAAAAGCCCGTTGCAGACACGAAAACGGTGCTGGAGGTAATTGGACCGGATGCAGGAAATGAGGTGGAATTTAGTATCATGGTGATGGGCGGTGCTGTATCGACACCCGTGACGAGTCCGCCGGCTGTGGCACCGCCTAGTGAGATGGAGAAAGGGTTGGCAGGAGAGAATGTGGAGGCTGGCGTGGCGCAAGGGCCGAGTGGGAAGGAGGCTGCGGCGAGCGACGCATTCTGGGTGGATTTACATGACTTTGTGATTCAAAGATTGAAGGACGAGAGGGAGGGTGAGAGATTGGTAGGTGTGTTCAAGAAGGCATGGGAGAGTGATCGGTAGGCAGATTGAGGAGATGAAGGACCCGTCTGCCATAAGCTCTGGACGCGGGAGCCCTATAGGCCGTATAAAGCTCAGCACGAGGCAGCGAAAGAGCATGGCAATGAAATACCAGAAGCTGACAGTTCATGATGTTCACTCTTGTCGTTTCTTCATTCGGGGCACACACATTCTGCCCGTGTAATTGTCTGCATCGTCTCACATCAACTCAATTCATATCTTGCTATTGTAGGCTCTCGAGCCTGAACCGCAGGCCCTCCCTATCAACTACTAGCGAAGGATACCATCTGTCCACATTGTATCGTAATGTCAATGCCCGCCCAATCCACTAATCCCTTCCTTGTGGGCGCACCTCGGACTCTTTCGGTCGTGATTGTGCATTTAGCGACCCTTGGAGACGCGAGACTTGATGTTCTCGAACTCGATATCGTCGGCGTCGTTGGCTTGGATGTCGGCGGCGAGGCCGTTCAGAGCGCGCTTGATGGCTTCCTTGGAGGTCGAGTACATCATGCGGGGCTATTGTGCATAGTCAGCCCACCGCCCAACTCTCCTCAGATCGCCCACTTTATCCAATTTCCAGATGCACAAAAACGAACAAGCTAGACTCACATATTGCGGTGCGTCATCTGGGCACCAAGAAATAAAGGTGATCTTAGTCCTCGTACCCTCGCCACCGGGCAGATCGTACTCGACATCGAAGACGGCGTAGCGGCCGCCAATGCCCTCCTTGCCCTTGCGATCCTTGCTCTTTGCGTTCAGAAGCTTGTCGCGGAAGATGTCGAAGTTGGCCTCGTTGGACGTCTCCTCCACCACGATCTCTTTCCAATCATCGCTGATCTTGTAGATTATCCATTTGATGTCCTTGCCGAGCTTCAGCTCGTTGAACTTGCTAATGCAGTCTGGATTTACGGAGACACTGGGGGGAGAGTATTAGTTGGGACGAGTTTGGAGTGGTGGGAGGCGGTGACTGTCAAGGCGGGGTGGAGGGGTGCGCAGACAGCCGTCAGGCAGCGCTGAAACGCGGGAATGTTGTTTGTCGTCGAGTACGTACCCTGATTGAGCCTGCAATCCCTAATATTAGCATTTATGTTTCCCGTGCTCAAACACGTGCGCACTCACCATGATGTCCTGTGTGTTGTGTGGAGAAAAAGGTGTCGGAGCGACAAGAGAGCAGGCAGCGCTTTATAAGTGCTCTGTTGACTGTCAGCGTCGTCAGCGACGTCGTGGACAAGCGCGGCAGGCTGCAGAGCAAACGGTCGCCCAAGACGTGGTTATGTCACTCACAGGAATATTGGTATTGGAGTTGTTGTCTGTTGCTTCGAGAGGGGCAGAATCTTGGGAGATTGATGATGTGATGAGGCTGGAGAATCCCAGGTTTTAACGACAGGCGATAACCCCACCAACGCCCGCGGGAACTGCCATATGAGCCATTCGAGCCAAGACCTTTAATTACTCCTATTCGTCAACAAACATCAAACGGCTTGGATAATTTAAGAAAAATTAAAACTGTGAATTCATTTTACATTCCTCGTTTGGTTTTATATCTCGCCTTCCCGGCTTTCACTCTACATACTACACATGCTATCATACAACCCAAAAGAAACCAGGATAATGCTGCGCTTTTCAAATGACGAAGAGAGGGGATGAGTGGAGTGGAGTGAGACCCAATACCATGTACACAATACAACGCCTGGGAAGGTTGGAGTGCCGAAAAAGAGGTAATCGAGAATCTAGGGGTATTAAAGGAGTAGTCATAGGCTCATCACGATTTGGCCGCTTAGAAGCCCATGCCTCCCATACCGCCCATACCACCCATACCACCCATGCCCGGCGGTGCGCCACCGCCGCTCTTCTCCTCAGGGGCTTCTACTATCGCGACCTCGGTCGTTCCGAGGAGTGATGCGACACCGCTAGCATCAGTGAGAGCAGTGCGGACAACCTTGAAAGGATCTAGGATACCGGCAGCGATCATGTCAACGTATTCGCCAGTAGCGCTGTTGAAGCCCTTGTTGAAGTCCGTACCAAAGTCGTCCATGAGCTTGCCAACAACGACTGATCCCTCACCACCAGCATTCTCGACAATCATGCGGGCGGGTCGTGTGATGGCGTTCTTGACGATCGTCACACCAAGTTGTTGGTCAAAGTTGGCGGTCTTGATGTTGTTTAGAGCGTTGGAAGCGGCCTTGAGGAGACCAGTTCCACCACCGGGGAGGATACCCTCCTCAACGGCAGCACGGGTAGCATTGAGTGCGTCCACAATTCTGTCCTTCTTCTCGCCAACCTCGACCTCAGAGGCACCGCCAACCTTGATGACAGCAACACCACCGGAGAGTTTAGCGAGACGCTCTTGCAGCTTCTCCTTCTCGTACTCGGAGGTGGTGGGGTCGTTAATAACACCACGGATCTGCTCGCAACGCTGAGCAACTTGGTCCTTGCTGCCCTCGCCGTTCAAAAGGACAGTGTCTTCCTTGGTGATGGTGATGGATCCGACGGAGCCGAGCATGTCCGCCGTGGCCTTCTCCAGCTTGACCTCCAGCTCGTCACTGAAGACAGTTCCGTTGGACAGGACAGCAAGATCACCGAGAATGGACTTCCTGTTGTCGCCGAAGCCAGGTGCCTTGACGGCAGCAACTTGGAGTTGGCCACGGAGCTTGTTAAGAATGCAGACGGCGAGAGCCTCGCCATCAATGTCCTCGGCGATGATGACGAGGGGTCGGCGGAGCTGCTGGGAGGCCTCGAGAGCGGGGAGGATGTCTTGGACGGCAGAGATCTTCTTCTCGGAGAGCAGGATAAGAGGCTTCTCGAACTCGACCTTTTGGGCCTTTGCGTCCGTGATGAAGTAAGGCGAGATGTATCCACGGTCGAACTTCATGCCCTCGGTCACCTCGAGCTCGTCCTCGGTGGTCTTGCCCTCCTTGACTGTGATGACACCCTCCTTTCCAACCTTCTCCATGGCGTTGGACAAGATCTTTCCGATGTGAGTGTCACCATTGGCAGAAATGGTGGCAACCTGGGAGATCTCCTCGCTGGTGGTGATGTCCCGCTTGTTCTCCCTCAGGTACTCAACAACGGCCTCAACCGCTGCCTGTGTTCCCCGCCTCAGATCCATTGGGTTGCATCCGGCAGCAACGTTCTTAACCGTCTCGGAGAAGATAGAGCGGGCAAGGACAGTAGCAGTGGTGGTTCCATCACCAGCAACCTCGTTGGTCTTGGAGGCAACATCCTGGAGGAGGCGTGCACCGAGGTTCTCGAATTTGTCCTGGAGAGTGATGGCTTTCGCAACCGTGACACCATCTGCCGTAATGTCAGTTCATGTTCGTCTGCGGGCAACAATGGCTATGCGCACCCTTTGTGATTTTTGGCGAGCCATAGCTGGACTCAATCAGCACATTGCGACCCTTCGGTCCCAGTGTTGTTGCAACAGCCCGCGCAAGTGTGTCAACACCCTTCAGCAGTGCGGCTCGTCCCTCAACGCCGAACTTAAGTTCCTACAGCAAAGTTGTCAGAATTGAGACCCAAAAAAATGCCTATGACATGGAAAATGATATGTTAGAGGCCATACCTTGTGAGCAAATCGCTGTTGTTGAAGGTTGAAGCTGGTAGATCGGAGCTTAGAGCTCGAATTGAAGACGGAAGACCGCGCTCTTGATGCAAAAGCCCGCTGCATTGTGATTTGTGATGTGATGAAAGTTCGGGCGAGAAGGAGATACCGTGATCTAAACTCCAGTCAAATGTAACGGGAGAGAAGGATATGCGGATATGCGGGGAGAAGTGAAGAGAGAATTTCGATCTGGCGAAAAATGTTTCTCTGCATTTCCAGAAGATCCAGTCGACGTAAGGCTTGGCTTGGCGTGTGCATGCCTGCCATTGGTCAGCTGAAGCCGCATCCTCGGCCCACTTGGGACCTTGCGACGGCAACCTCTGCTCGCGTACATAATACATAGTAGATAACTTGTTGTAACAGACGAAGACTGGAAGGACAAAAGTCTATAAAGCGGTCTCCTTGGACTACACAGCCATACCAACAGGTTTATTAAAAACACGGAGCAACTCCTTCACGACCAGGGAACAATCGATGAACTCCTAGCGATGACCCTTTTTTTAAATAGAAGCATATTTGCAAAAATGTCTTCTAACTATGCAAGACAAGTGGTCTTGCAGACCAACAATGAGGAAAGGGAGGTATGTATTTGCAAGCACCATCGGAATGTTTTAGCGAATGTGTTCCATGCTCCACCCTAGCCACCAAGAAAGACTAGTCGCATGGCTACTCACACCTCAATTCCAACGTCCATCACCTCCTGGTCTTCAAGTTGCTCACCTGAGCGAGCTTCTCCAAGTCGCAGAACTCTAATATACACTACCCAAATCACACTTTGAAGTGTCAGTCAGTGCCTCCATTAGTGTTTGATATCAGGTTGAGCAGCAACTTTGCTTCACCTACCCCGAAAGGCTATATATCCTTCTCGCGCGACCTCTCGCAGCGGTGTCAGGTTGTATACCCTCGAGGAAAGAGTATGTGTCTGTCCTAGAGAGGAGAGAGAGGTCTCAATGTCACTCAACTTTTCGGGTACAAAAGGTACCCCCTTGTAGTGTTCCGGTTTGCTTTCCTCGTTGCCCCACAATGTGGGGGGTCTTTTCGAATGCGGGGAAGTTTGAGTTTTGGGCTTCGGTATCTTGCTATTGGCACTGTCTTTGGCAGAGTCATACATTTGATATATACAGAAGTACTTTCTGGTAGTCGTTTCCGCAAGTGCCGATGGATATGATGAGCGTCCAGGTTCCCCGCTGCCGAGTTACCACATAATAGATGCAGAAGACAGCCCTATGTATGCGGCCCTCGTGGCATTTCTCCAGGTAATACATCGAGTCTTCCGATTCATCGTTCTGAACTCAACTCTCTCCCTCTCTCGTTCAGTACCGGTATCTGTGCTTTTCCTACCTTCCCGGATTTTATATTCTCCTATCCTTCACTTTCCATATATTGATCAGACTCAGAAACATTACAAGTCACCATGCCAGGTACCCTTCAACATACACCATATGAAACGATCACTATCAAAGGACTGCATCTAAGCTATGGCGCTGAAATCATTGGATCCGACTTCACCAATATGTCCGATAAGCAGTTCCAGGAAATCAAAGCCGCCATGGCCAAAGTACCGTGACCCGCCCACTCGCCAAACATTACAGTTTGGCTGATTTCCCCGCGCAGTACGGTGTTCTCGTTTTTCGCAACACTGGAATGGATGACGCCCAGCACGTTGCATTCTCCTCCCGTCTCGGCGAACTAGACAACGTAAAGCGCTTCCTCACAAACGGCCGTAAACTGCGCTACGCCCACATGGAACTTTTTGACGCCGGCAATGTCGACGAAGACGGCTCCGTAATCCACCCCGACTCTCCACGTGCACACTACAACAAGGGCAATGCTCTGTTTCACGTCGACTCCTCTTTCAACCCGCGACGAGCGAGCTGGTCCCTTCTACGCGCGACGAAGCTTCCGCCGCCGGGCACGGGCGGCAATACCGAGTTTGCGGATAGTAGAACGGCGTGGGAGGAGCTAGATGAGGGGCTGAAGAAGGAGCTGCTCGAGAGGGACTTGATAGGTGCCCATACGCTGTTGCATTCGAGAAAGATTGCGAGCCCGGAGTACTTCAAAGATATCGATCCCACATCCCAGCCCATGACGCTTCACAGACTCGTCCAGACACACGAGCCCTCGGGTCGTACAACGTTGTATATCGCCGCACATTGTCACCACCTCGAGGATGCCTCCGGTCCCATTCCCGCAGCCGAATCCGAAACCCTGCTCGAAAAACTTATGAACCATGTCACGCAACCGAAATATGTTATGAGCGTAGAGTGGTTGAATCAAGGAGATATGGTGGCCTGGGACAACACATCTGTTATGCATAGGGCAACTGGAGGGAGCTTTGCAGGAAAGTACGTGAGAGATGTACGGAGGACGACTGTGCACGATGATAGTAGTACGGCGTGGGGTCTCAACAGGGGGATGGAGGCCAGAGGGTTTGACTTGCACAGCGTCGCGGGAGAGGGAAAGGTGTATTGAGAGGCGGCAAGGAAAGGACTTTTCGAGAGAATACGGGGGTAAAAGAGAGGTGAATACTGGGGAGAAAGAGCATGACTAAGACTACGAGAAGATAGGTGGTAGCTAGGAAGTGTTGGTATAGACAGAGCTGGTGGATAAGGTAGGGTAATGTAAAAGTCGTCCCGAGGACATATCACAATGTATCACAACAAGCATGGGAAGAGTGTTAAGTATGATTGAGCTTTATTGAACTATGCCTAGAACTTTGCTTTGTAACTGATGCTATGTATTATAGATTGTCACGTCATGTCCAGCACGACAGTGATCTCTTCGCATACCAACCTCAAAACAGAATTGATCTGAG
>MU005764.1:2793983-2826734 GCA_010093715.1 Pleomassaria siparia CBS 279.74 | reverse complement strand
AGCGCCTTTGTATCTACGAGCCTCCACTTCGCTAAATCCGATCCATCCTACGGCCCGCCGCTACCGCGAAGAATTTGCTGCGCGAGAATCTTCTGGAAAGCCGGGTTGACCAGAGTCGCCTGCATCATGAGGCGCTGATCTTCCTCTGATCGAACAAAGTGGTTGATGTCTGCCGCATCATGTCCAAACTGTTTCTGGAAATCAGACTGCATTGCGGAAGACGTCCTGAACGACTCGACCATGCGCTCGAGGCGGGCCATTTCGGGGGTGAGAATAGCTTCCTTGTTGACCTTGGGGCGCTTCTTGTACGTACGCTTGGCCTTGGGTTTATCAACCGTAGCACGCTTCTTGGAGGCCGGGATGGGAGCAATTCTCATAATGGGGGTCTTGATAACCGTGCGCTTGGCCTTGGCCTTGGCCTTGGGTGCGTTCTCGAGCATGATATCTGACAGCTCGATTGGCGATAGCTTATCAGCAGGATAGTAATTGTAGGTGATAGACGGGTTCGGGTAGCTGGCAGACTGGTTCGTGTAGCTGGCAGACTGGTTCGTATAACTGGAAGGCTGATTCGTGTAGGTGACAGGTTGATTCTTGTGGGTGGAAGGCTGGTTCTTGTGGGTGAAAAGCTGGTTCTTGTGGGTGGAAGGCTGGTCTTTGCGAGTGGTAGGTTGATTCTTGTAGCGAGCATTAAAGAGCTTTTTCATGTCCTTATCGAAGTTTCTGGGTGAAGGAGAGTTATCTGGCATGTCTGGCTGATGGACGACGACGTCGGCGGTGACTACCGTAGCAGCAGTGGAGTTGGCCTGGAGAGCGCTGTTGTCGGAGGAACCTTGATTGGTGAGAAGAGCGTCATCATCGGCAAGGAAGTTGTAGTTGTCGAGGTTGAAGTTGTTGTCGTCACCGTCGAACTGAAGGTTGTTGTTGTTGTTGTTGAAGTTGGTGTTGTCCCATTGAAAGCTGCTCAAGTCGCCATCGAAATGGGTGTTGCTGTTGGCGTCATTGAGATTGAAGTCGTTGACATTGAACTCATTGGTGCTACTCAATTGTAAGCTGTCCAAATTGCTATCGAACTGGATATCGTTGCAGGTGTTGTCGAACTTGATGTCGTTGCAGGTGTTGTCGAACTGGATGTCGTTGCAGGTGTTGTCGAACTGGATGTCGTTGCAGGTGTTGTCGAACTGGATGTCGTTGCAGGTGTTGTCGAACTGGATGTCATTGCAGGTGCTGTCGAACATCATGTTGCCAGCGACGTCGAACAATATGTTGCCGTCATTGTCGAACAGGACGTAGTCGGACTGGGAGTTGTTGGTGTTATTGAATTGGGTGTGATCGTTTTTGTTGAACTCGAGATTGTTGGTGTTATTGATCTCGAGGTATTCGCCGACGTTGTCATAATGCAAGTTGTCCTGGGTGAAAAGCTCCTCGGTGAAGCCCATCTCGGCCGTACCAGTTGGACAAGTGGCATGAATTGAGGCAGTAGGGTCGAATTCAACGGCGCTGAAGCCCACCTCAGCCATAGTAGCTTGCGAAAGATCCTGACCAGAGACAGTCGGCATGAGCACAGAGGTATTATAGACATATCCAAAGCTGTCCAGCAGCTTGGCGTCGTCCGGATCGGTGACTTCTCCGTGGAAGACCGGCGGAGAAGAGGGGAGTGGCAGATTGAGGAAGCCCTCAAAGTTGAGATCTTTATAAGTCATCTCGAAGACGGACAAGGCTTGTGTTGAGAAGGTAAGGTAATTGAACTGTATAGAAGTGTGGAAGCAATTGAAACGATTAGAAGGAAATTGAAGAAATTGGTAAGTGGGAAGTAGAGGAGCCGGAGCAGTGGCCGTGAAGTATTCATGTGCGGAGGAGGCTGGGGATTAGCGAGACAGGTGAGAGAGCTTTCACCGATGGGCCGTGCCTTCACCTTCACCATCGCTGCTCGCAGGCGTTTCCATGCTGTCAACCCTCTTGATTGGCTGAGGGACTGCGGGAAACAGTCATACGCTGGAGATATGGGTGATAACTTCTCTGATTCACTCCCAGGGAGTGTGGCTTAGTTGTGCCAGAGACGCTGTTGATGTCGCGAGGTGGTTGATATGAAAGATGGTGTTTCTTATGGCTGAGAGCGTTGCAACTTCGGCCGCGACAGCCTCACCGACTGTATTAATGCCAGTGATCGTAGCGACTAGGAACTCTTTTCCTAGGACCGCAATCAGCATCGGGGGAGATTGCGGAGGGGAGAGCACGCGCGTGTCTCTATTAGCAGCCTGCGAGCTGTCCCTCGCCGCTCCACATCAGTTAGGGTATCCGACAGGATTACCCATCTACTATCGTACCTACTTTACTCTAACGGCGGAAAATATATAGTAATTTGTTTGACATGCTGGAAACACACAGACTCTTTGGAAGATGCAGTAGGACAGCGCAAATATGGAATGATACTTTTGGCTGCTTACTAGAGTTTGGTACACGGCCAGGGAATTAGGCACCAGATCTATGGACAGCCAAGTAATGTGTTAAATGAACATTCTCACACTGATTACTATATATATCAAGTGCCCCTGAGGAGGAGCTGACATAAGCGAACTCGTCACGTGCACCGACATTCATCGAATACACGCCTTGTGGGTGCAGTCAACAGCTGCGAGCAGTATTCCGTTTCTGCATTCGCGGTAATATTTCCACGGCCGTTTGGAATATAGGTCCTCGGTCAGGTCTGACTGCGCATTTAAATTCACCATAGATGCTGTCTGATACATTCTTCGGGAACACGTCGGAAGGAACATTTGGCGGTGATATATGGCTTACAATAGCGTGGCGCTATAGCGCGCGGTATCCAGGAACCTCGACGCGATTGCTTCTCCCCACCAAGATCATCTCAACCCAGTGCAATGGCAAGCTGTGAGCCTACACACGAATGATATCTCGGAGTGGGATTCTTTACGCCACTCCAGAGCAACTAAATGCGTGCGCTGCGGCTGCCATTTGTTTCCAGAACCCTCCTTCTATTTCTTTCTCCGCAACTTCACCCATAAAATTCGGACCTATAGAACTCAAAAGTCGAGTATAAATTTCATTTCTTCCGTCACTATTGCTCGGGCAACTCTTCTCACCTCTCACCTCTCACCTCTTAACCCACCCCCACGCTCCTTTCTAGAGACAAACACTTGCTAGAACACCGGCGCATACACTTATCTGCACCCATCCGCTACACCTCTGTCAACAATGGCGTCTTATAGGCCCCCGGAGACGTCCTACTACAGCATTTATCGTGGAGCAACATTCAACCGGGGTATATTTGACCACTTCGTCCAAGTCATTGACCCGTACCATGTCATAAACGGGTATTGGCTCTTCCAGTCCGATTCAGATGCTGTGACCGCACATGGCATGGGATTCAGCGACCCAGAAGGTGTCTTGATCGCCGAAGATCGTGGCGATGGTCCAACCGACGCCATCGAACTTCGGTGGATTCCAGGGAAAGCCGACAGCTATTCAATCCCAAGGAGAGGCACAGCAAGACAACATCTCGAAGTCATCGACGAAGAGCGCACCATACTCGGCCAAACTAAGTCATTCAGGGAGGAGATTCCAATATATTGGGTAGACAGCATGCGTAAGCTACTTGCATTTCGAACCGCGAAGCATAAAGGCCAAACGGCGATATCTTCAACTCAACCACAGCAGCAGCCCATACCTCAGACCCAGGTTTTCGCTGATAAAAGAGCCATGGATCGAAACGGTCCCGATTCATTTTCCGTCACTGGTGATGTGGGCCACGGAGAAAGCATTGCCTTGAGAACATCGGTCACACATGCCAACCATGGGGACAGTTCTAGATTCCCACTTCCAGTCCGCAAATCCAAGGTTCCACAGAGCTCAGATACGTCGAATGATACTCCCTCACCAGCCACTACTCGAAGAAGCCCTACGAGCCCTGATCATGACCGTGGTCCCAGTACAGTGGCTACGAATGATGCAGGTTCTGGAGTGAACATAGAACCGGGAATTTCACCTAAGGAGTATGCTCCAACATCCAGCACAACATCGCCTAGACCGACAAAATTAGCTCCTGTATCGAGAATCCGGAACCCAACCGAGCCAACTATCCACCCGTCCACCACGATCAGCTCTGCAGATCCCAGAACCAAGTACCATGGTCATCCACTTAGCGCTTCTCATCGTAAGTACTCTGTTACGTTCATCTT
Organism: Pleomassaria siparia CBS 279.74; assembly: GCA_010093715.1. Lineage (NCBI taxonomy): Eukaryota > Fungi > Ascomycota > Dothideomycetes > Pleosporales > Pleomassariaceae > Pleomassaria > Pleomassaria siparia. The sequence goes on along the minus strand of MU005764.1, from coordinate 2,822,538 downwards.
CTATTCGGGATTGGTATTTCAGACAACAGAGTTTCTCCAAAACTACTGCTGTCAAATATAGCGTAGCTACGTCTAGTCTTAATCACCCTCTTGTTCCCCGATTCAATTTGTGACGTTGCTAATATTCGTGCAGACGCGCCAGATAAAGCCAAACCTTCAGCTTTTTCAGAGATGCTTGGAAGCAAAAACATCGAAACCAACCATTCGTCACGTTCACCAAATACTCTAGACTCCGCATACGGAAAAGCTCCTACTATAGGGAATCCATCTCCATCCACATCGAACGTGGCACAAAATTCTCCCCCTTCATTTGAAGACAACCGCCGTCTTCCACTAGCTACCTCTCCCGCTGCTCAGTCCGTACATATTCCCCAAATCAATTCTCCACACAGCGCGACTGGAAACGATCAAACAAGAGCGCAAAATATGGAGACCTCGCCCATCCATTTGACAGTCGAGTCAGCTGCTACTGACGCTGCAATCGATGCTATGCACGCTGAGAGCTCCATGGACAACGCTCCCTCACCTTTGCGGCAAGATTCCCATGACCATCACATTATAGCTACTGACAAAACAACGCCACGTGAAAGGCAAGACGCGCAAGAAAAAATGCGCCTAGAACCCCAAGAAACTTTGCAGAGGCATGCCATTGAGGATTCTAGCTTGGTATCGATACTTCCACGTCCTCCTCCAACACCCACCTCGAAAGTTGAGGGGAAGACGAAAAATCACAATGATTCGGTTAGTATGTCATCACCGTCCATCAGACCAAGAACGGAACCTACATTTGATGTTGTACCTGGCTTTGATGTGTTCTCGGGCCACCAATCTCGCAACGTTTCCACAGTAAATTCGTCTATTGACGCTGCGAATGGATTAAACATGCCGATTATCGATGTATCGCTCAACGACCCACGCACGAAATCTCTTGACGATAGTACGGAGGAAACTGATACACAAATGGAGTATACACTAATCATCAATGCAATACCCGAATCTTCATTTGAACTGATCAAGGGACAAGACACTTCACTAGCTAACGACGAGGAGTCTTTGAATGGGGACAAGCTTGGTCCGATGCACGACGAAGCGGGAGACTTCTCAGTGCTCGATGTCATGAATACCACAACGGCAGAAAAGACCCCCCCTGCAAAAGAGGGGGAAGGAGATGACGACGATGAAGAGAAAACTCCTGAGCCTGACTACCATCTGCTGGCCAACTACACAGACGAACCCCCAGATCCTTCTATTCCCATGCAAGACATGGATATCAACTTGGCGAATCCCCTCTTAGTCATTCCGCTGCCCTGCATAGACTGCGACGAGGTCTATAAGCACACGTTCAATTGCAACATCGGCAGTATGTGTTTTGTCTCAATTTCCCGTTTTGAATTTCCTGACTGTAGCAACTAGACTTCAAACACATGGGAAAGCTCAACCTCTTCCAAGAACGAGCCATCGCCGACGCTGTCGAGCGCTTTGATCCAGAAAATTGGCGCACACATGTCGGTCCTTGTCTTCCACCACCGCTCGAGGATCACGCGACGAAGATCAAGGGCATGGCTGAACTACTCCGGAACGAGGAGAGTTACAAGGACGACAAGTTTCTACATGGTTTATCGGACGACAATCTAGTGCTTATCTGGAGTTTGAAAAGCCTTTCCATGACCAAGTGCGAGTTCGTTTGGCGGTGAGTCGATCAATCAATCTTATCTCTTATTTGAAAACCTTCTCTGACTTGGATTGCCAGCCATGACGACGATACGTCCGTCATGCGTGACTCGGACGACGGGAATGAATCGATGGATGACGTTCCAGACCCGGATGAAGAGGTCTTCGAGGCCGAGCTTCGAGAGTACAACACGGAATTGGAGGCATCGTTCGATTGAATATGTGGGCTTTATGGAATTCCTCGACAGATTACCCAACAGGCAGCACACAATGTGTGAGAGTGTATGAAAATGTTTAGGGGATGCTATAGACACGACAGGAGTACGGAAAGGGTGGCGAAGCGATGCATTTTCAGTGACACCTGAGCGTGAAATTGTTTCAATGAATAGAGACGCTCATTAACGAACGTGCCGCTCAAAATAACGCGCGTCACTACTCGAGTCGCATCACACCTGGAATAAGGTCAACAGAAAGTACACAGAATAAGACATTTCAGAGATGAGGACTCACATTCCGGTTCTTGTTATACTGCTCGTACATGGCTGCCTCAAATTTGCGTTGGAGGACAGCAATCTTAGCATCCCCTGTGGGCAGAACTTGCCCCGAGTAAAGGCCACAAAGACCCGCTTTGCGATCACAGAACTTTGTCAAAGTCAGCACATCTCTCTCGCACTCTCCTTCTGCGTATTGATAAGAGACTGAACTTACCCAGGCTATATTCGGCAATCCGCCCCAGACCATGGTCCCAGTCGTCTTTCCATCGTCATCATCCCCTTGTAGCAACAGCCCTCCCAGTCCCCAATTCTTCTCAATGTGTTTCGCTGTGCCACCCATGGCGTTGTTTGTAGTTTCGTCGGTTAGAATCATGTTGAGCGCAGCTACACCCCCAGGACTCAATTGTGGTGTAAAGAACAAGTCCACCGTCTCCTTTTTGAGAATCTTCTCGTTCTCGTCGCTCGTCAGCAGCGCCTGAAGCACCTTTATGTACTCCTCTGGGCTGGCGAAGGCGCCTTGGCCGCCCATGCAGCTCTTCACGTCTTGCCGGTTGGCGTCCATGTATGGCTGGCGCGCGTCCATGAAACGCATTTTCCCGGTTTTTTCGTCGCGCTCGCTGATTTCGGCCTGCCTCTCTTTCAGATCTGGACGCCGGGACATGGCAAAGGTCATATTCTTGATGCCAAGCGGCTCCCAGAGATTAGTCTTCATGAATTCTTCGAGTGTTTCTCCCGTGGCACGCTCGATCAGCAGTCCGGCGTAATCGACAGAGGCGCCGTAGAACCATGAGGTGCCGGGCTCGAAGATCATGGGGCAGGAGAAGCGCGTCAAGAGATCGCCCGATGCGCCCGCGTCCTGACCATGATATTTTGCCCACGCAATGGTCAACGGATGGATTTGATCGTACGTCATACCACTGGAGTGGCTTAGTAGGTGTCGCAGAGTCATGGGTGTAGTGTGAGGGATCTCGATGGGCTTTCCCGACTCGTCAATCCCGGTAATGATGGGAAAATCCTTCAACTCGGGGATCAGTTTATACACTGGCTCGTCGAGAGAGAGAAGGCCGCGCTCGACGAGCTGCATAGCGCAAATAGACGTCATGAGTTTGGTGCAAGAGGCGATCCACATGATGGTCGACGGGGTCAAAGGAGACTGGTCTCCGCCTTCGCGAACCGAGCGTTTGCCAAATGCCTTGCTATATGTGAAGGAGCCTTTTCGGTATCAGTATTGAACGAAGAGGGAAGAGATGGAGAAGTAATAGTACCATCACGATTTACTGCGTTGAGAACGCACCCTGGAATTTCGTTCTCGGCGATAGCAGTCTCAATGAGTTGTTCGAAGTCAGCCATGGTCGATGAGGGAACTTGAAAGTAGTAATATTGTAGTAGCTTGAGGTTGTGTTACCCTTTGTTTTTAAAGTACAGTGGGCAGGCACTCTTTGTAATCAGTGCTAACGTGATCTGTCTCTTGTCGGGCATAACCTTCTAGCCGGGGGTTGCCCAAAAGAATTGTTATTCGCTCTAGGTAATTCATCCGGTCGTTTGGTCTTCGGATTTCGTAAACGTTTTGTCTTGTTGCATGGAGTGCTTACCTGATCCTACAAAGGGTAAAAGGAGAGATATCGGCCGTCACGTGAAATGTGGGGTTTCCTCATTAAAACTACTTGTATAGCAGCCATCGTAGAATAGCCAAATAATTATTAGAATTGCAGCAATTTAAGAGTTTTTTTTGCTTGCTAGATGCGAAGTTAAGTCTAGCTTTATTACTCTTAGTAAATTTTAAAGCAAAAAGAGCAGGTAAAGAGGTTATGTTGTTAATACTCTAAGGGTGTTCTAGGTGGCAAATCTTGCAAGATTACGCCAAGGTCTTCTGCTAAGCGTTGACACTAGAGCCTTGGCTTACGTGACGGCCAATATCTCTCCTTTTACCCTTTGTAGAGGTGATTACTCTGCATGGGACATTCTTCCGCTCCTTCGAGCACTAATTATATAATCTCCTTTATCATTACATAGATCTAGGTGGTCACTGATTAATCACTCAATACATTTCGATCATCTGAACCTGTGCCTTCCAGCTCGTTTCTGCCTCCACATGTTTCAATTACCTTGTCAATGGCCGAGTGCGGAAATTTGTAGTCATTTGATGGTGAAAAGGCAATGGCAGACTCTCACACATCACCGTGAGATATCGTCAGCAACCTTATGAGATTGAGACTTGTATGTGTCCCTCCGTTGTGGCAATCTACGATGTTACGTAGAGTTCAGTTGTATACGTACTGCGGTAGTCCCCGATATCATAATCCACGACTTGAACGCCCGAATCATGTACAAGCGTAAAGCTCAGTTACAGACCTATAGATCCCATCCTTGTTGACAGAGCACCTTGCCAGCACAATTGTGATTGCCAGTATCTCAACCCTTCTTTCTTGCTCATATTAATAAGAATCTCCATTCCTGCCCGCAGCATCATCAGCGGCGCCCTTCGCCGTCCCTGTTGCATTTGTTTCGCCATTCGCCAACTTCGGAGCTCGTTTCTGCACGATCTCGGTATGTTTCGTCGCCGTGTCTTTGGCAGTGCTGGTGGCCTTTCCCTCATCCGACGTACTCTCCTCGTCGCTGTCCTCTTTCTTCGTGCTCCCATTTCCCTTCTTGGCGTTTCCATTGTCCTCACTTCCATGCGTCTTCGGTGTCTGTTCAACACCTGTTCTCGCATCCTCAGTCTTCTTCCTTGTGCCATCCATCAACCAGCTCATACGTCCACCTGTAAGGCTGTTGAGTTTATCTCCAATAGCTTTGCCATTAGGAGTGGGTGCTTCACCGTTGTTGAACCATTTCAGAATGTGGTAACCGCTCAAGCCCCAAAGGAATATGAAGGTTGCGGAGAAGGTGGTTATAAAAATTATTGGGAGGATGACGAGAAGCGCGAGACCGACCATAAAGACCGTGAAGACGACGGCTGCGAGGACCCCGATGAGGAGAGCCACAATTAAAGCGAATAAGAAGACCGTTACGGAGAAGGTGATGAAGAGGAGGAGAGGGAATCCAGTTAGGGCAATTTGTGTGAGAAGAAACGCCTGTAGTATGATTAATTAGTTATCGATTATAATGCTGAAGTGGGGGGCCATTGGGGAAACGTACAGCGAGCTTTGGGTTGTTAATAGCAAAGTCTTGAAGATTATCAAACATCTTCGCACGCTCTTCTGGCGGCAGAATTCTGTTAAAAACATTCTGAAATGTTGAGACCAAGCTTCCACCGATGGTTTGAAAGCTCCTAAGAAGTCCTGACATCTTGGGCAAAGTGTAGGCAAAGTGTAGGAGTCAAGGCAGGGAGGGGATGTGAGGTAAATGAACGCTGGAGATAAAATTCAGCGTATAAGATAAAGCAATGCGCAATATGAAGAGGAAAGACTAGACATTAGGGGGTAGGCATGGAGAATATAAGATGCAAACAGGAATTGCGGCCACGTCGCGACGTCATCCGTGCGTGCACTGCGCGAATGCACACTCACTAGGTGCAGCTGGAGAAACGCGCCAAGATTTTGACGCTAAAAAAAATCTGGGTGAACATCGGCCTCACGAAACCCATTCGCGACTCCACGACTACACATCACACACCATGTCGGAAAAGAAGAGAAAGAGACAGGAAGACGGTGCTGGTCGACCGGCCAAGAAAGCCTCAATCGGCAAACCTTTGGGTACCGTGAGGGTGCAGCATATCGAGAACAAGGGCACCGTGGGGCCTGTATTGGGTACGAAGCATGTTCAATTGCTTGCGCATTGGAACAGATATACTAACAGAACTGAAGCTGCGACACCCGGCGTCGAATCCTCTTCCAAACTCTTATTCAAAGCCTACAGATCAAAGCCCAAGTCCCTCAACGATGGCGAGAGCGCTGAGCTGCTCCTCCAGTCCTCCGAACACCCCCGCCTCGACTACCTCGCACGGGAAGAAAAAGATGGAAGTTCGAATAGCCTCCTGAAGGACTACATCGGCGTCTTTGACCCCTCAACTAGCAAACTTCAACTCATGGAAGTGAAAAAAGTTACCATGCGGTCCTCACTGCGGAGCGAAGCAGACGAACTGCGAGACGAGGCGGCCCAAAAACTCACAATGATGGCGAAGAGAAACGCTCTTGCGACAGAGTTTGGATCGAGGAGATCGAAGAAGGCTCTACTAGAGATGACACAGAATGCGATATCAAGAGGTCTGGCGGACAATCCGGACGCGGTCAAGGATGAGTTGGTGTCGAATGCTGTGTTGCAGGGCATGGAGTCTAAGACATCTGCCATGCCTACCAAACAGCAGCTGGAGGTTGCTGTCGACAGCGCAAAACCCCGGCCCAAGGCCAACCTGAATGCAGAATATCCATCGGACGTCTACTCGATTGATGCCGTTGTCGGAAAAGAGCTGATGAGCATGATCCCCGTCAAGGACTGGGCGGACGCATCAGAGAAGGGCGAAGGTGTCAATGTTAGCAGCAAATTCGTTGCAAAGCGCGTCGTGAAGCTATGCAAGAGTAAGGACTACCAAAAAGTCAAGGTTTTGAAGTTTATTGCTCTTTGTGTCAACTTCAACTCCGCACTTCTCTCCAAAGGAAGAGGCCCCAAAAAGGTTCCGTTCAAGGACGCATTGCAGACTGCCATGGGAGAGGATGTACCCGCTGGGGTTATATCTGCTATTCGGCGAACGTTTACCTCAGAGTATGTCTCGCCTTCCACTCTGCGCTACCGCATACTAAATGTAAACTCTAGGAATAACGACTTGCCACGTTGGAACATTGACAAACTCATGACCCACATCGTCGCCGCTGCCCTCATCGTCGACAACTTCGAGGTTGACATGAACGATCTTCGGGAAGATCTGAAGCTCGAATTGAAAGAGTAAGATCTTGCGCGACCCAATTATCTTAGCTTCTCCCATTCTAACAGTATATCCAGGATCAAACAATACTTCCTCGAACTCGGCTGCAGAGTCCACGTGCCCAGAGAGACGGAGCGTACCAAAATGAAACTCTCCAAGGCCGAAGCCACCAGCCACCTGATTGGCAGACTGAAGATACCATTGCAATTCCCCAAGGTGAAAAGTGGGATTACAAACGCAAAGAAGAGGTAGACGGGAATTCAATTCAGTGTATTAGCGAGTCAATATGAAAATGTTCATACCTTCCCAGAGTTCGTTTCTGGACACATGCACATCTCTCTGCCTTTGCTCATACTGGTATCCCATGCCCGTCGTATGGAAGACAAAAAACGAGACTTCTTGAATTCAAAGTGTGTGTGTGATGTTCATAATACATGTTTTTCACTCCCAAAAAAAGAACAACTTGTAGAGGTAGAGGGGTAAAAGGCATACAATGAATGTATCCTACAAAATCCCCAATCTCTGCCAGCGGAACTTTACAAAAGTGTACTTGCTCTCTTCGCTTCGGAACGATGGGGCTGTGTGTACCTGTACACTTGATTAATCCTATCGAACAGCTAACGGCGATCTACTTACTCCCCCATGGCTTTCCCGCCGGATTGCTCCGTCCATCAACCACCACCTTCCCCTACATGCTCATGCTCATGCGGATATCGCGCTTCCTCGTATCAAAAAGAAAAAGACTGCCAATAACGCCATACTTACTCAATGGTCTCCCAATCTTCTCACCTATCTGCCCAACCGCGCCATCGGGGTTGGACTACTTGCCCGCTTGTGCCTTCGGAGGAAGGAGAGTATAGATAGATGGGTTTTATCTAGATTCAGTCTGCGAGTGGACATGTTATGTGAAGGGTAGAAGAAGGGAGGTGATAGCTCTCTCTCTCTCTCTTGTGGGATGGTGGCGTTTGTTGATGTCTGCTTGTCAATGAACGGCAGAGGCGGCGGATGGATTGGGGTTGGTCGGGTCATGATTGTGAGTAAGCAGAAGCTTGAGATTGTGTCAAGATTTAGGACGTCTCGGTGTAATTGATATGCGAACACGCGGAACAGATGTAGTCACGATAGAGTATGACAAGATCTATCTATATACAAGCAAGCACATGCGTCACAAAAAGAGATCGAAGATGCAACGGAGATGGCCATGTCATAATGAGGGCGGTGCCGGATGGCAGGTTGTCGTTTGGGAGACAGCCATGGTACGCCTGAGGATATATCTGGAGCAGTCGGTATATACAAATATTAAAAACATAGTATTATTGGTCAAACCACTGGGTTGGGATGTGTCTGATAGATCATCTTGGCGTGCATTCCAAGCTGTGTTCAAAGAACCTAATATAGATGCAAAGCCATACTAAGAGGAGACATACAAGATGTTCTGTACGAGTATAATGGATATATAATAGGTAAATCTGTTAAAATTTCTATTGATTACTATGGCTAATCACGTGTCGTTTGTAATCGTGTCAGTCCAATCCTAATAGTACATATATGTAACGCCCATCACTAGATTCTTGGTTCACAGGAGACATTCCAGTCTCCGGAACAACGAACCTTTCATTGCTCTCCAAGCCTTTGACCCGGGCCTCTACCATCCCACTGTCCACCGACGCCGGTGCTACGACCAGAAGACCTCGCCACAGCAGGATTCTCGCGAGGTCGACCCTGCTGCACGCTGCCAAATGCTCTCGACTGCACAGACCCAGCATGTCCGCCAAACCAACGTTTCACGATGACGGGCGTGAAGATGGGGTTGGTTCCACCACCAAAGGTCGGCCAGATGCGCGTCAAGAAGTCATACAGGTGAGCGGCGATCAGACCCATCGCTTGTGTAAGGGCAGCGTCGGGTCCGTCGAGGATGAAGGAGAGGAAGAGCATAGCAAAGGGAAGATATTTCGCATCGAAGGTGACGATGAAGAACGAGACCTGGCGGGTGGGGTTGTCCTGGGCATACGTGTACGCAAAGGCAAGGGAGAGTGGCTGGAGAAATGTATAGCCGCGCAGGAGTACGCCTGCGGTTGCCTTGAAGCTTGTCAGCAAGACTTCTTCAATGATAGAGCTTCGGTGAAAAAGCAAGAAGATAACAAGAATAAAAAGGTATGTAGGGAGCCAACACCGCACCACGGAATTAGAGTCCGTATAGCTTTCTCAATTGGCAATCCCACCATGCTCACACACCCAGCTAATCCCTATTTTGTTTTGCGAATGACGGGACGCCAGATGTGCAAGGGTAATTTCCCCCGAATCCAGGAATCGCTTTAGCTATCATGAAAGCTAGGCGAGCAGATATATCGGGGTGGTTTGTGGGGAAAGAGAGGAGAACAGGAACAAGGTCGAATCAAGGTGGTTAAGCAACTTACAATGATGGTCATGCAAAGGCAGAAGGTGTAGACGAAGAAGTCGCCGGGCTGCGAGAACCGTGTGGACTCGCGCTCGAGGCCACTACCGTACTGATAGACTGAACGGCTGTTAGCTAATAGACTTATAAAGGCGGGGGGATAATCGTACTGAAGTACGGGTCCATCAAAATCCCAAACTTTGGTTTCGTTATGAGAAACGATGTGAGCAGTCGCCACACTTGCGGCACCGTCTTGTAAGTGAAGACATATTGAGACACAAAGACATAGTCGCTCAAACTAATCATGCCCGAGTAGCCTAGAGCCGAGATGATGACGGCGAGAGCTGTGATGGTTCTGTGGATCAGCCATCAGAAATTGCTCGTCGACAGAAAACGTGCAGAAAACGCGGGAGTGGGGGACGAACGCAATTACTTACCTCGTCACCGGCGGCAGAGTCCAGAAGACGTCCATGACGGGCAGTTGGTGTGAGGTTGAGCGAGTGTATGGTGGTGAGTGGCAAAATGTGGTATTGGTGAGGAGCTGCGGGTGCAGCCTGGAGAGGAAAGGAAATGAGAAGTGGCCAGAAGTTTGGTGGAAGGGCGGTGGGGCCGGGACGAGCGGCACTAGATAATCCGAGCGACTGTGATTGGCGGCTTTAATACCGAGGACTATGAGTGGGATGTGAGAAGCTATTAACATTCAATTATTTGTTGGCGCTCTACACGTTCAATTGACCAAACTAAAGCTTTGAAATTCTGGAAAGAAACTATTGCCGGATTGTCAGAAAAGTATAGAGCTGATACTGCAACAGCCAGCCTTCTCTCCCAAATTGCAGCTATTCAAGCCATCCATATCACGCATCCGGCTGATTCCCCTTCACATTTCCCTCTCCACCAACCCCGGGCGTCCCCCTGCTTTCGTATTCTTCTTCGTATCGACGCCATACTTCCATATCACGTGCTATTCGCTTCTGATGTCGAATCCGATGCTCATACGCAATTATGCGCTGATCTGCACCAAGCATGCCTCCGAGGATCATACCGCTCATTTGCAAGTAGCTGCATAGTTTTTAGTACGCATGGAAGAGCATGTGGAAATGTACAAAGGACAGATCATCATTGAAATACTTACACTTTGAACTGTATTGTGAGGCCTCGGTAAAGAGGAGAAAAGGCATATGCTGTACCCGCAGCTACCGCCGCAAATGCGCCCCACTAGAATTACTCACATGTCAGTATGCTACTACGTGAAGCCTTCGAAACGAGAGCTCAGGGGGAAAAACAATTTGTACAGGCCTTGACAAATCGACATAATATCTTTCCCCAAAGACACCATGGAAAGACAAAAGTCGAGATAAGAAAGGATACATGAAATACTACCTTCGCAAGAGGAAGACCATTACCCCAGAAACCTCGTAGAAAGCAGAAACAGCAAAGACATGGGGAGTCGAAGTAGAAAAAAACATCATCTACATACCTTGGTCGAGCCCCAAACTGCACCACGCACAGCCTCCCAAGCCGCCTCGTTCGTCTCGGCATCATTGCGCAAATCGCCGTGTCTCCTGACCATATCTATTATTCCTGTGCCTTTTCTTCTGAAGATAGTATCAAAATGTCAGAGCTGATGGCGGGTAGAGAAGTGTTGATGGCGGCTAGTCGAACCTCTCCGTGCAATGATCCCCGTAAGTAATTAGCCAATGAGCTACTCCCTCCCCTGCGAAAACACTAGATAGCAACGTCATACCCTATATTTCGAAGACATTATCAATGACTTGCTTTTGTTCGAATTAAAATAAAGTCAACGGCAGCAAAAAATCTGTTATAGAGCTTGATTGCATCTTTATGTTCGCCAGCCAGCCATGAAGCAGATTTGGTCTATGAAGGTTATGGTATCTTTCGTGCCTGCAAGCAAAAATCCAAACGACGTATATGTGCCTGTAAACCAACGCGGATCCAAATCCCGCAAAACCGTTGCTTGTTCCTAGAGATAATAGAACGCCTCAAATTCCCATTTTTCCAAACCAATGCAAAAACAAATGCCCGAAGAAAAAGTAATTGTCAGTGTGCGGAAAGGTTTCGGAGAAGGGTGGTCACCCTCCCAATGCAAAAATTGTCTATTCAACATAGCCACTCATGTCATGCACACATGACTTGAATGTTATGCCTGTGTGTCCCTCGTGTGTATCTTCACAATCGTTATCGTCTAGACAATCGTGGTGGCTCCCACGTGGCCCGGTTTGACGAGAAGGACATCTCGAAGTCCTTTTCTGGCGGTGTCACTGTGATGTGATAACCTTCTTCGGAGACACTCCCCAACTGCATGTCCTTCTCACCCGTAGGTGTGCTTCCGAGTTTCACCTTCTCCACTATCCTACTCAGGCTTGTCGCGGTATCCGGCCGTTCGAATTCCTCGTCGTCGACCTCCATCGCAGTAGGGATGCCGTTCGCCAGATTGTAGTTTCGCTGCAAGTACTGTTGAAGACGATATTCTTGTCTCTCCCAGCTCTCGTCAACAAGGCCAAGCGCCGCCTTAATGTCCTGGTCAGATAATCCCATCGACTGGACTCGTTCCTTTGGTATCTTCCCGGACACTTTGCTGGCAATTTTGCTGCGAACAGAAGCGGACCGCGCATGTGCGTGTGTCGATACATCATCTCGCATCTGCTTGACTTGATCTTCAGTCTGCTTGAGGGCCATCTGCCGACTTTCTTGCATTGTAGAAAGATACAGCAATGTGGTGTTACGATGAAGAGAGTTGACAAGGTCAGTAAAGCCACCTAGTGTGATCTCATTGTTTTCGCAATAAAGTTGCTCAAGAGTTGTGTTGACTTTGAGGACATCTGCAAGAGTACTCGCGCCCTGAAGCCCAAGCTTTTGATCTACGAGAAGTCAGTGATTGGGTGAGATATGTTTGAGTGAAGCGACTTACATCTGATGAAGAGAACACGCATAGTCATGTTTCTTTGAAGTCCTCTCAATGCCTTGTTGATGCCAACACCTAACTTAGTCGTCTCAAGTCGGGAGTCTTCGCCAGATATATCCAGCCACTCCAGACTGGTATTCTCAGCAAACATTCTCTCCAAGGCTTGGCAAGTTTCCACTGAAGCATCGCATGGTAGAGAGGCACGAGAGATGTCCAAGTGTCGAATGGTTGTGTTAATGGCTACCGCATTTACCATATTGCGGAAGTCAGACTCCTTCTCAAATTCCAGTAATCTAATAGTGAGGCTAGATGGAGCAAGTCCGTTTGCAATGGCATTGGTGAGCTGCTCAAGGTTGTTCTCTATGGAGTTCTCGCTGACATCGAGATGGAGATCTCGGGCCTTGCCAGGTCCTTCAGACATGGAGTGGAGCAAGTAGGCGACATCGTTTCCGTTTAAGTAGCAATGGTCCAGTCGGAGCTCGCGGAGAGCTTTTGATTGTTTGTAATTGACCAGATACCTTCGACTGTATTAGCATAGTTCGTTACCCTAGATGAGAAGAGATTCACCCACCCAGCTATGGCATCAACCATTGCAGCGTTCAGAGAAGTGCCTGTTAAGACCAGCTCCTGTAGCCTCCAAGCTTGGAATGTTTCAACTGAGATCAAGGGCTCAGGTCCAGATGCCCGAGCAATATGGGATAGATTGAGTTTAGTCAAGTATCCAAAGACACCGATTTGGGAGTCGAACATTGAGGGTGATAGTCTAAATGGATTTGATGAAAGATCGATGGCTTCCAAAGTGTTTTCCTGAGGTCGGAGAGAGTCGAGAATGAGGGAAAGCGTCCGATCGGTCAAGCCACACCCACTTAACTCAAGCGCGCGCAAGTGACAATCCCGCTCAACAGCAGCAGCGACGAGATAATCCAGGTCTGTATCGCCAAGATGAATGTTATTTAGAGCAATCCAGTCAACGTTTGTTGTCTGGTGTTTGCACAAGGGAAACAGAGCCTCGACAATGCCGCATCCAATGTCTCCGGATTTCCCTGTCGATTCGAAGCGGTCCTTTGGTTTTCTCGTCAGGCATGATGAGAAGTCCATCCTTCTGAGCTTGCGACTGGTAACAGCAAGTGCACGAATCTCTTGTACAAGAAGGCATGATCGACCTAAATCTTCAACATCCATGCGGACATATGTGCCTCGCTTTGTCTTTGTAGTAACATGTTCCGCACCATACTCGTCGCACAAGCCATTGAGCACATCCAGATGAACGTCCTTGAATGATATGGCACCGAACCCCTCATTGTAACGCAAAGACCGCATGATTGCCAGCAATTCGAGCACCGTGTACTGACTTCTTCGCGGACCCACTGGCCGTAAGAGCTCAAATCGTGGCTGGTCCTCAGCTGGGTAAGTGACTTGATACCGAATGTTCTCTGGCTTGACATCGTACGCAACGCAATATCCAACGAGCGTTCGGTCCAAAGAATCTTTATCCATGGGGCGCGGCGGAGATTGTCGAAAAATGTCATACTTCACGTCATCTGGGACAATGAATTGGTAGGGGCGAGATTCCCATTCAGGTCTCATACTTTCCTCGACATGGCGCAATCGAACGGCAATATCATGAGACGCGAGGGCAGCCAGATGTAGTACCTTGGGTCGCTGTAACGGCATCCTAGAAATTTGTTAACCCAATCAGGGGCATTGCGCCGGGTTCACCTACCGGAAAGTTAACTCGAAAGAATCATCTGCCTCGCTGACGTGCAATTCGGTGATGTTGAGGATACCGTATGAAGACTGGGCGTTGTGTGAGCCCAGAGATGGGCTAGACGAACGTTGGGATGGAGGCTTGAAGAGGGGGATCAGATGCACTTTGTGGACACCAATTGCAAGAAAACACACTGAAGCAACGATTTTGGGCAGATCATCGGCAGACACCCTTGACACCGACTTGGCTTGGGGCCGCTGAACGACTTTGTAGATGGAATAATGGGGAGGTACATAGTCACGCTCGGCCTCAACAACCCGAGCGGCCAAGTGGGAGTTGTATGCAGAAAGGGGATTCTGATCATTCAGCCTACATCGGTTCGCGACGATTCGAATATTGGCAAGCCAGGCATTCATCTCGTCTGGATCTCCGAACTGGAGGGTCATGGAGGAAGCATGGTTTGTTTCGTCGTCCAGGTATGAGACCTCAAAGGCAAAATGCGGCCTCCCATCGTCCAGCTGATAGACAGCCACAATCTGACGGAGCGGCGTTCCCAGATCGCGCTCGCCCGAAGCGTCTGAAGCAATGGACTGGAACTCGTGCGAAGACCCAGTCGAGGTGCTCTGGCCGTGTCGGTACGTCGACGTGCGGGCGGCATAAGGGTTGGGAATTCTGGCGCTGTTAGCCTCGAGACTGATGGCGCCCGGGCGAGAGATGTACGATGAGAATGCCTCGGCGGCCTTTTGGTGGCTCTTGAATCGGATGAGGTGCGTCTCGGTGAGTACGAGATATTCCTTCTTCTTCCGGAACATGGAACTACTCGTCTGCACCTCGCCGTGTAGCAGCACGGGGCGGCCGCGCGTGTCGTCGACGGCAGAGAGTACAGGCATCGAGAGTGACCGTGGGGACTTGAGGGAGAGCGTCGCGTCGTGATCTTCGCCGGGGGGACGGAGGCCGCGAAAGGAACCAAACACGGAGCTTGCGCGGTTGCTGCTATTGCCTCGCGACTGAGCGAGTCTCACGGCGGGCGACGTGGGCGACTCGGAAGTCGGTGTTGTGCTGTCATCGCGCCCATCCTCATATGATGTCGCCGTGGAGAGGCTCGTCCTCAGTGATGCTGTTCGGCGCTTGCGGAGGAGGTTCGCGGGCTCCAAGTCGTCATCCTTGGAGGTCTGCAGTCCGGTGAGGGCGCCGAAGAAGCTCCTACGACGATCCTTGGACATGCTGCTGCTAGAGCATGGGCGTGCAGAGAGGCCGGCGAGGGAGGGTGAGGGGCGTTAGAGGAGCATCACTGGGTCAAGATCCTGGCATGGCAGAGGCAGATACATCCAGCATGGGCCTCTTCTGTGGTGTTGAACTTGCCCGCTGCTGATTACGTCGCCCGGCAGGCCTTTTGGCGCTATGCCCCTTTGAGCGTGCTTCCGATCCGACCAAAATAATTTCTTCACAGTTCCGAGGCCCATCCCGACCGACCTCTGGCTGTCCATTGTGCCTCCAGAATCGCGCCCGCTTACCATTTCTATGTTTCGCAGACTCCTCAGCGTCCCGCCGACGCGCAGCTCCTTCATCTGCCACTTTTATGCTACGCGACCCCAAACCAGGATCCAAACACGTCTGCTGAGCGCCACCGGCTCCCGCTTCAAGAGGTTGGAATCCTCTGACTCCAGCGAAGCCGAAGCAAGTGGAAGCCCGCCTGAGGATGGAGTGTCTCAGGACACATCGATTGGCGAGGGGACGGATAGCAATGGAGCACTAGCAGAGAAAGTAGAACAACCGAAACAAAAAAGGGCTGCGAAGAAGCCAAAGGCCGCAAAGGCCGCAAAGACCGCAAAGGCCGCAAAGACCGCAAAGACCCCCCGCTCCAGGACCAGAAAGACTACAGAGATGAAAATTTCACCCACTGAAGACTTGGAGGTATCTGTGACTGATCTACTGGCCAGCTTGACCCCCAGGACGAATGCACAGGAGCAAGACGAAAGCACGAAGAAGACCAAGCGCAGTTCAAAGGCTGCAAAGGTACGGAAACAAAGGTCGGCCAAACCAGCCAGTACATCTGAATGGGCGTCGTCGGCAAGGAGTATGAAAGACGCCATGAATGGTCAATCTCTCGAACAACAGGCGGAGGCGCGGATGGAGGAGCTAGAGAAGGAGATGATAACGGAGATGGAGTGGAAGCAAAATCCAAACATCAAAACTTTGTCGGCTGGGGGATTGGAATTCCAACCCGTCAACGTCGATATTCCTCCCATACCAATGCTTGCGCACGGGCTCGATCGCGTGCTCTTCAATCCAGGCACCTATCGCCTTCAAGACCCACGATCACGTATCTACAATTTCGATCCATACTTGGAGGAAATAATGCCTGTAAACGAGTTTGATTTCGAGGCCCTGAGTGAATACCAGACGTCGTCCAAAGATCCAAAGCTCCTCGCCATAACTAGACAGACAGGTGCCAAATTCACCGGTTCAACTTCGAGTATGTCTGGAGTCCTGCAACATTTCCATTATCTGCTATCAGCAAATCGTGGTTTAAATCTTGGCAAAGTGTCTCGTGGATTTGGGAGGATCTCTACTAGATTCACAAGAATCACCACGGCTCCTCAGGCCATCTTCCTGAGATGGAAGGATGGCATGTATGCTATTGATGCCGATAAATCTTTTGATTCCCCTAATGTCATGAGTTGGCTAGGCCACTCCATGGAAAAGCTCTTAACGAACACTCCTGAGGATTTTGAGAAGTATCGCCGATCAAATCCAGAACAGGCGCCTAGTGAGGTCGAATCGGGCAAAAGTTATCATTACACTAGAATTGGAAACTTCCTGCTCCGTTCACAGTTGGATGCGCAAGACCCCCGACTACCAGGGACTGGCGTTTTCGATCTCAAGACTCGGGCCGTGCTTCCTATCCGCATGGACCACACACAACCTGATAAAGGTATTGGGTACCAACTTCGCTTTGATCATGGCGAGTGGGAGTCGTTTGAACGAGAAGACTACGACATGGCGAGAGCAACCATGCTCAAGTACTCTTTGCAAGTACGAATGGGACGAATGGATGGCATATTTGTCGCCTATCACAACACCAAAAGTATCTTTGGTTTCCGATATATCAGTCGGGCAGATATGGACTTCCTTCTCCACGGTCAACAAGACACATGTCTGGGTGACCAGGAGTTCAATCTAAGTATCACTCTGTTGGACGAGATATTGCAGCGTGCCACGGCCAAATATCCCGAGACGGTAAGCACAAGGCTGCCTACACACGTATGTCAGAAATCTAACCAATATAGTCAATTCGACTACATTTTGAAACAACAACCGAGGAGCACGATCCCGCCGTCATGAAGGTGTTTGCAGAGCCCGTTACCGAAGAACAGATAGAAGAAATACAATCCAAGGCCGTGTCTGCGATGAATGAATTCGAAGAGCAATATGTCAAGGGCAATGTAAAAGAGGCAGTGCAAGACTTGATTGACGAACTCAACAGGGATGAGCTGCTTGAGGCCGAAGAGGGCGGCGAAGAGAGCGGAATCATTTCAGGCGCTGAGAACACCGAAGAGGATGTTGACCAAGGTCTCGTTGACGATCCTAACAAGGATGAACTGGATGAGGCCGAAGAGAGCGGAATCATTTCAGGCGCTGAGAACACCGAAGAGGATGTTGACCAAGAACGAGTTGGCAATCCTAACAAGGACGAGTTGAACGAAGTCGAAGTGGTTAATGAAGAGAGCGGAATCATTTCAGGCGCTGAGAACACCGAAGAGGATGTTGACCAAGAACGAGTTGACAATCCTAACAAGGACGAGTTGAACGAAGTCGAAGTGGTTAATGAAGAGAACGAAATCATTTCGGGCGCTGAGAACACCAAAGGGGATGTTGACCAAGGTCTCGTTGACGAACCTAACAAGGACGAGTTGAGTGAAGTCGAAGAGGTCGATGAAGAAAGCAAAACAACATCAGGTGCTGAGGCTGCTGAGGATTCTGAAGGTGATGTTACTTCAGGTCTCGTGGAGGAGAACAGCAGGGATGAGCCGATTGCTGAAAACGATGAAGCAAGCGCGCCACAATCGAACAGTGGGCCTGACGATGATGCACTACCGACAACCGATGACTCTATGCCCAGAGGCCCCTTGGCGGGATGGTCATTGGCATGCCGCAGCTCAGTTAACGGAGAACGTGTCAAGCGACCCATGGATATAAGTCCTACGGATGACTATTCCATCGAATATCTACTCCAGGACCTTCCGCAAGGCGACTCTCTATATGTCGACTACACATTGTTGAAGAAGAGGCGCGCACTGCTGTTTGATAGGAGCATAGCGAAAGAAGTAGCAAGTTTCCAAGTTTACCGGCTCGAGATTGCAAAATACACACAGAGGGGGAAAGCCTGGAAGGAGGAGCAAGACAAGTTGGACGAGCAGATGGGAATAGGAAAGCAATTATATCGGCCACTTGGTCCCGGTGCGGAAAAGGTCCTATAGGGAATGGGACCCGTACTTGAAGCAGCGCAGCAATAGACATGCCTATGGCATCTGGGGTTTGACACGAATGCTTGTATGGAGTGAAAGATTTGATGAGATGGGCTTCATCCAGCCATGTAGAATATATCATGTAGAAGTATTGAATCTGTATTTGTACAACAGATGAACTGTTTTTGAAGTAGTTGGGGAAGAATGCATCTGTGATCCATGTATTAATTACTCTATTGTGTGTGTGTGACCATGTGTTCATGCGGGTCATCATAAAGTATGTATTACTGCCGAGGAGCTCGGACTCATTTTGGCCGCTCCGCTGGACAAACAACCAGAGAGGCACCCCAAGCACTCCAAGCTCGATGGCCGTTTGCTCTGGTTTTCCACTCCCTCACCCCATCCACGCTGCGTGCAAGCCCATCCGATCTCGTTTTAGGCAAGCAATCCTGTCGTGCGCTTGTTGTTGGTTTGCGCCCTCATTCATCACCACGTCGTCACCTCCGCCATCTCCCCGCCACAGCTCCCGCAGCCATCTCATAGCTTCCACGACCTCGACCTTTACGCACCACCAGAAACGCTCACGCTCGCTACAATGGTCTCGCGCGTCAATGAAGAAGATGTCGAAATGCTGGTGGCCATTACGAACCAGCTCTCGCGGGAACAGGCTGCGCGATTCCTAGAGGTTGGAGATGGATCTATTGCGCTTTGATAATTTGGTGCGAAGCTCACACGGGCGCAGATATCAAACTACAGCGTTGAGGAAGCCACAAACAAGTTCTATGACCAGGGAATCTCGGCTCTAGAGGTTCGTCGCCATGGTATTAGGAGCTGGCCATTACTGATGCTACCATCGTAGGCTGCGAAAGTCAGCTGGGATGGTTCAGGTGAGACAGTCCAATCGTCTGTGCTGTATGGGATACTAAAAGTAGATACCAGCGTTTGGGGCAACAGGGTACCAAGGCTTGGTCCCAGATGAATCTAAAAATCCATGTGGGTGCAGCAAGCATTCATTTGTTTGTCTGGATACAGCTAAATTGTACAGCTTTCAGTATTGAGTGTGTCGACGACTATCCCCATAGTCGCATGCAAAGTGCAGCTCCTAGTCGACCACCCTCGAGAACAAGCCAACGCTCGGGGACGTCCTCCTACCGTCTTAACGACGCTCCGCTTCAAAGTCAGTACTCCCAAAAACCACAGCAGTTCGTATAGGCAAGAAAAGCTGACGACACTTTTAGGCATCGAGAATCAAGAGCAAGGAGTAATAGGTGGCTCGAAGACCGTCTTTGGCCCTGCAACCAAAGAGACTTACGATAATAGGGAATGGGCCATGGTCACTATGAGAGATGCTGAAATTCTTCCCGATGCGGCACCTCATGCACGAAAGCGCGAAGAGAACGGCCCTGCGATCATCAAACCGAACCAGAACTACCTCCCAGCATTGTTGACCATTCTTCATTCAATCCCTTTATTTCGGAACGCCCTGCTCACTCCACAAGTCTCATGCTCAAAATACTGGGCTGGCGAGGACTGGTGGAAGGGGAGTGCATCAGCAGCGGCGCGTATCATCGACTTAACATCTAGCAAGGAATCTGGAGAAGAACTTGATCTTATAAAGGAAACACAGCGTCTTATGGCATTCTTGGATATCTCCGATAGGGCTTATGCAAGCCTCGACAACTTGCTACAGCTCGACATCTGGAAGAAATCCTCCATGTCTATCGATGACGCCGACGACGAAGTATTGAAATTTCTCCTTAATTGGAGCTCCGCCTATCAGAGTCACACATCGCAAGCCCAACTGAATGGCATCCTCCGATCCATGGTCAATGCACGCGGCGAAAACCAAGAATCGTTCCTCCTCGATGCGCCAGTCATCCACCATGACTCCAGGGCCGAAGTGACCCTATATGACGTTCTCGACGATATGTTGTTGGTCGGAAATGCAACTGCTCATATTGTGGATCTGAGCAACGTCCTCATTTTACGACTGTCCACGTCAAAATTGGATGCGACTAGTCTGGACTGTAAGATTCCCGCAATCTTCTATGCGGATCGGTACTTGGAAGGGAACAAGTCTGTGGTTGATGGAATGATTCTTGAGCGGAAACAATACCAAGATGAACTGGAAGTCACCAATGAAAAGACGCAGAAGCTGAAGTACCACGCCTCTAGAACCACATCCAATCCAGAACCGCTGGACTCGTTGAAATTGCTGAAGGCGAGCATGTCCGCTTTTGAGAAGAGAGAGACCGACCTGATCCATGACCCTGCCCATGCCAAGGTTATCTCACAGTTACAATCTGTGTACGAAAGCATTGAGCGCAAGATAAATGGTAATAAACTCCTATCTAACGTCTTCCTTGAAATCTAGCACTAACAGTCAAAGCTCTGGACGATGAGAAGAACAGGATTCGGAAAACCCTCGATAGCATCTCAAGTCGCTTCAGGGCACCCATGAACGACCCATCCGGATCAAACAAAAATACAATGAAGACCATGGAAGTCGACGACGTAATGCAGGACGCTGCACCAGAAGATCCCTCGCCACACTCCTTCAACCACCCATATAAGCTATGCGGCGTATCGACACGACCCAACGTGTTTTATCTCCTCCACCCAGGTATCCAGTCTGAATCAAAAAATTGGTGGCGCATCGAATATGCCACGCCGACTACAGAAGCTTACATCTTTCGGGAACAGCTGACTCTAGCTCAAGTCCTCGAAAAAGCGAGCTCAGAGCACGGAAAGGCCCTCCTTGTCTACGCTAACGAAGCTGCGACCTCAGTCCCGCCTATCCCGCTGTCTACGCCCCTCGTAAACTTCGTCAAGAAGGACAATGTCAAGTTCATGGAGGAATTGCAGACCACTATTGGAGGCACAAATGACTGGACTGATGATGGGCCTTCTACTTACAAGCCGGACGAGCCCTGGGAAACACGACCAAATGCTTACCAAGGATTCGATGGCGAACCCGGTTGGGAGGATATGAGCGCGCAACAATTCCACAGTCGCAACAACACCAATTCAGGACAGTCATCAACGACACTGACACCCAACACGGACGATGACGATGTGAACATGGAAGTGGAACAAGTTGGTGGAGAGCCCGCCTGGGTTGGCGGTCACAGTAACGCGAGTTCAGACACTGTGGCCATGGAGATTATGGAGTCTCGACCTGAAGGAACAGTGAACATGCGAGACGTGGAAATGAGAGATGTAGACTCGGCGGATGCTGAGCCCAAAGAGAGAAAAGGTGGATAGAAGGGAGCAGAGAGAGTGAGAGGGGTGTATGAGGCGTGCATTCCTTATCTACCATTGGCGGGAGCACTCATCATCGAGGAGTTGGACTGGGTTGCATAGCAGGATACGTAATGGTACGGCATGGCATGGTGTGGTCAGGAGTTCTTCATTACGACTGCGCTACCTCCATTCAGCTATACTGAGGGCCAGAGGTGTATGCGCTCATACGGAATGTCATGTTAGTCGCGTCGCTCAGCTTGCTCGCAATCATGCAAGCGAAGCACGTACATATCAAACATTTAAGCCAAGTTGAAGGTTTCATAAAAAAGCAGATTGATATCGAGTGTTTACATGTGAATATGGCTTACGAGAACTCTCAACATGTACAATTTGTGTTTTATAGACATTTACACTCAAAATGTGTGTACAT
The DNA here is from genome assembly GCA_010093715.1 of Pleomassaria siparia CBS 279.74. Classification (NCBI taxonomy): domain Eukaryota; kingdom Fungi; phylum Ascomycota; class Dothideomycetes; order Pleosporales; family Pleomassariaceae; genus Pleomassaria; species Pleomassaria siparia. The sequence goes on along the minus strand of MU005764.1, from coordinate 2,800,344 downwards.
GTTCGTGTGGCCTTGGAGCTGTCGCTTAGTCATAGCCCACAAATGAGGTCATGTGGGGGAATATTGGTGTACTGCAAGCTAGAGTTATCATCACAATCATCAAGCACCACTCAAAGGGACAAAAAAGACAATGTTGTCGTGAATGTGTTCATTGGTTTTCAGATAACGCATATCCACATGGCGGTATGCTTCGCTCAAAGGCAGTGCTCGAGAGCAGCCGGTGTTAGAGTGAGCAGTGATATGTTCAAGTATTCTCGCGAGAACCTCAACAGAGTTGACCAGCGTCCAAGGCACCCTCCTCATTCACTCGCAGAGTTGCAATCCCCCCCCCCTTGATGACCCTTTGACGGCTCGCGTGCCTGCCAGCTTCGAGAGACCCGAAAAGACGGTAGTCGATGAAAATAGACGCCGGAGCGGTCGAAGGTCGATTGAAAAAATGTTGCAGTGGGGTCGTTCATTGGTGTGGGCGTAATGTGAGCTGTTGTTGTGGGGCGAGTCGTTTACTTGCTGCGCGGTTGTTAGAGCGGCGATGCGAGAACAATGGCAAATTGCGCAACTTACGATCTAGCCCTCGTCTTTCTCCTCTTGCGCTTGAGCCTTCGAACCCTCTTCTTTCTCCATTTGGCACGCATCCTGTCGGCTAAGTGATCTGCGGCGAGGTTAGAAGCTGTATACTCAAGCTGCGCAGTGTGAAGCGTGGCGAGGAAAGGAGAGCCGCATGAAGAACTCAATTGAGGCTCCTCATGGACGCGATTACAGGGCAGAATGGGGTTGGATATGATAACTTACTTCGCTTCGAGGAAGTTGTTCGTGGGTGGTGTTGAATGAGGGTGCAGCAGAGCTTCTTATGTCAATGTGCGGGCTCGCTTACCATATTGCACTAGTCTAGATCCGGTATAGCAGCTGGGCCAACGCCGGGAAAGTTGCTCACTATGAAACCCCCGCTTCGACTTCACTCATGCGTCAAGCTTGTCACTCGTGATAGGCCAGTCGACCGGTAAAGGTGAGGGGGTGGTGTGAATATGGGTGAGACGGTGGCATACTTCCAAGTCAACCTTGTGGGGAGCGAGCCAGATGGTAAGCAACTTCCCTTTTTAGATTAACTTCCAAGGACGACTATTATCAATATACCATACTGAGAACTTGCAGATACCCAGAATGTCATCGATATTCACGAGAACGAACAGTTCTATCTTGGGAGGAATCCCGAGTTCTGGTGAGAGTTTTTGGATACCCAGAGAAGGTTGAAATTTGTTCTAACAATCTCCATAGTCGACATTACTGGCAAGACCCCACCATCTCAAACAGGCATCTCAGAATCCATTGTGTTATCTTCGAACAGAACCCACCACTTGTCTATGCTACCGATGTCTCGACCAACGGCACCTTCATTAAGAAGCGGAGTATAGATAGTTCGAGCTCTCAAGGACGCGGCGTCCGCATGGGCAGGAAGGGCGGCTCTTTCCTTCTCGATGATGGGGATGAGCTTCATATCTCCAACACCATCACACTACTGTATCGCTCAATGAACGAAGTGGACGATGAAGAGTTGACCGTGGTCCAACAACGCGAGACCATTGTAAGTAGTCCAGGCGCTCTTTTAAACCATGCCTGACAGATACGATGGAGCTTGTTATAGTCGGGATGATCCTCCTGGCCACTCCTGGATTTACTTGGTGTTATCATATCCACCACAGCTTACTAATTAGACACAGAGTTTTGCCTCGCATTTCCTTGTTACTGGCCGCGTTCTGGGGCAAGGCGGATATGGCAAGGTCTTGGTTGCTATTCATCGGAAGACACAGCGCCAGTTCGCATGCAAGATAATCGATCTCAAAACTCTGTTTGCATCAATACCTGTTCATCTTCGTCGGTCGACCCGGGAGGGAGACTTGACTCACGCAAAAAGGAGGTGGCCCACCACAGTAACGAACTCATTCCGAGAGTTCGATGTTCTTAAGGATTTGAGCCATGTGAGTTTTCGTTGAATAATATCAGACCATCATTGACCTATGTTAGCCAAACATCATCACTATCAAGAAGATCTACTACAGTGTGAATTCCATGTAAGTCAGATTTGACTTTATTCCAGTCCAGTCTAACAGCGGCCTAGCTACATCTTTCAAGAGCTCGTTTCAGGTGGAGATCTGTTCTCATACCTCGAGTTCAAGGGGGGTCGTCTCAACCACGTCGAAACTGCGGTCATCATACGGCAGGTCCTGAAGGGCATAGAGTACCTGCATGAGCAAGGCATTGTCCATCGGGACCTGAAACCGGACAACATATTGATGTCCTCCCCGACTCAAGGCGCGCGGGTTGTCATCACTGATTTCGGCAACGCAAGGTTTCTTCCAAAGGAGCAGAATACAATCGTGCGCAGAAGGTCGCTCAGGCAACGCATGTTTACACTGACGGGAACTCTGGAATACGTTGCTCCGTAAGTCTTGACTCACTGATTGATGTCCATTTCAACAACCCCTTTGCGGCCGACGCTTCCGGGTTTCGCGCGCCCCAAAATCGACGGGGGTACAGGTCACTTTGCTAACACAATATTCTTATAGTGAGGTACATAAAAGAAACGATGTCATACCCGTTGAACTGGGTTACTCCAAGAGCGTTGACATGTGGTCGATTGGGATCATAACTGCAGGACTTCTGGGGGAGGTTCTTTTCACCAACCGTAACCATCCCGAATATGATCGAAACCCAGGCAAGGTCATTTTCTCTCTCTCCTCCAAATGCGACCTCAGTGTTCTCGATGACGAAAATCACAAAATATGGAGGAGTGTGGGCCACAGACCAAAGGACTTCATCAGAAATCTGCTTGTGCTCCGCGAGGAGGATCGTATGACAGCGACTGAAGCTTTAGCGCACTCATGGTTTAGCAACAAGTATCACGCCGCCGAATTTGATGCCGTGTACGAGAGAGCCATCTGCGATTGGCAACCGCATCGAAAAGTGTTTCGACTCGTTGAGCAAATTCCTGAATCCGTTACCGAGCTGGATACACCGAGCGCGGATGGAATGCAATTCAGTGAGCATATAGTCTCTCAATACTTCACACGTCCTTCTCAGCTTTCTCGGTCCTCAGAAGCCAGCGACTATGAAGAACGCTGGAAATACAGAGAACCCGACAAAGAACTCGAAGAACATGAAGAACCTGAAGCGTACGAAGAGCGCAGGACAGGATTTAAAAAACGAAAGATACATGAAGAACGCGAAGGATACGAAGGATCTGGGCACTATGACGAAGGCGAAGACTATGAAGAACAGGAGGGCTACGGTGAATGCCAAGATCATGAAGCGCACGGGGAAAACGGAGAGGCCAGTATCGAAGATGCACGTCAACAACAACAGTCACAACCCGATAATGCCCCTGACGAGTTTTGGCATCCACCGCAACGTTCACATGAAACTTACATCAACAATCCTATTTGCCAAGGAACTATGGGTATGTATTCAAGGTATGTCGATAATGACCAGGACAGTGAGCACTATGGTTACGACGATAGCATGGGCGAAGCACTTGACGTACTGGATCAACAAGCCGAGAATCACGGGTAACATTCCCACCGAACAATTGCTGGATCCGATTCTAGCGTCGTGTGCGACAACCCAGTTCACAATGAACATAGGCTTTAATTATCACCCTACGACTAATCCCTACCAACAGAAGAGATTCACAACTGAGATGGATTGATCGCACTACAATTTGATTCACAAACTAACTGGAAACTATATAAGTTTTCAAGTACGAGGATAATGCCCCCCCCCCCTTTTTTTCAAGTACTCCTTCCAGTTACGAAGACAGCATCGATGTGCGTCTATGACTGCAATTCACGTTTTGACACTTAGAAATTATATATATATACCTTTGTAATATAGACAAAATCACGAATTGTTCAAACTACTCGATTCATCCTGCGTTTGAACTGTTTTGCTTCCAACGTTTTAAATTCACACATGCACATGTTGTTTATGCATCATTCTTGGGCACTTGAGTGCGTGCGGAAATGTACACCGCATCTGGAAATGCAGTGGACACTACACATGGTTTCGGAAAACTCTATGCTCAATGTCATCGAGTGTTGACATGCATAGCTAGGTCGTATCAACTTACATATAAGTACACAGCTTCGTTCACTATAGGAGTTGGATTTAGATTATATAGCAAGGCTTTTCCTCTCTTAGCTGGCGCGTTGTAATTAACGATGATGTAAATTTGATCGCCACCTTTTTCCTTCTTCTTCTTCTTCTTCTTCTTCTTCTTCCCGTGTCCAATTGGGACGGTTTGCACTGTTCAAACACATCAAAGGAAACTTTCAACCTTCACGTTTGGTTTGTATCTCTGCATGTTGACGACGATACCGTCTCCCTTCTCCTTTCTCCTTTCTCCTCTTCCAAGTCTTCTTGGCCCGCATTCTACATACATACATACATGGCGCCATGCACACATCTCGACGACGACGACGACGACGACGGCGGCGATCGGAAACTACACTCATTCGCCCCAGTCGGAAAAAAAAAGCTCATGGAAATCGCTGGAGATCTCGGGACGACGACGACGACGACGGCGGCGATCGGAAACTACACTCATTCGCCCCAGTCGGAAAAAAAAAGCTCATGGAAATCGCTGGAGATCTCGGGGTTTCTGCATCTGATCCACCCGTCCGTCCGTCCGTCCGTTTGTCCGTCCCGCACTTTGAGGCAACGTGCTGGTCGAGTTGTAAAGGAAGGAAGAAAGGAAGCTCGGGGAGACGAATTAAGATAAATAAATCCGAGGAGTTAGCTTGAAGGCAGGCATACATATACATACATACCATACATATGTACACACATACATACATACGCCGGAAGGAAGCATCATGGCGGACCTAGCGGACCTAGCGGACCTGGCGGGTAATCATAATTATAGTTAATAAACCAAGTCATGATTGATTCATTGATCGATCGATTGATTACCAGGATCTCCCGACAGCCCACGCACGGCGTTTGACATTTGACATTTGACATTTGACGTGTACATATGTACTGTACTACCAAAATAGCAGGTTCAAGGATATCCCTTGCCGGCGAGGAAATGATTCATGAATGAATGTATGTATGTGCTGGCAATGCAACCACCGGTGCGGGGGTTAGGGGGTTGACAAAAGAAAAAAAAAGAGCCGAGCCCTTGAGAGAGAGAGAGGTTCTGGTCTGGTCTGGTCTGGTCTGGTCAGGGGTGGGCCGTCATCGGTTTGACAGGTATATTCCTTGGGGGGTTTCCCATGTGTTTTTTCTCACACTCTATATGTACATACATAGCATTGTATGTATTTTTTGTTTTGCAACGAGGGGTGACTTGTTGGCCGAACATATACATATGCATATACATATGCACATACATGTACATACACTATTATTGTTGTGTGCAACATAGGTCCTTGGGGTATATATATATATATTGTGCGAGGAAGAACAAGTGTAAATTTTATCATGTATTTCAACGCCATGCATGAAAAAAAAAGCATACATACTTCCCTATCTGCGTGAGGTAGAACCAAAGCCAGTGCTCTCGTGTCTTGGAGACGAGTAGCTCGGAGAACTTGAAGAACCCGATGATGGTCGTGAACTGCCTTCGCCATTATTATTGTTGAAGCCCCAGCCGTTATTGTTGTTATTGTTATTGGATGTTCTGTTGCCTGAGCGTCCTGCGGCGTATCCAGCAGCAGCCCCGCCCATGGCACCAGACCAAAATCCGGGTCTCCATCCCTCGGTCGCTCCGTAGTTTGGTCTCGGTTTCGACCCGCCCTGGTAGTCATATGGTGGTGGCGGATCGGTATCGTCGTGACCACCTCCCCATCCCCCTCCTCCTCCTCCACCCCCGCCACCCCAGCCCGGACGAGCTCCCGCTGCTCCACCGAGACCTCTGTTCGCGGCCCATCCCGAAGCGATGTTGTATAAGATCCACACGGCGACCCCAACGAATAGCATCCAGAAGAGTATACTAGCAGCCTTCTCGCCCCTCGTTTTCGGGTATCCCGGTCTATAGTCATCATCATCACCATAATGTGGTCTCCTCCCGCCCGGGTACTTCTCCTGTCCCTCGTCTGTGAGGAGTAAACGGTATTCGACGCCGCAAGAACCCTTCAGCACGTATTCATCATCAGGGGAATCGTAGCCTTCGCAGATGACATCTGTACTACCGAGTTTGAATTCTTCTGGGAGGGAGGCAGCGCAGGTCCACTGGACATCTTCTTTGCTGTAGTCGAAGCCGGCGTTGTTGCAGCGCATTATGTCGACCGAGTAAAGGCCTCTGGCAGAGCCGCCTACGCATTTCAACTGGGTGCTTGTTAGCTAGGGTTCTAGGGGTGGTGAAGGG
>MU005764.1:2773089-2783859 GCA_010093715.1 Pleomassaria siparia CBS 279.74 | reverse complement strand
CCTTGATACATATGTACCAATACATCAGTCAGTCAGTCAGTTCATCGTTGTTGCGTTAATATGTCGTGTGTGGTGGTGTCGTCTGGCGAGGTATGTAGGTATAGGTAGGGAATTGGTGGTGAAATGAATTACGTGGAAGAAGATTGATTGATTGTACTGTATTTCCATCTTGCGTCGTCCATGTCACGTCACGTCACGTTGTATGTATGCATGGTAATAAGTCGGGTTTGACTACTTGGGTTGAAATTAGTGGGAATTAGGGATACAACAAGAACGTGGATTGGATTGGAGAGCTTGCGCGACAAATTTCAGATAATTACTTCAGATATACCTCTGCTCTTCCCGCTGTGAATATGGCAACATGACGAAACTGGGAAAAACTTGTTGAACCAAAAACTTCGTTTGCTATTCCGTCTCCCTTGCATTTCCATCTTCTCGCTGAGATAAATTTTGATTATACATGTATCCTCCGGGTCGCAAATCGGACAGGCAAAGAAAGAAAGAAAAAAAGTTACCGGGTATCATGATCCAGCCGTCGGAAAACCCCATAAACAAAACTCCCACGCTATGCAGACAGACCGACTCCTTTTTTTTTGCCAAACTCGAAAACAAATACACAAAATTGGTGGAATAGTGTCTTCCCGAATATATAGCTCCATGTGGGAATATCCCAAGCCGTAGATAATGATGGGCCTAGTCGGAGAGCTCGATGGCGTCGTCTTGCGTTGCACCGGACACCATTTGAGCATTCTGCTCGCCGTATCCATAATCCACATCAGGATAAGCACCATAGATTCCGGTACTCAGTCCATCGTCTTCCTCGTCTTCCTCGTCTTCCCCGTCGTCTTCTTCGTCATAAGACATCTCTTCATCGTCCTCTAGCTCTCCCTCTCCCTCGTCACCCGTGCCAAAGGAACGGACCTGGCTGTCAGACCCAACTGGGCTGTCGAAACCTCCCATAAACTGCTCTGGCACATACGACTGTTGCGTCTCCATCGGAGACGTCAACTGCAAGTGGTCGTATTGTGTCTCCGTGGGAGTCGACAACTGCAAGGGGACGTACAGTTGCTGCTCCTCGATCGGAGATGTCAGCTGAAAGGGGACGTATGATTGCTGCTTCACGTCTGGAGATGACAGTTGAAGAGGCCCCAGAGTCTCCTGAGGCTCCGTGCTCACAGAGGTGCTCCGGCGATATGATTGGTGATATTCAATGACGGCCTCTCCTCCCTTTCCATACAAATGCTGAGGCACGAAACGGGACTTCCGAGCCCAATATGCTGGTCGGTCGTTGAGTGTTGAAGAGCCCACGCTCTTTCCGAAAGCAGATGGACTACCGCCAAGATCGGGAACACTTTGACTAAACTCGTGTCGCATCTTCAGTGGTGAAGGCTTCGGGGTCGATGCGCCAGAAAATAGTTCTCGTGCTTGCGCAATCATAGTGCTGGCACGGCTATTGATAGACCGAGCGACGTTGGAAGTACGAGGAACCGAAGTTGATTTTCCGAGCTTCTCCTTAAGAGCGCGGAAGCGTGCAAATCGTTCTTCATCTGTTGTTGGGGGAGGTAGCGATTGCCGCGTAGCCAGTACCTGAGGGGTTTCCGATGTTGACTTTCGACGGCGTTTGCGCTCGGCCTCTGCCTCCTCTTCTTGGTCCTCGGCAGAATCCAAGCTTCGTTTTTGGGGCTGAGTTGGAACAATTCCCGCTGCTCTCAACTTGAAATAATCGGATTGCGTTCGGTCGATGGGTGCTCTAGGGTTCTTGTATAGTATCATGTTGTTTCTCTCGGATATGCTCGTGTTGTGCCTGATATTGTTCACAGCCGGTGCGGTGCGCACAATGGGAGCCTTCCTCTGTTGCTTAGGGGTAGCCTGTTGAACCCAGGGTGAGGCGCTAGCTGGTACCTGTGGCTTCTTGAAGATGGCTGGTACAGTTTTCGATTGACTGGCGACCGCTATCTTGGTCTTTGCCTGTACTCCGTTGGCCTCAATTGCAAGCATGTCTTTGCTCTCAGCTTCATTCTTTAATGCCAACAGCGCTGTTGCGTTCTCCTTGAGCCACTTCCTTCGCTCTCGGGCTTGTCTAGTACGCTTCTTCTTGCCCGTCATAGCCACCCAATGTGCGAAGAACCGCCGAGTACGGGTAACTTGGATCTGATGATACCGCTTGTTGGCATGTTCCGTCAACTTCTCCCACCTCACACACGCTTCAATCTCGTAGAACAGATTCGTGACTTGATTCTCGACGAACTGCTTCAAAAGGCCTTCCATTGGATCGTGGACCAAGTCTGTCGCGATAGCCGTCAACGTCGCTTCCTTTTCACGCTGGATTCGGTCTTCGCGTTCTTGTTCTTGTTGTTTCTGTTGTTTCTGTTGTTGTTCTTGTTGTTGTTGTGCCAATTGCGCCTTTTGCGCTTCAAGACGCTGTCGCTCTTCCTTCTCTTTTTGTGCGCGTTGCAACGCCGCCTTCGCTCGCTGCCGAGCTTCCTGTACTTGTGTCTCTTGTGCTATTCGGTCACGTGCTTCTTGTGCCTCCTTCGTAACACGTTCCTGCTCACGTTGAGCACGTTGTTCATCCTCCTCTTGAGATGGTGACGGCTGTTGAGCGTTGCTTGATTCTTGTGGAGCCGAAAAGAACGACGGAAAAGCCGCTCCAGGAGCCGCGGATGCTTGAGGGAACGTCGAAAAGGGTGGTATGCCATTCGACTGGCCTTTGGACGCCGGAATTGCCGGAGAATTGGGAAATGGACTAAACTCGGTCGATCCTCCTTTTGACCTGTCGTCTGTCGTTGACGAACTTTGGAACATGAATGGGGCTTTTGGTTTTGGAGTAGCTGGCTTCGCAACCTCTGCCGATGTGGTTGAGCTCGACGCAAAAGGGGATTTCGAACCAAGGTTCGAAAATGGACTGACCGCATTCGGTGTAGCAAAGCTGATACTGTTCTTCGAAGCATCGAAAAGTCCGGGCTGGACACTCTGGCCTGTGGCGGGACTGATAGTAGTGGTTGGTTTTGTGCCTGCAAGGCCAAAGGGTGTTTGTTGCGAGAAAGACGGTAGGCCAAACCCAGATTTGGGAGGCTCATTCGTCGTGCTGTTCGGCGTATTGAACAGCGATGATCCAGAGGGCGTTCCGAAAGGTGGAGGTTTTCCAGCCGTGGCATTGCCATTCGAACTGAAGACCGATTGACCAGGGGATGTTCCGAAAGGGTTTGCTGGGGCTGTCGTCTTTGCCAGGAAAGGATTGGCCGGTACGGATGCCGGGGTCCCAGTGTTGAACAATGAAGGTGGTGTTGTCGTTGGCGTAGACGAAGTAGCAAAAGGGTTGAACGGGGTAGCATTCGAGGAGACCGCCGTTGCTCCACTCGTCAGGTCCGAGACACCGGTGTCGGTGCCCGAACCCAATGGTTTGACGGTAAAGGTGTCTGGAATGAAAAGCGAGTCTTCTTCTTCCATATCCTGCTCCTGTTCCAGTGAGGTATTGATATCTGCTTCGCCTACCAAACCATTCGACTTGGCAACCTGTACAGACATACCCCGGACGACAGCGGACAGGTTTCGGCCATATCGTTTCGACTCTACAAATTTGGAAAGTGTTTGAGGTTTCCTCTCCGCTGGTTCCTTTAGCGGTCCAGTAGAATAAGGCAGCGAGTTGATGTCCAGGAAGGTTACCCCGGCGGCAGTTGTCCCGAACGAGAATCCGTAAAGCTCACAAAAATCCGTGACCTGTTGACGACAGTCGAAACCGAGAACATGGATGAGTTCCGAAACTGTCCAGTCCTCCATCTTAATGATTCGGTTGACATTTCCCTGTCGGTATGCTCGGTAGATTGTATCCAGGACAACATGTCGAACTCGGTTGAAGAATATTTCAGCAGCGCAAGCCATCAGGTACGACACTGCGGGAGATTGGACCAGCTTCCAGAAGTCCTTCCAATTCTGTCGAGCTTGAACCAAAGTGCGGCTCTTCGTATGTATAACCGTCTTTCCAGCCTGGTATATCTGTAGGGCTACTTTGACACGGCCATTCCGTCGCAAGTGCATCGGTAGATTCTGAAGCTCGTATTCGACTAGAGTGTCATTGGTGTGAAGAGCAAGAATCAGTCGATATGCCTGGAATTCGGCTTCGTTCTGTGATATAATTTTCGCGCTCCTATTATCGGCGTATCGTTCTTTGAGCGACAAATTCGTGTGCAAAAGCTGCTCGATGTCTTGCTGATAGTCCTGCTTGAAGTACTCTGACGAGCCAGCTCCACTCATGTGGTGAGGAGAAATCAGATGGAACCGAGCGCATTGTTCAAAGCATTCAAGGTAGACGTTGATATCATCCACTTTATCAACGGCCTGCGTTCGGAGGTCTCTCCGAACAGCGCGTAGTCGGTCCCAGAGCCATCCATGCAAGAAAGGAAGGTCTTCGTTATCTAGTCGTGACATCATGTACTTGATCGATTTCTACACATGTCAGTATGAGGTCCCGAGCTTGTTTACATAAAGATTCTTCTTACTAGACAGGTAGCAGGCGTGCGTATATCAGTGACCAGTTCGATATCATCACCGGCGGCAGATCGCTTGAATGCCTTGACCATGCGGGACTCATCCGGCACTCGTTGTGCCCGGTTACCTTGCGCAAGACTCTCGGAAGTCTTGACCAAATTAGCAAGTGGTAGATTTATTCCGCTCAGCAGAGGACGTACAAATTCGGGCGTAAAGAGATTGTTTTCGACTATTCGTTGGACCCTCTCGTGTTCTGGGCACATGTCGTTACATAATCCAATGAGCTTAACAGCGTCGCTGAGCTTCATAGGTCCCTCGGGATTCATGCGGCCTTCTTCGACTAAGCGCTCGCGCTGGCTAGGTCGGTCTTCCTTGAGCTAGACGGATTGGTGGTTTTCCTGTGAATGTGATATTAGGGGCTTACATAGTTAAAACGCGCCTGGTAATCGGTATCGGCGTGAGGGGTCGTGTTCATGATGCCGGACGACGAGTTGATGGTAGTGTGAGGCGTCCTGTTTGTGAAAACTGTCAGAATATCGAGAGAGTGTGGGAACAAGCGGCGGTTGTCTGAAGCGCTGGGGTGTATGGACTCGCGTCGCGTGGAATGGTCGCTGTCCTATATGCCCGTCTGCCTCAACCGCGTCCTGGCCCAGCCCGCGATTCACTCTCGTTTTATAATGCTGGGAAGGGATTGCGTACATTCTACCGCGGAGTCCATTGCTACTATCACTGCGCTGGTTGAAACCACCTCGTTGCACACCACCGCGGGGACCTCCATTCTGCGCTCGTGGCCCTGCTGGGGGTGTAGTCGTCCTTTCGCGGTTCGTTCGAGTACCAGTAAAGTTGCCTCGAGGTGTGCTTGTGCCTCGACCTCCACCGCGGCTGCCGCGCTCACCTCCTCTTCCGCGCCGCGCAGTCGACATTTGCGCCGTGTTGTCGTTGTGGATCGCTCATGCGCTGGCGGCTGGGGAATCTGCGCCGAGAAGTCCCTGGAGGAGGACAAAAGAGTTTAGCAGGGTTCCAAAGTTCTGAGGTGCACCGCTATCCACGGACAGCATACAAGGTCGAATGGTGGTCGAGTTGGGGATGAGGTTGGTGTGGTTCGAGACAAGGAACGACAGAACCACGAGTTGAAGATGGAAAGCAGGTGTGGAAGCACAGCTGTCGATCCAAGCTTCGAACTAGCGCGCCTTGGCCGCCGGATCACGTGCGCGCTTCCACGTCTGCGACAAAATGCATCGAATCGAATAATCTGTATTTCACCAGACTGACATTCACAGGACGCCTTCACTTGCACGTGTGGAAACTGAATTGTTCAAGCATTCATTTGTTTTCACTATTATTATGTAACAAAACCGAAACAGCATCATCTTCGTCATCGATATCCATTTCAATAACCCAACTTCGAGCCCACTCTCTCCATCCCCATCTCAATCCATCTCCATCCATCTCGAGCACATTATTGATGCGCTCATTTTCCACTGCCGCCCGTGTTGACATTTTCGAAAGAAGAAGAGGAGTCTGCATAACAGATATTCCCCAGCACCATTACATCCGCCAATGGAGAAGCATCTCATTGTCACGTCTTCCCGACACCATGGTAGTAGCACAGCGCTATAACGCGCGAGGGAAAGCGAAAGCGCACGAAGGGTATATGAGGACTGGTGTGGCAGCCCTTCATAAGTAGAGTCCTGCCACGATGCAAACAGCAGCACTTCAGCAACAATGGCGAACCATGTAGGCGGCAAGACACAACGATCCTGAGACCCTGCCGGAGTGAGTGGAAGGAGAAAACATGACCACCCATTATGGACGGGAAAAAAAGAGTCGTGACAGGCCGTGGAGCTTTTTCGTTTCGTCAAGGGGCGTTATGAGACTGGTAGGGAGAGGTAACAAACAGGCATTATCGGGGATGGTAAGGTTCTGTGGCCATGAGTTTCATGATCCAGAATTGTGGCGGTCGAACAGAGTTTTGGTTGCGCAGTAATGATGTGGACTTCAAGGGCGAGAGTGAGTAGTCTGAGCAGCACCACACGTACAGAAATCCCCACGGCAACCACAGTAAGCGAGGTTAGGTGATGGATATTGCATGCTCGATGCATACGGTAAGCCATGGATGACTGGCGTGTCCATGTCCATATCTGTTGTCATTGATCCGAACGACGTGTTGCAGCTTCCAATCGTCATCTTGGTGTCCATTGGAGTCTCGGGGGGGGCATAGGGTGAATATTGTGGAACATGCTGAGGAAGTACTGACGGGTATGTCGAGTAGCTGGTACCCTGCACGTACGGAGAGGGATACTCAGGCTGAGTCGTGTACATTCTCGTGGCAGTACTCATTATTGTGGGCATGGTGTGAAATCCATTCGGCATGACATAGCCATGGAGCTCTGGACCTGAGATAGGAATGTACTGAGTCTGGGCCTGGCTCTGATGCGGTAAAGCGCAGAGTTCTTGTTGCAGGCCTTGGAGCGCGAAAGGGGCACAGGAACTTTCACTGTATGAACGTTGAAGCTCATGGCAGCAATTCTCATGCGGCTCACTATTGCGACGAACCTCACTAGCAGGAATATACCTGGTCAATAACTCGTTATGTGACAATGTCGCGGCTTGGAATGATGTTTTGGGAATAGTATACCGGCGGAAGGGGGGATGTGGTGAAGGCGAAAGGGGGGAAATCGGGGAACGAATGGGGTATGGTTGTTGCGGAGTTGGGGGATTAAAGGTCTGGTCAGATTCCGTCGTAGTTGTGCTTTCGGGTGTTGCCGATGAGTGGGGAATGGCAAGGGCGGCAGGTCGAACAAGTAGCTTGTGACTTGGGGAGATTGGGGTTTCGTCCATTTCAGTGTCGTCGCCGGAAATTTCGGGAACAGTGCGACCACTACTCTGAACAGCTCTACGCTTATTGCTGGATCGGACGGGTTTTGGAATGGCACTCCACGTGATGTGTTTCCCGTTACCAGGGTCCTTGGCACCGCTACCTTCGTAAAGGTCGTACTGGGCCAGGTGATCCTCGTACGATTGTGCATGCTCAAAGAGATTCTCCACAATCTTGTAGGCTCGCTTTTTGGCTTCCTCGACGAAGGTTCTGTCGGTACTTGATGTAAGCTCATTCGCACGACTCTCATTCAGAGTAGACATGGCGCGCTCTTTTAACTCCGACATCCAATGTCCACTGCGCTTGTCGGCTCGATCGTCGCTTTTTCGGTGGATAAGCATTATAGCAATTCCGAGAGGTATCGAGCCTATGAAAATGTGAGCAGTTGGTCGGATCATACATGGTTGGGTTCTTTACATTCAGCTTTCAGATGTGATGGCTCTTTGTACGGCACGTCCTTTGGCCACCAAGGCGGCCCAGAGTTGGGTTCGTTGCTGTATGGACCATACTGACCGAGTCGGCTTGGCTCCAGGTGTCGTAGCCACTTTGTGACGATGGGCTTCACCACCTTCTGATTGAGCTCCTCGAGTCGGGTCCTGAAGAAGAACTTCACCTTGTCGAAATCTCCCACATAAAACTGGTAGGTAGTGACGGTTGTTACTGCGATGGTGCTCTCGTGGTCCGCTGCACTCCCTACGTTGGGCCGAGATCTGTCACGCTTTCGCTTCTCAGATCTGGATTTCGCCATGGATTGCTTCCTATGAACCATTCTCCGCTTTACGTGATTGAAGTTTGGGACCGAGTTGGACTCTTCCGTTGAGGAAACATCATCCAAGCAAGTCCTGTCCATGGATCGAGAAGTTTGGTGTAGTTCCTGTGTCGCAGCATATTGAGGATCGGTAGAAAAAAGAGTTGGTTCTCCAGGAACGGCATATACGGCTTTACCGGCGAAGAATGCGATGGGTTGCGCAACATCTCGAGTATTGACAACTTTCACATCCACGCGAGGTTTGAGTGAGGTCGAAGCCTACGATGGAAAGGTCAGCAAGTGAAACAAAACAAGATTTTGAATTTATGTTGACGAAGAAGATGGGAGGGATGTCGTAACAAGCGTGCCAGCGCAGTGGTACAAGTGTACCAGTCTATTTATTTATAAATAAATCTGAGGGCGGGCACTAGACGGGCACTAACACCTGTCAACTGAGAGTGCGGGGCAGCCATGTCCTTGTAGATGGATGATAGATGGATCGGAGCGACATTTATCAGAGAGACCCACCGGGAGTTGCTCGACACAATCGCCATTGCTACTCTTCCGATCGCATTGAAAATCAGACTGTCCAGACTTGGAGGCCGGGTGCTCGACAATTGGCATTCTCGCCATCTGAAACCCGTCTAAGACAAAAGATGCACGGCTGGTAAATCACCAGTGTCGTTTTGTTTACTTGGGTGTTTGTGGTGGCGAGTTATACCTTCGCATCGACTGTAAATTCGTCTCGTGTGAGATCTATGCCGTGGGCGATAACTGTGAAGGGTGGGTCAGTCAGTGTGTTGGACCGTATGGTGTTGTGTGTGTGCGTGCGTGTGTGTGTGAGTGTGTGTGAGTGTGTGTGAGTGTGTGTGAGTGTGTGTGTGTGTGTGTGTGTGAATCAAGGCAACCGGGAAAGAAGCCCAGAGCACGTTCTTACATGTGCTCGAGGATCGCCACCGTATGTAATCGCAATCGCAATCGCAATCGCAATCACAAGTCATGGGAATTCGCTATCTCTCGGGAGTTTTGCAGCACTGGTAATACTTACATAGGCACCGCTGTTCAGGCCTGTGTTCGTTCCCTTCCAAAGATGGACCTGTCGGAAAGGATCAAGGTATATGTTACTCGTCCTTTGAAATCGGCGACGAAGGCACAGCTCGTGACCTAATCCTCGAGATTTGTGCAATTTGAAGAGGAAAAAAAGTCCCGTGAAGCTGACGGCGTAAACGAGGTGGATGGTGACACAGAGCGATATCACCGCAATGACCAAAAGAGCCGCGAGCCGTAAAGAGTAAAGCGCGTTGCTGACTTTGAAAGGACAACCACGAACGAACCGATTACGATGAAAAACAAGGGGAACCGGGTAAAAGTTGAAAGATGCGGCGGGAGAAGAACAACAAGAGCAACACAGACATCTTAGGAACCTTTAATATTGACCAGGCGGCTTGATCTTAAAACTAACACACGGTACTATTGCATTCATCTCGACTAGGTCCGGGGCTGGGTAGGCGTGACGGGAAGCACTACCCGCAGCAAGGTCGTACACGGGTGATCCATGAAGACAAAGCAAACAGAACTGTTGGCAACCGTTGAAGCGCTGCTGTTAAACTGCTTCACAACGGTGTCGTGCCAACGGTCAGGGGAGGGGGAGGGGGAAGGGGGAAGGGGGAAGGGGGGGCCTGTACATACTGTATGTACGCCTCAGCGCCTTACTAAACAAAGAATAGATGGGCGAATGGGATCGAAATGGCCGAGTTCCCCGTCCCGCGCCGAGGGTTATATCTGTCTCTAGGGTCGAAGGATCCTAAACGATGTTCAAGGGCTTTTTCTTTTCCTTCCTGAGCATGGTGTGGTGATGGGTCAACATGGTGGTGGGGGGCTGGCAAGGCAAGCCGCAAGCCACAAGCAACCTTGGAACAAGCCATGGAACTAGATTCAGTAATTGACGTAAGCCAGCCATGTATTCGACCGGGAACCTACATGTACTTGTATGTATGTACTCCGCCCAAGGCACACCCACCCGCACTCTCAACTAATAAGATTGCATATGTAGATGGCGAGATCTGATTCCAACAATTAGCTGCCGTCCATCCATACATACTACATATTACATACTACTACGCATAGATGTACATGTAACGTACTCTTGCACATAATTCCTATCTCCCACAGTCCCATGACTCCAAACGAAAAAGTGCTATTAATAAACCATTAAACCTCCGAACAAACCTCTCCCCCTCCCTTTGGCAGAGATGGTAACTTCAGCCCTGCGAACTGAGTAGTCCTAATAGTTTGTCTCTCATGTCTCTCATGTCTCTCATGTCTCTCATGTCTCTCATGTCTCTCATGTCTCTCATGTCTCTCATGTCTGTCATGTCTGTCATGTCTGTCATGTCTCTGTCATGCCTGTCATGTCTTGTTTTTTCTGACGGATTGTTTACGTATTTCTGACAGGCGCCTCCCGCAGCCCTTGTGGTCCTGTACGGTGTACCTACTGTAGTCTCAAAAAGCAAAGCTTCCGTGGACCGTGGACCGTGGCCCGCCTCTGAACATGCATAGACACCACCTAATCGCGACATACTTCCGAGACCAGGGGAGTCTGTCCTGTGCTCTGTGCTGTGTGCTGTGTGCTGTGTGCTGTGTGCTGTGTGCTCTG
>MU005764.1:2704196-2773024 GCA_010093715.1 Pleomassaria siparia CBS 279.74 | reverse complement strand
CCACTCTGTCCCGCTCTCGTGGACGATTGCCGTGAACTTAAAGTGGAGTCCTTGGCCTTGTCACGATCGCGGGGTCCTATTTATCTAATGCCTACCTACATACCTACCCATCTACCTACCTATTGCGGGACTGGAACACTAAGATTACCTCCGGTACACGCCCCCCCCCTCTGTCGTGCACTGACAATATACCATAGTAAACACACACGTGGACGGACATTCAAATTTCCAGCGGACGCGATCCAGCTTTTCGACCAACAACCGGGTTCGTGGGCGCAGCGCGCGGCTGGGGCAATCGGGTCCAATCCGTCGCATTCGCTAAGAAAGAAAGAAAGAAAAAAAGAAAGAAAGAAAAAAAAGAAAAAAAACACACACACCTCGCAACGCTCGACACTGCATGTACTGCACTGTGTAGCTCAGCCGTCATGGTGTCATGGTTGCCACACCTCGATGCATCCATCCCTTGACCACTTGATTTGACCCCAGACGGAGAATGGCACCAGGCAAATCATACCCAAGGCCTTTTTTTAAACAATAACAGGCACAGTCAAATCAAATAATACAGACAAATTTACACATCTATGTATTTGGCACACCAAAACATCTTCCTTCGGTATATTTACTTGGTTGAGCAAAGCGCTCGCGCTTTTTACCTTTCTGGGCTGGTCCAACCCGTGACCTGATACCATGTTGGTGTAACCTCAGTGTGCGGTGCAAAGAGCCATGTAGTAACGTAGCACCCGCTTCGTGATACATGACTGACGTTACTCCGCAAATCTGGAACTCGTCGAATAAAAAAAAGGTGCCAGGATCTTGCCGCGTTTTGCTTGCGACGATCGAGTCCACGATATCGCTCAACCCGTCTTCTCCACTATCAGATCACGCCTGTGTCACATCTAGCGCGCCGAGAACTGTTCACGTCTATTAGTGCGGTGCACTTTAAGGGTCGTCCAAGGAGAAGAGAGACACTTACGATTTGCCTCTTTAACAAGCTCGTAAAACAGGCCCTTCCGCCGAACCAACTCGGCAGGCGTCTCGAATTCGGCTACTGTACCGTGGTCGAGTACGATGATCCTGTCCGAATCCAAAATCGTATTAATGCGGTGCGCAATGGTGATGATGGTGCGATTTTTGAACATGCTGCTTCTTAGTGTCGCCTGGAGCAATGCGTCCGTTTCCACGTCGACAGCGGCCTGCGGGTTATATCAGCCTGCAATAAATATAAGAAAACCAAAGATTTGAAACACGTACCGTTGCTTCGTCCAAAACCAAGATGTTGCTTGGGGCGAGAAGCGCCCGCGCCAGTGAGATGAGCTGTCGCTGTCCGGAGCTGAGATTGGACCCTATGCCCATGTTAGCAACACGGAAAAGCATCAGGAACTCGGACGTGAGTACTGACCTCCTTCATGGATTCGTGCGTCTAGCTTGCCAGGCATACTTGCCACATGTTCTTTTAATCGCGCATGTTCTGCGCCGTAGTTAGTCACATCGTTTCATTACACAGGGCCGATCAACACACCCAAAACACTCCAAAGCTCAGTATCATCGGTTACGTGAGCCGGATCAAGGTTGTCTCGCACAGTTCCCTCAAACAAAGCCGCGTCCTGGGGTATAATGGCTAAACGTCGGCGAAGATCCAACAGCCCAATCTTGCTTGTGTCCAAATTGTCAATGCTGATGAAGCCGTCCGAGGGCTCGATAATTCTGAAAAGGGCCATGGTCAACGAGCTCTTGCCTGCACCTGTCCGACCTACCACCCCAATCTTCTCATGAGGTTTGATGTGGAGGTTAATATTTTTCAACACAAGATCGAGACCCGGGCGGTATCGGGTGCTGTAGTTGTTAAACGACACACCGCCTTGCGATGGCCAACTAATTGGTGGCCTATTCTTGGATATGATTTCGGGCGCTTCACTTGGGAGTGCAGCATATTCAAGTACCCGCTCGACAGACACGATATTCGTCTCCACCTCTACCGTCTGCCGCACGATCCAGTTCAGACTCTGTGTGATCTGGAGAGCATACGACATGGAGAGACCAACCATACCGGCTGACAAGCCACTATGACTGGAGACCGATATGATAGCAAACCCGGCCGAGGCGAGGATGATGACAGAGCCAATGAGCTCCAATCGAACTGCAAGCCACCTATTGGCATTGATGGAAGGGAAGTATGCCCTCAAGTGTGCGTCGACCCGCCATTCGTTCTCTTGTTCAAACCGTCGTTGTTGACTGTAGGCACGAATAGTGCTCATGCCACTCAACGACTCTTGGAAGTGCGCATAAATTGGACTACGACTGATACTGTCGAGTCTCTTCAGCTCTCGAGAGGTACGGAGATAGTACCTCTGGATATACAGATAGAGCGCGCCAAGTGGAATGATCAAGGCTATGAATATGGGCGTAGATGCCGAAATGACTACAAGAGTGAAGGCCGCTGCATATGCTCGTCAGTTGGTGACACAGAAGGGTGCACATGATACAGTCATACCTCGAGCTGAATTAACAAACAGCATGTTGAAAGTTCTCCTACATTACGTCAGATGTCGTTCAGACATTAGCTCGCATTCGGGTAGAGGTTCACTCACGCTAGTACCTCATCGACGCGGTATATGTCACTGAAGATGTTAGCCCCAAACTAGGAACGACGATAGGAACAGATGCGTAAAATCCCAAGCGGGAGTTGGGGATGGCAGCCGGCGGCTAGATCGGCTGGCACAGCCTATCTAACAGAGAACGTACCTGGAGAACCGATTGAGGATACGCCCTGCGGGCGTTGTCTCGAAGAAGCTCATCGGAGAGCGAAAAATGGCAAAGGCCATTCGCTCGTGTAGTTTGCGGCTTGCCTAACAGCGAGTCAGTCCACTTCGCAGTGTCCCTCAAACAAGCAATGCTAGGGCGCCATGCGCACTTACCTCGATTGAACAAAAGATCCAAAGAATGAGTGTTTGTACAACGACTAGTGCAGCCGATCCCACACCGAAGGCAAAGTATACACCAATGTACTTGCCCACTTGAGGGTTGCCCCCATAGCGTTGGTTGACTTCGGACCATCGCTTGAGCCATACGCTACCACCTGCCGATTGTCAGGTGACATTTTAAACCTGGAGATGTGACTGAAGTATACTCACCTATTGACATTGTCTGTGCTCCAATGAGAAAGGCTAGATAGATGAGGACAGCAACGAGGTTGCTAGTCTTTGCATATTCTCCATATACACCCCACTTGACCTTTCCTTGCTCGGAAAACTCTTTTGTTTGCTTGCTTTTCAGTCCGCCCTCCTCGTCCACGAATTTGCTCCGCGGGCCTTTGAAGCTTGCTGTGCTAGCCCGTCGCAACGTGTTGAAGCTGCTCTTGCGGGCCGCCCCATTTCCAGGTTTCAATGGCGCCAGTGAAGCGCCATTGCCTTGTGCAGCTTCGGCATCTGGGTCATCGTCCGAAATCGGACCATCACCGTAGATGGTAGTCTCCTCGTCACTAACGACGCTTTCCGATGTACGACTACCGGCCTCACTTTGGTCCTCGTTCTGGGACGTCCGGACCAAGGTTGCAATCTCACCCTTCATTGCCATGAGTTGGCCGTATGTGCCCTTTTCGATGATTTTGCCGTCGCGTAACAGTGCAATCATATCTGCTTCCATCAACACAGGAATCGAATTGGTGGCCAGTATCCGCGTTTTCCCAGACAACAATCCTTTCGAACCGAGAACGTTGTCAATGAGATGCCTGCCGACATGCTGGTCGACGGCAGAGAGACAGTCGTCAAGCAAGTAGACATCCGCACGAGCATAGACAGCCCGAGCGAGGGTGAGCCGCGCCTTTTGTCCACCCGACAAAGATATGCCACGTTCGCCGACCTCTGTTTGGTCACCGTCTGGAAGAGAAGCGAAATCGTCGGTAAGTGCGCATGCTTTTACAGTCTTGTCATAGAATTGCGGATCCCATCGATGTCCAAAGACGATGTTTTCTCGGACCGAAGCGTTCATTACCCATGCTGACTGCGATACGTAGGCTGTCTTCCCACGCAAGACTACCTCACCTTTGATCTTCCAAAGATCACCTAGTATTGCTTGCAGTAGCGAAGATTTACCGTTGCCGACGCGACCCACTATACAAGCGAGTTCACCTTTATGTGCCGAGAAATTGATATCATGGAGAGCTCGGCGCTCCTCGTTCTTGTCCCATGTGAAACTGGCGTCTCGGACACGGACAGACTCTTCGCCAATTTCTTCCACACTGTCTTCGCGAAGAACAGCGTCGGCCTGAAGCTCTTCGGCAAGAAGGTAGCTGGTGATGCGACCGACGGCAACGCTGGCTTCTACAATCGCAGTGATGACCATAGGAAGAATAGCGAGGGGGAAGGTGAGAAGATTGAAAAGCGTAAGAGCCGGAAATACAATATCCGTCGTCAGGGGCGTGTGCTGTGTTAGGACAAAGGTACCAAAGGTTGAGCATGACACGAGGAATGGAGTCGTAGACCAGGTGAAGTTGGAGAATGCTTGAGTAGCTCCAATCTTGCGCAACGTCTTCAATTCTTGATCATTCCGAATGTAGTTCAATTTGTTGATGAAGGCAGTGGTCCAGGCATACAGCTTGATAGACTTCATGTTATTGAGAATTTCGGTCATGAGCCTCGTTCGCGAATCCTTGTTCTTCATCTGCTCCTTCTGCAACGTCTTCATGAGACGCGCAATATAACCGTTGATTGGAATCATGATGATCATGGCACCGACACCAGCAAACATACTCCACCCAACAAGTTGATACAATGACAACATGCACAAGACGATCTGGAAGGGTGCAGACCAGAGCTGTTGGCCATATTGCGCGAGATCTTGGAGTCGTTGAGTGTCTACGGCCATGTAATTGACGATGTCGCCAGTTGACTTGGATGCCCTTCCCTCGTTGGAGAGGCGAGTAGCTTTCGAATAGATTGCGGCAGTGAGCGCGGACTTGACTCGTATGCCGGTCTCAAACGAGCGTTGGAAATATTGATTCAGGAACATGGTCTGGGACACAGATACAGCGAACATGGCAAGAGCAATCGCTGCACCACGAGCAACTGGCTGAGGGTCCTCGGTCCGGTAGGAGTCCACAAAGGTAATGAGCAACCTCAGCAGCTGGGGTTGTACGAAGTTGAGAACATCACTCACGCTCTTGAGCAGAGCACCCCGAAAATACGGGGCACCGAAGGCGTGGAATAAGGTCAACCACAAGGAAGGGTGCTTCTTCTCCAATTCGTTGCTCCATGCTCTCCGGAACGCGGTACCAGTCGATTGAGTTGTATTTCGTTTCCGCAGGTTCCAGAGATCGTCCTGGGTAAGAAAAGTTTTGTAACCTTGCTTCATCATCGGTGTCATCCAGCTGAAGGTCAAGACGGAAAAGACGTCGGCATATTCGAATGGACATTCGTCATCGTCGCCCAGCGCATCGTAGTCGCTCAACCGCTTGGGGACCAGCCATTCCAACACGAATTCCAGCCCAGCCAAGCCTACATTGACACAAAAGACGATGAAGTATGCCAAATGGTCATGGTATAGTCCCCGGGAGACCAAGGACCGCAGCTTGACGCCGTATATGATAAGCAGAAAGAGCCAATAGAACAGTACCACTCCGTTCGCATTCCGAGATCTCCAATGTTCGATATACTGGACGTAGAAGATTACGCAGAGAGATAATATAGTGAGAATGGAGGTCCAGAAACGGAAATCTTGTATCCATATGCCTGCGTAGTATTGGGTTTGGAGGACAGCTTGGACTGCGGCAGTGACGATCAGAGCTCCAATGGTAGCCTAGAGTCGTGTGAGTGAGCTATTATCGCGGGACCATCTGACATTGACACAAGAACTTCAATGGCAGTACTCACCAATTTAGCAAAGAAGTGCCAATCCTTCTTCACCTGTTGCGACGGGCATTTTGTGAGGAGGTAATAGATGGCTGCGGCGCCTCCGAGCACACCTCCGGCCGCGACCACGGCTACCCAGACATCGAGGAAGCAAGGTGTGAAGTCGAAGCGGTCTGGGCTCAGCGGCCCCCAACCCTCGACGTTACCGCATAGAGCCTGCTGACGGTGGCTCGATGACTTGAGGTAGTCGTGATAGAGAGGTGTGGAAGGTTGCAGTGGAATTTGCGAGTCGTGCATTGATCAAGAGCCGGGGGATTCGAGATGGCGTGCGCTATGTGCTACGAAGGAAGCCAAAGGAAGCCGAAGTTGAACAAACCCGCGTATGCTATGCAAGAGACTGAATGCAAAGACGTACAAAGGTAGAAGGACAGGAGAGCGAGAATTGGTCTATTGATTACGGTGGGTGTTTGGTGGTGATGACGGCGCAAGCGCAAATAATGTTAAGCTAGGAGAAGCCGCGCTAGCCACTGACGGGGTAATTATGAATTAATGATTGGTGACCATTCATGCAGCTGCAGGGATGTTGTGCAGCAATTCATCATCCACGTTTTGCTGTACGAAAGAACATTTCATTTGAGGCTGGCCGTTATATTTGAGAAATGCACATACTGTGTACAGTACAAGGAAAGGAATCTGCTGCTGTGGTTTGGTATAAATCGTTTGTCTCCTTCTCGACGACACTTCAGAGTC
The DNA here is from genome assembly GCA_010093715.1 of Pleomassaria siparia CBS 279.74. Taxonomy (NCBI): domain Eukaryota; kingdom Fungi; phylum Ascomycota; class Dothideomycetes; order Pleosporales; family Pleomassariaceae; genus Pleomassaria; species Pleomassaria siparia. The sequence continues at coordinate 2,766,428 of MU005764.1, read as the reverse complement.
TTCAGTTGACACAAAGCCAAGGCACGTGGGTGCCAAGCTAGCTTACTCCACCTAAGGGAACCCGAAACTCCGACTGTCGGCTTTGTTTCCGTTAAATCCGGCCATCACATGCATACATATATATTGTGACCGCGCTAACCTCATATCTTCCTCTATCCTTCGATTCCTTCCCTTCTCGTGTGGTCATCTTCAACTAACTAATTATCCTTTTGCACTTTCAAACCCCCAACACATTCTTGGTTGTTTGCAGCCTTGTTCATGGTTTCCAGCAATGGGTAGGAGGACTAGCTCTGCAGCTAACACACTAAAATTCATCATTGTTAGAAGCTGTGAGTCATGGAAAAGAGCATGGAAATTTCATTAATGAGAGTGAGAAGTTTATAAATACTCAATGTAACCACCGATACCCTGTGTACGTACGCCCCGAACTCTCGCTTGCGAACACTGCATAAGTGAAATGGCATCGCTGAAAACGACGGATGCATTTCAATAGACTCGTTTAAGAATGGACAAATGTGATGAAAAGATTGGCAAGTCCGAGTGCGCGTATTGACAACCTGCAATATGCACTACGCAATAAATGAAGATCTGGAATTGGTAAGAGAAATAGCGCAATGCACGACCCGCAGTGGTTGTACCAATCACAAGGCCGTATGCAGAGCATCAAGCCCAGTCATCCATCTTGGTATGGTCTTCCTTTTCTTTCTCTTTGACGGTCTTCTCGCGATGGTCTTGGTGGACTTCGCGGAGGACGAACACACCCTGTATTTCCTCCGCTTGTGATGCGACAGGGCTGTCGGAAGACCAGGCGTAGGCAAAGACACGAGGAGAAAGAGGCTTCACAGGCGACTTCTCCGACAAGGTAGTCTCGTTGATAGAATCAAGGGCGAAGAGTGGAAGTACCGGGCGTTGCGGGTTGCGACGAGTGAACAAACGGGCGAAGAAAGATCGGTTCTCGGTTGATGACGGTTGAGCGTTGACGATCGGATCTATGGTGGAGACGAAATGGAGAGAGTTTGCCTGTGGTGTGTTTGGCATCGAAGTGAAAGCAACCGAGTTGTTACTAGTGCCGGCACCAGTAGTCTCGGTTGTGGTGGTCTTGGAGAAGAAACTTCGTGCCTTGCTCGACATATTGGTGGCCCAGGCTTTCCTAAAGGTAAACGTCATACTGGAGGGTGTACCACTCGGCGTGCTGTCGCTAGAAGTATTTATCAGAAGACTGGGGAACACACCGCCGAGACCGCTGGCGCACAAGATTCGGTTATATGTAAGGTTGGCGTCCAGGCCAGTGCCAAAGGCGATGAAGACAACGTATCCGGTGACGACCTCACCCCATCTATCGATTCGAACGAGGCCAACTGCCGGGACCTTGACGATGCTGTTCCAGTCCTTGCCATGGACCCTGTCCCAGCTATATGTGTCGGTGAGCTGGGTGGAGACGTAATACAAGAGATAGAACGTGTAAGGGAGGTAAAAGACTATGAGAATGGATGACATGATGAAGAGCCGAATGAAGCGAGACTTTGTGGTGTTTCGAGCAGCCACAAGGCGATGGAATTCGCGTCGATACCGGATTAGACGATAAGCTAGGAGTCCTGAAGTGGATATCAGCAAACGCTCGCTCCGTATATTGATAGAGGGAATGTACCTGCGAAATACGCGGCGAAACACATGGTGATGACGTTCCACATGCAGTTCAAGGCTATGCTTGGCCAGCTGGTATCGATGGCATAGACACACCCTGAAATACCGAAGACGTAGTATCGAACCGGCTGAACGATATAATACAACACCATCATGAAGCCTGGGTATCCCCAGCACCACAGAATCTCCAACGCCAACTCCCGCCTCTTACTTCCACGGCTCGGAGCCATTGTGATGTTCCGGGTGTCCATGACCTTGGCTAACCTCCTCATAACCATGGCTGCGCAGGATGCCAGGGCGACAAGAGCGCCGACTTGAATCCTAGCTTGAATATCGCAGAAGACTTTGCCGTCCCACCATTCAAGAAGATTGTCGCGAGGCCAGATGATGGGGTTGAGCAGGTTACCTAGGTTGAGGAGGACGATCCAGAGAATGAGCGATCCGGCGGCAACATTACGCTGTGAGAAGTGCCATATCATGGGTGGGATGTCGAGAAGAATCGCTGGCGCAGCAAAGGCTGGGAGAATGATGGCACTCGGGTATAGAGGATAGAGATCGGTCGACATGATGAAGTGTGGCGAGGATGTATTGATGAGTCGAGGTCATGCGTCTGTGGAAAGATGTGACGATGTAGGCGGGGAATGAGTGGTGCAAAGAAGTAGTGATGATAACAAGTGTTGGATAGACAAGATAAAAAGAGATAGAGACCGAAAACACACCAGTTGGATAATATTTGATGCTTGAATAGATGTTGACGGTTCTCAATAGGAATTGCACTACTCAATACAGCTCAATGGGAGCCCCTGTTCCACTTGACGGGGAAGGTGAAGACGGCAATTCCCATGGTAGTTCTTGTGGCCATGATCCTCGGATGTCCCACAACGCGAATTTGTTGATGTTGTTGATCAATAGGACGCAACCCTGGCTGCGGCGGTGGTGGTGATGTGGACTGAGACTAGCTGGTTACCGGATTTGGGTCTGAATAGAAAACGCTGCGGATAGGCGATATCTGAATAGAAAAAGGAATGACGAGTTGTCAGACATGTCTTTGAAAAGATATGAGATGATTGCTGTCTTTCAGACTGGCATTTTTGTGTGTTGCCATGGTCATGCTCCGTTGGCCTCGGGTTCAGTGAGCTTGGTGGATGCCCGGCACGGGTTTCATTTTTGCCTTGTACTAAACAAAAAAGCGCTCTTACCAGTTCTCACTTTTTTGGGTCATGAAACCGGATGTGGTAACGAAGGATCGAGGGTGTAGGAGGAAGATGATTTCAAAAGTGAAGAAGTTGATAATCGACCTCGGCCTATACAGTATATGATTGCCTGAGAATGGGTTAGCGGCTTGGCAGACACGTTCGTACCTGTCCTGGAGTCCGGGGTAGCTTGGAAGTTGGAAGCAGGCCGGAGCCTCGCGTCATCATGAGTCGCTCATCAATCGCTCTCGCTGTAATACATCCACTCGCCTTCTAGGAGGAGCATCGATGCTGCACACGTGGCCTCCAGCCTGACGCCTACAATCCACAGCGCCAGCGCTCTCGCAACCCTGGTTCACACCTCGCTGTTCCTTTGACGACCGCCACCATAGCCCACGGCACCGCGCCCTCCCACAAACCACCCCCCACGAGCTCTCAGATCTCTCAGATACCTCCCCAGCTTCGCCAGAGGATGTCGAACCGCGCGGCGACCTTCCCTGAAGGCGCACACTATTCTACTTTACCTTTGGCCCGACGCCGCAGCTCAATTCTATCCGAATACTCAGACACGCGACAGTCTTTCCGATCCTCCACCGACAGCCTTTTACGACCTCAAGACATGGATAAATTGACAGCCTCGAACGAGCCCACAGTCTGGCACTCTGCTCCTCTAGCTTTCGCCATTCTCCCCGCAGCTGGCGGGCTCTTGTTCAAAAATGGCGGCGCTGTCGTGACGGACGTCTTGCTACTGGCGCTGGCATCAATGTTTTTGAACTGGTGTGTAAGAGCACCGTGGTGAGTAATCAAGCTAGCACTGCCATTTGCTGGTTTAATCCCAGGTAGGGATTGGTATCATGCCGCACAGCAGGTCGAATACGTTGTAGACGAAACTCAACTCGGCGACACGATTCTCGAGGAAGACGAAGACGAAGATAGCGAAGGGTCGCCGGATGAAGATGCACAGAGCTCCTCAGCGCCCACGAAGCCCAACTTATCCAAAACAGTAGTCAAGAACAACTTGCAAGACGTCACAGATGCGCAGAAAGATGCCCGCCGTCAACTAGCCAGGGAAGAGGTCATGGCACTCATTTTCTGCTTCTTGGGCCCGCTACTCGGAGCATACCTTCTTCACACGATACGTTCACAGCTTACGCGCCCTGCAGAAGGGCTAGTTTCGGACTATAACCTCACCATATTCATTCTCGCCGCAGAATTGCGACCTGTGGCACATGTCATTAAGATGAAACAAGAGCGAATGATCCACCTGCAACGTGTGGTCCACCAAGACTTCAAAGATACACTGGGGAGAGCAGATGCGCAACAGATCTTTAAAAAGCTTGCCGATGTCGAAGCGAGACTGGCGCAGCCTACCAACAACACAGATGTCGAGACATCCAAGATCAGTGCGACGGTGCGTGTGGCCTTGCAACCTCAGCTCGACGCCCTCAACCGCGCCGTGCGTAGATACGAGAAGAGACAGGCGGCTCAATCCATACAAATTGAAGCACGATTTGCAGAGGTAGATTCACGATTGAAGGATGCTCTCTCTTTAGCTGCTGCTGCAGCACGTATTGGACAAAGATCAAGTTTTGTTTCCATGGTAGTCACATGGGTTGCTAACATGGCCGTGTATGGAATACATACTAGCTGGGCAATCTGTATGTATCCTTTCAGAGTTGCAGCGGCTATGACGGCCGAAGTTGAGTCTTGGTTCATTAAACCCGACCGCCATCCTCGGAAGCGAATAAAAGGTCAGAGTCCTTCATCATTGTCAACTCCTAGGATGCAATCGAGGAGTGGAAGATGACCGTTGATATTGTATTCTCCTACACTTTTACCATGTCCAACGAGAATAATAAGCCGACAAAGGAAAACATTTCACTATGCAATCCATCCCCGCGACTCATGTTATGTTGCATCGCTCGTTGATTGAAGTCTTCCAAAAACGTCCAAACTGTTGATGCACAGTTGCAGCGCTTGCGAGCCTCACCATTCGGCTTCGACCATTTGGGCATCCCGGGACTGGTTCGGTGAATAATCTCTGTTTTTAGAGCGCCGTTGCGCCGTTACGCCGCTCGGTGCTGATTGTTGATGCCCCACTACCCCACCATAGCAAGCAATCGTCAGATCAAGAGGGACCCCTTATCAGCCACGAGTTGCCAACTTTCAATTTGCTCTCTACACAGTCCAGAATCTCTCGACGCGTATACATCATGCCTCTCACATCAGATATCAATGTCGACGCGACCAAATTCGACCGGAAATCCATTGACAAGAAAACTACAGAATTCAACGAGAAGCTCATCAAAATCTGGAAAGACGGTCCTCGGTGGTATGAGGTATGATACGTCATGTTCTTCTAGCTTCACTGAGCTTACCATTGTTATCAGGTCGGCGCAGCAGAATACCGGAAACTGAGATGGGAAGGCAAGACTCCACTACCCAAGCCAGTTGTTCTCCCCGAAGGCGTGAATGGCACAATACCCTCGAGAGATGCCGGAAGAGAAATCACATACAGAGTATTTCAACCCGCAAGTGGAAAGCCCAAGGGTATACATCTGCACATTCATGGCGGCGGCTGGGTTCTTCAATCAGAAGCTTAGTATGTCCAGAATGAACAAAATGTTTCTCTAGATACACAAGACTAACGCACCCCAGTCAAGACCCGTACCTCAAGTACATGGCTGACCATTTCGACTGCACTGTTTTCTCTGTCGGATACAGACTTGCACCTGAAGATCCATGGCCGGCGGGAGCTCACGATTGCTACGATGCCGCAGAATGGCTGATCGAGAATGGCAAGGAGAAATTCGGAGCCGAGCTCATGTTCACAGGTGGAGAAGTAGGAACACACCTCTGTTCATGTGCCCTTACTCTGGACCATCGTTAACTTGCCCTTTAGTCCGCTGGAGGTCACCTCGCTGCCCTTGTAGCCTTCCATCTCTACGAGAAAGTTCCCACATTTGCATTCAAAGGCCTGCTTCTTCACTTCGGATGCTTCGACATGTCGGGATTTCTCCCCATGGTCGAGCATCACGAACTTGCCCTCGTTATCGACTACGACGTCATGTCGAAATACATCGAAGCGCTCCTCCCCAACACCACCATAGAGCAGCGCCGCCATCCCTCAATATCACCCTTCTTCAAGGATATCCGCGGAATGAAGCTACCCCCCGCGTTGTTCACGTGTGGTAGTGAAGACCCGTTGCTGGATGATACGGTGTTTATGGGTGCGAAATGGCAGGCTTGGGGCAATGAGGCAATCATCAAGATTTATAACGGCGCGCCGCATGGTTATATCGGGAATGCGCCGGGTACGATTGATGCTGTGCAACAGGGTCTGGATGACACTGTTGCGTTTGTGGTTGAGAGAATTCCGGCGTGATGCGGAGAAGAAGCAGGCGTTCGCGCTTCTGTTCAAGGCTTTTAAGGGTTCAGTAATATCCATCAAATACATCTAATTGGGGTATTGAGAGGATTGACAAGGGCAGTTTGAATACGACCAACGTAGGGCTTGTTTATACCTTTGAAAGTCTGATGCTCGTATTGCCTGCAGTGAGGACTAGTCGACTCCTCCACCAATGAATGCTTATTGTAACCGAGGCAGTAATGGTAAAGTTGTTACTAACTCCGCGCCTTAGGTCCTCACAGGTAGTGCAGGTTCCGTGGGTTGTTCCCATCTTTATATCTTTCTTTCGTCGATTGTTCTCTTTCCTACAGTCTTCATGCATTGGAGCTCGGAAAGATGCGATCTCCTTGCCGACGCGACTGCCAGGGTAGTAATCCGACAGGATCCGAAGCATCAAACCCCATCATATATGTAGTCCAACGCGGCCATCCTAACGTACTACGGTACGATTGGGGTTAAGGAGGTGTCGTAACGTCTTAATATAGCTGTACTTCCAGACGGAAGCGCAGACAGAAATGCACCGTACGATCCGTAATTAGTACAGCCTAAAATCAGTTGAAAACTGTATAATATAACGGCACGTGATCCGTAGTATGATTATAGAAGCATAAACATGTTGCAATCACGCAGCATAGAGCCTCTAAATAGGCACCCTACCTACTAATCCCTAGCCTACTACTAATCTAAGCCGTAGTAATCGTACTACGGCCTAATTTCTATCCTACGAGTTGTATCGTAGGGCACCCCTGCTACTTCCGGACGGATTACGTAAGCGGTACGACACCAATCGTACGGTGGCCGCCTTGACGTCGTTCGGGACCTAAGTCAAGTACAAAGTACTATCTGTGTATGTACCGTTGCTAAAACACAAATTATGTCAGACGTACATGGCTGCGCCACCACTACAAACTGCCAAACCTCTCAGAGGACATGAGTGAGACTAAGACCAAAGATCCTGATGGTTCCTCTTGCCATTGGTACCTGGGTTCATACGCATCTACTTGTTTCAGCAAACGACATCGTGAGCTTTGGAAGCATCCGGGCACTTGGCCTCGGATTTGGGATTTATCATAGCTAGGCCGATCGTCTCGTACTCAGGATTATGTTCGATATGGCCTTTTCTTCGCACATTTATGGTGAAGTTCAGCCCGGGTTCAAGCTCAAGAAATGGAATTAAGCATTCAAATAAAACAATTAAGTTCAGAAAGCCGTGCTTAACGCCGTGCTTACCCATGGTACGCCAGCGCCATCACCTCAATGATCGATCCAGACTGATTTAGATGCAGTGGATTATGTGAGTAACATCAGCACTTGTTGGATAACTTGACGTTGGGAGTAGAAGAGCGCGGGGTTTGCTGACAACTTGGTGTTAGTTTGGAGGCCTAGCGACGAGCGGTGGATATCCTTGATCGTTGGTTGGATGAGCACCAATGTCGATCTTGACGATGATCGAGCTAAGTTTGAGTATCGAGCCGAATCATCTGCGAAACTATATTCCGTATCGTTGTAGGAGTTCAGTTTGTGTATAAATAGTGTATGACTGCGATTCTGAAGCATATCAACTCAGACTTCTCAGCTTGCATGTTCTGAGCGATTAGTTAATTCAACAAAGAAAAATGGTTTATACTCAGCTTTTCATCAATAATGAGGTTTGTTGTCCTCGCCTAAAAATATATGAGATGATTCGTCTGATACGTTGACCTTCTAGTACGTCGACGCCAAGTCGGGCGAGACGTTGAGCATTTACAGTCCCCATGACGAGTCCCTCGTGGCAGACAACGTTCAGGTGGCTGGGCAAGCCGATGTCGATGCCGCTGTTTCCGCTGCAAGAGCAGCATTTAATGGCGAATGGTCCAAATTCTCCGCGAAGCAGAGATCAAAGTGTATGCTCACTTTGGCCGACTTAATCGAAAAGAAGGCCGGGGATATCGCAGAGTGGGAGTCGAAGGCAATGGGAATGCCAATCGGAGTATCGACCTTTGTCGTGCAGCTCACCGCCGATGCATTCAGATGTACGCTGATTACATACTGGACACCATTTGCTAATCGACGCTTTTGATTGACTGACCCGGACAGATTACGCGGGATGGACTGATAAGTTGGTCGGGGAGCAATATCCCGTTTCCGACGGGATATACAGGGTATGCTGTTTGAGACTATTGCATAATCATATGCAGCACAACGCTAAGATACTGGCAGATCGTGCAATATGAGCCAATTGGTGTCTGCGCGGGGATCGGCGCTTGGAATGCATCTACCGTCTTCTTGGGGTTCAAGGTCGCGGCGGCTTGTGCTGTAGGATGTACTTCCATCTACAAGGGAAGCGAGAAGAGCCCCATAGGACTCTTGCAGCTTGGAGAGTTGATCAAAGAAGCTGGATTCCCTCCTGGTACGTGGTCTATCCCTTATTCTTTCCTACTGGAAAATGTTAGCGCTAATATATGCATTAGGCGTCATCAACATCATCACCGGAGATGGCAAGACAGGAGCCATGCTCGCGAGCCATATGGATATTAATAAGATCTCGTTCACGGGTTCCATGTTCGCCGGCAAGAAGGTCCAAGAACTCGCCACGAAGAGCAATCTCAAGCGGGTAGTTTTAGAGCTCGGCGGGAAGTCTCCATCTATCGTCTTCGATGATGCCGACATCGAGAACGCTCTCACCCATTCGTCGCAAAACTTTCTCTTCAATACAGGACAGGCCTGCATTGCAGCATCCAGGACCTTCGTCCACGAGGATATTGCGCCCAAATTTATCGAACAACTGAAGGCGCGATTCGAGCAGTTGACTCACGCGATCGGCGCCCCGCTCGACTCCAAAACGTACCTGGGTCCATTAGTCGATGCTAAACAGTTTGAAAGGGTGATGGATTTCCTCGACGTTGGCAAAGGCGAGGCCGAGCTCGTTACTGGTGGAAAGCGCCATGGAACTTCTGGCTTCTATGTTGAGCCCACCATCTTCCTCAATCCTGCTGAGGATGCCCGGATCTATCGTGAGGAGATCTTCGGCCCTGTCTCCACTATCAAGACGTTCAAGACTGAAGAGGAGGTTATACGCATGGCGAATGACACCATGTTCGGGCTGTCAGGTAAGATTTCATCAGAGTAAGTCTGTGGGAATAGTCCTCTGACACTTTAGTAGCATGCGTCTTTACTGCGTCCATGAGCCGAGCTCTTCGAGTTTCTAGACAAATCGAATCCGGGATGGTCAACATCAACACGTCGCAAACGTTTGGCATAGACTCTCCATTTGGGGGTTTCAAACAGTCTGGCGTGGGCCGAGAGGGAGGCAAACAGGGGTTGATGCGTCAGTCTTATCCTCCTCTTCAACATGACTGTGCTGACCGAAAACAGATTACGTGGAAGCAAAGACAATTTCAATCAAGTAAGCTGGTTTTTCTTCTCTTCTCCTTGGTTTACCTATTCTTGCCGCTTTCGAAGAGAATAGTAGAAATGCTTTGCAGAGTAAAGTTGATCGGTTTGTCTTCGGGCATATGGTTCTCTTCGGATGTGGTAGACTGCAGGTTGATGTATGATGTTAGAAGCATTGCTAACGACGAGTAGTATGGGCATTTAGGGGTTCGGTAAAGAGGGCTGACACGATACGAGAAAGAGCTGAAGGGCAGTCAGTAAATCTGTGAATCGGGTGTTGGATGATACTGACGACGATGAATGAACCACATGATCGAGTTATCCCACTTTAGAATGTAATTGCTGTAGGGTAAACCCATGGGAATCTGTAGTCGAGCCAAGTCCATAGGAAATACGATTCGCTCCCGGTTGCTCTCCGATTAGCTGCATGTTACCAAAGAATCGGACGAATAAGTGGATGGATGTGTCGTGGATTGATTGATTTATGTGAATGTCCCACAGCCGCTAAAGAGCCCCGGACTTAATAAGCTTGGCCCCGCCTACACGCGTCATTGGCTCGTGGGGGCAAGCGCCCGAGCTAGTCCACCCATTCATATTGATCCCACAGCCTGATGCCGGTGCTGTACGTGTTTGTTCCTTGGTTTGTTGCTTGGAGGTGTCGCTGTCACTTTATTATATCATGTCCCCTCACGCCTCACGCCTCATATCGTTTGAGAGGACGTCCCTCGAGCGCCCTTCCACCATCAGTCTTCAGCATCACGGCTGGTGACATATTGTAATAGCCATCCTTACTCAGATCCGACATTGCATATTACTGTAACTGCTGTGTGTCTGTACGGCATGGCCTGCTAGACATGGCTGAGCACGCTCCTGGTGCGTTTCTGTTTTTTTTTTGTCCCTGTATAGTAATTGTTGTGTCTAAAGGTGAGAGTACGCGCTCACAACTGGAAGACCTACGATACTCAACCCTCAACGCCCTCAAGTTGACCTGCCCCTCAGCTGAAGTCCTCGAGTTACCCGTACAGTTCAGCCCGATGGACAACGATTTTGGCGGCGCGGACGTGGAATGGTCAGATGAAGAGGAATTGATACCCCAATCGCGGCGCAAGGCTGTATATGTACCGCCGACCGTCACAATAGCTACTCGATCGTCTGCGACCGAGACGTCTTCATCTGAGTCGAATTCGCCGGGCTCGAATCGCAATTCGGGATTCTCGGTGAACGGGTCGCCGATTATACCGCCCAAATCACCGTCGCGACCAGACATTAGGCCGGGAAGTAGCCAGGATGATCTTATACAACGATTCTACCAGGTCACGCGAGAAAGAGATGCCCTCCGAAAGGAACTGCAAAGGAGATCCGTGGGACCTCATGGCATACCTCGGCACTCTGTGGCGTCAGTCGTGTACAAATCTGAGGAGAAGACGCTGATCGAAGAGCTTCAAGCGTTAAGATATGAGATTCGAATATGGAGCGAAGAGTACTTCAGCGGAACTCTTTCCTCTCGAAGTAAAAGGCCGCATGTACACTCGCCGAGGGACATGTTTGACTCTCTCACGGACAATCACGCGGCATATCTCAAACACCCTCATGACAGGCCACTTTTGATCCAGGCCTATGTATGGAACAAATTGCAGCAACGTATATTCAACAATGTACAAAAGGGGTGCGGTTATGTCTGGGCAGGGAAGCTCGGTGATCGAAAGCTTCGTCCCATCAACGATACCCTTCGAAAAGGTAAATCAAGTTTCGACGCCTTTACACTAGTGCTGATAAATTTATACTTACATATCTAAGCTGTTACAAACGAGCAACAGGCCGAGGCATACCACCGCTGGAGGGCCATGACCATCGATTTACTAGTACCTCAAGTCGATGGCAAGTGGAGACCCGCCTTTGATGCAGCCCCAGTCCTAAAACGCATATACCGTTTCTCTAGCCGCCTCCGTAAGAAACTCCGACCTTGGTCCACGCAAAGCCTACGACTGGGAAAAGAACAGCTCAACACCATCGTCTCGGCAGCTGTAGCCTTGGACCTGAAGATGAAACTACAGCGAGCAGACTATCGCTTCGTGACTTTCGCCGGAGGGAAATCACAACAGCTTTTTGGCTATGGGTTCTACGATTCTGAAATGGAAGATGTGGATGAGGATGAGCTGAAGCCTAGACGTGTTGAACTGTCTCTTGCGCCGGCGCTGGAAAGATGCGGGAACGCAAATGGCCACGTTTTCGATCAGAGTTTTATATTGGTCAAGGCGGATGTCAGCTGTAAGAGAATTGAGAAAAGGAGGACGACGAGGAAGAAACATGCGGGGATAAAGAGTGGTATTCGATCTGTGATGAATATTTGGAAGTAATGTGTTGGATGGCCTCAGTGTGTATACAATGTAGGATTATTTTGCGACCTGGAAAACCGAAATATCAATGTATCGTTTGTGCCAACCGTCCAAACCCAACAATGATCATACTTCTCACCTCATCGTTTAAGAACTAGGTCCAACCCCCCATATCTTTCCTGCGAGTGTGGCATATGGGGTTCCCGACTTGTTCTACGAACCTGTGATCCACGAAGCGATGCAGATATGTAGTCAATTCGATCGGCCGGTCTCAACATATCGCATGTCATATTACATCGTTAAGCTGATTCGAAATTTCTGTATGCCCTGTCAGCGCGGTCGTCGAAACCGAAAGTCATCGAAAGTCATCTTGAGGTCCCCCGGTGGTGAGTACAGTCCATATCGAAAAGAGCGCGGTCTAGCAACGTTGTCCAGTTTTCTGCACATCTGGAAAACTTAGACTACGGGTCTGATACTCGTATAGATGTCCTTATTGGCTCGACTGTTACTGTGTTGGGGCATGGGAATACGAATTGCTCCGCTGTGGACACTGGCGATTGCGCAGGACATGATGAAGAGATTGGCGGTTATCACGGGCTTAATCGTGGTGTTTTTGACACTGACCGGGGTCACGAATATTGTGAGGTCGTTCAAAAATTTGGCTACAGCTTCGGCGTAAGCGTTTCCCGTTTATCTTTCCCGTCATAGTCATGCATGTTCAAACTGTTGGCTGACCTACGTAGATACTCCGCTCTTCTGGCGATATTCCCGCAGATTGCTAGTTGTTAGAATGAAGCCCTAATGAAGTTTCTTATTATGCTTGAATGGTTCAGTTTGTACGATTTTGGAAATATATCTTGCATATCCTATCTATCTCATTGACCTTCATCCATGGTACCTGGTCCAAATTTTGTTGAAGACTTCGAAAATCAGATACACATGACATAGACTGTGGTATAGTACTAGAGAGTCGAGAGGAAGAAAGCACGGTAAATGTTGATGGAGATGTGTGTAGGAGGCTTGGGAAAGCCATTTGATAGTTGTACTCTTTGCCAAGGCTGATGACATCCTTGAACCCTGACATCTATGCGATCAGCACAACATTCATCCACTCCACTCCACCAAACCCAAGTCCACCCCGCAAATAAACCCACCTCCAATTCACATTTCCGAGCTTTTGGTGCAAAGCCAACCCTCGAAAATGGCTTAAAGTACTTGTGCGATCAGCACGTTGAACATCCCACGACCCCGCGCGTGCAAACCCACTCGCGACTTCGGCGAAGCTTCAATACCCAAACTCTCGCCAACCCCAACCGAGAACCTACATAAATTACAGCCATGGCAAGCAACAACCCCTCCACGCCCGTCGACGCCTCTCAAAGCACGCCCTACAACGACCCCACTTCCACCTATGTCAATACATCGACGCTGGACTTCCTCTTGATCGAACTCGTTCCCATGGCGTACCGCATAACCACCGACCTGGCAGCAAGAGAAGAGGATTGGATACGGGGTTCTACTTCTGGTGGGGGGAAACCTGCAATAGCAGACGATGCGAGTACAAGCGGGGCACGAGGTACAGGAGAAGGGACAGGAGTCGGCGCGACAGCCATGGACGAGGAAGAGTCGCGGGAAGCCGTCTTTGACAGGCTAGAGAAGTTGGGCTATAGAGTGGGTTTGGGAGTCGCTGAACGGTATGCCTACACATACTAACATATTTTCCACCTCGCCCTATTACTTTTCCCACCACATAGTTACTTGGGACGATGATTCCGCTGACACAACAATTGTACAGTTTCTCCCGCGATAAGCCCCGCCCCACAACTCCCCTCGACATCATCAAGTTCTTATGCAAAGACCTCTGGCAGTTGCTCTTCCGAAAACAAATAGACAATTTGAAGACCAACCACCGGGGAATCTACGTCCTGACAGACAATACGTTCAAGCCGCTCCAGCGCATGTCCTTCGACACAAAGAAATACGACGCAGCAATGCAGGCCGCATATCAGGCTGCTGCGGGTGGTGACCCCGCGCTGGGGAGAGACGCGAATAGTATAGCGAGGGCGCAGCCGTTTCTCTATTTCCCCGCGGGCGTCATAAGAGGGAGTTTGGCGGCGCTAGGAATTGAGGCTACGGTCAATGCGGAGACGACGGGGTTGCCAGCTGCCACTTTTCAGATACGGACGATTGGAGCCAAGGCCTGAGTGGTCCACGAGAAGAGATATCCATTTTTAGCGGCATTGGGTGGTGTTACGGAGTGCAGGTTATATTCTGCTGGCCTCCTTTGGGCTCACACAGTCGAGGATTCACCATGAGGAGATAGGAAACAGCCGCTTGTTCATATTGTTCTTCCGAAGAGGAAAATCTCCAGCTATCTAGATTCAAGACTCGAGCCAATCCACTCATATCGTGAGAATTGCCATGCACGAATCATATTCATCTATTCCCTGGTTTTGTGCTTATTTCTCATGCACACATCGGCGTCACTCGTAATACCGTTATGTTATAGCCTATCTGCCGAGCCCTAATAAGCAATGTTTTCCACGGTACACATGGCGTGGAGAAGTGGGTACCTACTTCTGAGGCGGGTTCTGGACGAACTCGATGCCCTTAGAAACGTTGCCCTTAAGACCGCTGTAGCAAGCCTCGAGTAGCTTCTTCTCATAGTCGTTGGCGCCGCTGACGACATCAATAGCCTTCTCAGCACCGTTGGGCTGTAATTTGTCAGTGCTCTAATCTTGTAAAAGGAGTAGAAGATCATCTTACACCCAGCTCAATGGGGACGGAGAAGAAGTCCAGTCCAGTGACCTTTGCGATGGCATCGCCACCGGACACGCCCGGAAGGTAGACGAAGCTGGGCTCAACGATACCCTTCTCGCCTTTGACGGCCTTGATGACCTTCTCAGCGAAGCTACGACATATTAGTTGAAGGCTTCCCATGAACAATGGAATACCAACCGGAAGCCAGCGTATGCCATGGAGAGAGTGGCCGAGCCGGCGCCATCCTTGGCCTTGACAACCTCGTCACCGCCGAACTGTACACCTGCAGACGTGTCAGAAAATTACACGTGCGGTCGCTGGAGGTGCTCACGGTTCACAAGAGCGTCCAACTTGTCAGCTGGGATCTCGACAGAGGGCTTGGCCTGACTGAAGAGGGGGACGATGGTCTCTCCGGAGTGTCCACCAATGACGGGGATGGTGGTCTTGCTGGGATCCTTCTCTCCAACAAGGCTGGCAACGAAGGTCTCTGCTCGGACTACATCGAGGGTGGTAACACCAAACAGCTTCTTGGGGTCGAAGACTCCTCCGCGCTTGAGGACCTCGGCAGCGATGGGAACGGTCGAGTTGACGGGGTTGGAGATGATGAGAATGAAGGCCTTCGGGGCGTATTGGACAATTCCCTCGACGAGGGTCTGGACAATGCCAGCGTTGATCTTGAAGAGATCGTCACGGGTCATTCCCGGCTTGCCTAAAACGTCTCAACAAAAACTACTTATCCTCACCGAATGTAGACTCACGAGGGATGCCGGCGGGGATGACGATGATATCAGCACCAGTGAAGGCGTGCTTTATGCCATCGTCCTTGGGCAGATAGCCAGTGACGACCTGTCCGAGTATGAGTACATCTCCGCGTTGATGACTCTCGTAGACAACATACCGCTGGGGAGGAGATGTGGGAGAGATCGGCCGCAACACCGGGGGTATTGACGACATCGTACAGCGAGAGCTCATCGATGAGGGGACATCCCTTGAGGAGGAGAGACAGCGGCTTGATTCTGGTCAGTAATAACTTGTACAAGCTCTACGGGCGATGTACCTGTCCAATGCCACCAGCAGCACCTGCGACAACGGCTTTGACCATTTTGTTGAGCTGTGGGGTAGCTTTGAGAGGAGGATGAGGAGTTTTGTGAAGGTAGATGGAGTGAGAGGGTAGAAGAGATGAGAAGCGTGGGCAATGGAACCACCAAGAGCGTGTCTGGAAGAAAGGTAAAGAGAGGAAGAGGATTGCTTTTGTGTGTTGGTAATAGTGCGTCCGGCCACGAGACTGCTTTGTTGTTGGCTGGGCAGGAGGTGGGGTGAAGCACCACACGGGCCAATCGGCGGGGTAGGAGCTGGAGCAAGCTAGTTTGAGATGAGTACCTCTGTGTAAGAAGGGTACGCAATGGCGATATTATGCTCGTCGTTTCAGTCGCCTTTACTTTCGCCTGTTGTGGGTACCTGAGCCTTATATAATTACAAGGGATACGTTTAGACACACACTGGGCGAGGCTTGACATATGACGGTGCCAGCACGGGATGCCTCGGTAGTCTGCTATAGCTGCAGCTCCCGTTTGAGCAGCTCGGGAGACATCGGACTGTTGTTGAACACACACACACACACACACAGGAACATTCAAAGCATGAGGAGGAAGAAAAGCCGCTCTATTGCATTTTGCTGTTGTGTATGTACGCCACCCATTCCCTTGGCCATCCGCGGCCGAGCCCTAACCACCAAAACTACCAAGCCAGCTCCTAAACACCATTGTTGCACCCCGAGCCTTATTTGACTCCGAGCTCCACAAGCCTAGTTACGCCCCTGAGCAGTGACAGAAATGAATCCAACCCACAACATTTTCCTTGGCCCATGAAAGGACATGGCACAGACAGCTGAATGAGCTTGGCCCATGCTGTGTAATAATCATAATTTCTCCCCTAACCAGTTAATTCTTTCGTCGTTTCGTACAAAAGGTGCAAAGTCTTCTCAATCTCCGACCATCAGCGTAGGCATCTAGGCTCGCGATCATGCTTTGACCCTTCTGAGGTCCAAAGTCTTCTCGCTCCCCTTCAGCATCGGTGTCGGCATCTGGGCTCACGATTATGCTTTAACCCTTCTAAGGTCCAAAGTCTTCTCGCTCCCCTTCAGCATCGGCGTCGGCATCTGGATCATGGGGTCGATAGCCCTGGTTTGGATCAGCCCCGGAAGGATCAGGCCCTCGCTGGCCGACAGGATACATCTGCTGCTATACTTAACTAGATTTCTCCGACAAGACCATGGGACTTACTGGTTGCTGTGCCATTGGATTGTAACCTCCATAAACTGCGGCGGGGTCGAACATCTGCGGCTGCCCGTAGGCGTTGGGATCACCCTGCACTGGCCCCGCATACATACCAGGCTGGCGGAACTCCTCTTGATGGGCTAATTGTTGCCCCATGTAGTCTGGAGGAGCCATCTGGTGTTGTGGGTGCATCCCTTGTGGGGGTAAACCTCCGGCAGGAACAGCAGCCGCCGAGGATTGAACGGCAGTGCTGCTCTGACCACCACTCCTCTTGTGAGGGTGAGCCTCCTCGCGGGGAACAATATCAATCAAGAAATCAAACATGTCTGACTTAGACAATGCTGATGCGATATCAGAGCGCTGAAGGGTCCTGCGCTTGTTCTCTTCGGCGTGAATCCATGCGCGCATCGTGAGCTCAGTTATGAAGATGTCGCACCCCTTGGCGAATAAGATGGGAGCTTCGGCCGAGATCATCTTGACTTCTGGGTCCGCTTTCATGACCTTCTTGATACGTGCCAGGGGCAATTGGTGTAGCTTATAATCATGTTCATCTGTCTCCAATTTTGTGACCTGCTGCTGCCAGTACGTGTTGAGAATATCGCGGTAGTTTCCGGTAAGTCCTTGGTTGACCTGCGGACTCGTTTAGCTATTCTGATTCTACCCGAAGGTGATGTATACCATACGTTCTGCCACGAACCGGTGAAGAGCTGCGGGTCGGGCGCATGTCCCTGGGCGGCAATCTGGACCAAATCAGCGTCTGAGGCGGGAGGAGGATAGAGCGGATGCTCGAATGTATAACGTACAGAGGCAGAAGCACCTAGAGACTGAGTGTTAGCTTAGAGCTTCTCGTCAAACGCAAGCATGTTGCAAAGGTGGGCTGCAGTGCAGGTAGGAACAGGCAAACATACCATAGTGACCGCCATTTCCAGAGTCATAGAGCGGATTCCCATTTGCGCCGTCATATCGGCGCGGCGCGGCCGGCGGCTGGCGCATCTTCTGCTGGTGGGCGAGGTTTGCTGGATCCATGGCGACGTCGTTGCTCAGAGGTGACGCGATGTGCAGGGATCAGGTCTTCGACGGGCGACGTCGGCTCGTTGCGAGCGGATCGGTGCAGGAGAGCAAGCACAGGGCCCAATGGATGGTAGGAATAGCGGTGGGGTGGTTGTTTGTGAATGTAGCTTGAGATGTTGTGGTGTCAAGTGAAGGGCTGAGATTGGCTGAAGTTGGTGCAAAATGAGAGAGCGGGGACAGCCGAGCTGCTACTGCCTACATCAGTATCGGACTGTGTCACCAGGATGGGAGCGACGGGGACGTCCATGGTGCCTGCGGGAGGTTGTTTACCTGGTGATCTCGACGCGACACACGGGCGAGGTCGCGGTCAAATTGCTGTCGTTGACTGGCAAATCGGAGGACCTAAAAGGACTGGCAAGGCGAGCGAACCACAGCGCGCACGGTATTATCTATCCGCTTCCTAGCAGGGACTCCGGCCAGCGCTTGCGAGAGGATCTTCTGGAGACGAGGCTGGTGCCCACCGTTGGGAGCTTGGAATGAGGCCAGTTGTGCAGTAATGAGAGTGCGCGAGGACAGGACGGCCAGGAAGATGCAAGATGCAGCAAGCGGCGGATCTGTGAAGAAGTTCCCCAGGCGATCGTCACGACACCGCTGTGTATAAGTATCCCCCCGCATAGCACACGCATAGCACACGCCCAGCACACGACTCCCTCGCAGTACGGACGGTTGACAACGCAGTGCCTATGCCCGACTCGTCACATTGCTGCTTCCAGCACACCTGCGCCCTCGAACTCGTCGCCATCGGCGTTACGGCTGGGCCGACCGGGGAGCACATTCACAACAGCAAGGAACCAGCACTAAAGAGGTGCGCGGATATGCAACGGTGGTTGGCGCAGACGTTGTACAATTATGCTGCTGATTAGCGTGGAGAATTTGCAGTTCTGCTCTTCGTGGCAGCGATGAGTTGTCATGGTGTTTGGGGATTTCGATACACGCCTCGACCACGCCAGTTGCGCCCCGTCATCATCATGAGGAGACTGCCATCAAGAAGGAGACTTGACTGTGAAGAAGCTCCAAGATTCGATGCTCTAGTAATTTCTGGAGGTGCTAACAGATCAACTTCTCCAAAATGGCTTGCGCCACGGTCCTCTGTCTGCTTTGGAATATTTGCAAAGCAAATTCTGGATTTTTCTCATGAACGACCTGCTCCTTGCAACAGTACTCAACAATCCCACCCGAGGACAAGAAAAGTGAAGCTGTTTTCTTCTGTTGTCATGTTCCACGGCATGTCCATTTTCGCGGACACGTGGGGCGCGGCGCCGTAGTTCAGCCGAGTGGCCCGAGCGGCTGCTCAATAAATTTCAAATTTGCTGCCACAGTTGCATCTCCTCCTGCGTCAACGTTAACATGGCCCTGCCAGCGCATCAACACCAGCCCGAAGACGATACCGATGAGGAACTGTCAGATGAGCAGGTGCGCGAGCTCCTGAACCAAGCCGAGCGGCGCATGCGTGCGAAGCAGGCCGCCTCTCCGATCGATGCTCGCTCAAAACTTCCCACACTCAACCCTGGTTTCGTCGCCAACAGCTATATGAAAGGCGGGAGACTTGACGACTCCAAGCTCATCAGCGAAGAGGATCGGCTTTTAGCCCGTGGGATCAAAAAGATCGAAGACCCCGTTCAAATCAAGAAGGCGAAAGCAGAGGTATGCGCTCACCATTCATACTTACCCCCGCCAATGATGATAATTATCCCATTTTTTTCCTGAAGCAGACTCGGGTCCCGTTTTGGGTATCTTCCTGCATCTTTGATGGTATTTTTTACAATATTCATAGTTACACTGAGGCATACATTTTCATTCTCTTGTTACATTAGTACACATTTGGTTGCTTGCGCTAACAGTCTCAAAGGAGAAAAAGGCCACCGCAGGCTCGGACTGGTTTAACCTACCTGCAACAGAGCTGACTCCCGAGCTACGCCGTGACCTGCAACTTCTGAAAATGCGAGGTGTTTTGGACCCGAAGAGACATTACAAGAAGGACAACAAGTCCGAATACCCCGCGTTCTCCCAAGTTGGTACCGTTATCGAAGGCCCCACGGAGTTCCTCAAGGGTCGCCTTACCAACAAGGAGCGGAAGAAGACGTTGATGGAAGAAGTCCTTGCACAGGAGCAACAGAGTGGACGTTTCAAGAGAAAGGTTACTGAGATTCACGCGACCAAAATGAGCGGAAAGAAGGGTTTTTACAAAGCACTTCAAGCCAAACGCAAGAGCAGGGTTGCCAAGAAATGAGCCTCTGAACCGGCAATTACTCTTGTTACTTCAGCACCATCACCACCAACATGTTGGAGGATGCAAAGCTGATTATATATGTCACTGTCACCCTCAACAAGCGCGGAGAAGGACCTATCATCGACGATAAGCGCTGGTCACCAAAAGAAAGCCTCCCCAGATGATGACGAAAAAGAACACAACCTCAAAATCTGCTCCGATGAGTTCTCGGATTCCAAGTATTGGCACCAATTCTGGATACAATACACGATGAATTTGAGTATCGTGTGGTAGACCTTTCTCGCAGTGTTCTTATACTACACGGTTCCTAGCGTTCGTCTAATTGTGAACCGTGGCTGCCGATTCCGCCTTCGGGTCTGCCTACTCCCGTAAGTCGATTACTTTTGAGATGTAATAGCTTGGTCTAATGATTCATACAGTATCCGGCAGATACACATCGACCTCATGCTTCATAGAGATCTAATAGTATCTGCTTGACCAATGCCTGCATGTCTTTGGCGGCCTCCCTCCCGGCCTCCAAGACTTCTTCGTGGGTTGCTTTCCCTTTGGCAAGATGCACGTTGAGTTGCGCTTCGTTCATCGCTTGAATATCAGGATCGTCCCCTCGGGGTCCAGCCTCGAGCACAGCGCTATTGGTCACGAGGCTGAATGCTAGGACGCGGATTCCTGCGTGTCGAGCAACGACAATCTCAGGAACTGTAGACATTCCCACAACATCGGCCCCTAGAGTGCGCAGCATTCTGCACTCCGCACGAGTCTCATAGCTGTGAAGGTTTAGATTATTCCAAATGTATACCAAGTAGTGTACTCACGTCGGTCCAGAAACGAAGGCGTACACGCCTTCATGTAATTTCCTCGTCTTATCTAAACCGAGTTTTCTCCACGCATTATGAGCTCTCTTTCTCAGGTCCAAGTCATATGCGTCGGACAGTGGTGGAAAGCGGGTTCCAAACTCCTCGATGTTGGGTCCTCGGAGTGGGTGAGTTCCGACCAATCCAGGCAGATTCAAGTGCTGTAGTGTATTAGTGTGAATGTGGACCGAGATGTACAAGTATCATCATACATCATTCAGGCACACAATGTCTCCGACAGCGAAGTCTTGGTTCAATCCACCAGCTGCATTGGTGACTATATGTACGATCAGAACTGAAGTCTGACATTTCCTGGAATATCTTGAACGCACCGATAATTGTCTCTACTCCCAAGACTTTGCAAACTCGGGTAGCGAATGTGGCAGCGTCCATGGTGTGACCCTCATAGAAACTATCAATGTCAATATATGTGATCAATGTTTACAAGATCTTCCACTAGTAGCTAGTGATGCTCGAATACTAACTGCGCTCGTCCAACAAGAAGTGCCACGGGTGTCTTCTGTGGCCCTATGAGACCGAAGACGAATTTGCTCGCATGGCCTACAACTATGATCATAATTTTAGCATCTTCTGACTTCCGTTTCTCCAACGATAGCATACCTGAGGTCTGGGGAAAGTTCGGAATGGTCCCATAATCTAACGCAACCTTGGGCTCATACTCAATCGTATCCGCGAGCCCACCAAGCCCAGAGCCACAGATAATGGCTACTTTCGGGTTCTGCAAGATATCAGGAAGCTTGGACCTGATATGCTGTGCCGTTTCAGTTGCGCGCTGAAAGGCGTTTGATGCTGCAAGGAGATCCATTTTCGTACGTTTTCGGTGGCGCTATAGGGTAGGAGATTTCAAGGGGATTAAGGACTCTTTGTATCAGCCTATGGGTATCTATGCAACAAGATTTAGAGTTAAGGGAAGGTCATGTTTCTTGGCACTTGTGGTGTTCTCCGAGTCTTCGGGTTCTGCCGGGCGGCGAGGGCAATCGGTTAGCGCGAACTTGTTTGATTTCGAGAAGTTCAACGACGAACCCACAGCACGCGGTAGAAGTCGAGAAGCAATGGCAGCACCACGATGTGCGAGGTCCCTTTTCGGACCTGCGAAGAGGATAAAGGCGCGTATCTAATAATAAAACGAAATGGAGAGCAATTACTAACGTGAGACAGATTTCAGCACCCAGACCATACACCCACACATTTTCGAGAGCAAGATCGTCGAATGCAGAAGATGAGGAACAACGGGAGGATAGGAAGAAAGGCCAAACGGAAGGAGCTAGGATTTATAGCGATAATGATACGGGACTCGAAGCAACGCTAGAGAGGTTGGGCATAAATCCTGATGAGTACAGAAGGTATTGATTTTCACACATGCTATTACGTTGTAAAGACTGGATGCTAACATAGAACGCAGTCTATACAAGAGCCAACTTGCCTCGGAAAAGAGACAGAAAGCATGGACACCCAAAACCCAAGCGGAAGCAAAAGAAAAATGGAAGGAGTTGCAAGACAGTCCCTCTCACTACAATCTACTCTCCATGTACAAGAAGGCCGATGTACAGCCCATAAAATTAGCGAAGTAAATAGTTTTCATGCCCTCCCACAACGATATCAAGCTGATCCACAGAAAAGAGAACGAGGCATCACCCTTCCTGGCGAACCTGCGCCACACCCAGCAGACCTCCAGGAAGAACTCGATGCCCTCCGGGACCCCGTAAACGTAAAAGCCATGAACCTCCGTCCCCTCCGCCGCACGCCCAAATATGGAGTCCCTGTCTGCGATCTCCAACTGCGCACATACTCAATTCGTAACCTTCTGCTCTTCGCCGACTTCGCGGTACGCGCAGCATACTACATGGGTTTATGCGCCCGGGGTCCCATCCCTCTCCCCCGCATAACCGAGCGCTGGACAGTTCCCCGCGCCAATTTCGTCTTCAAAAAATCCCAGGAAAATTTCGAGCGTATCACGATGCGGCGGCTCATACAGATTCAAGACGGACATCCGGACGTAGTGAAGGGGTGGCTTGCGTTTTTGGCAAAGCATCAGTATCACGGTGTGGGTATGAAGGCCAATATCTGGGAGTTTGAAAGTTTGGAGGCGGCCACGAGTGTGGGGCAAGAGGTCGTGGACGGCGACTATACTGGCAGAAGAGAGGCGCCCGTTTTGGAGAAGGTTGGAGAAATACTGAGGGGCAAGGGGTACAAAGAGGCGATGGCAGGTTTCCAGTTACCTGAGGAGATGAGCGCGAAGTTGCTCATCAAGGCACCAATTACGAAGGAGAAGAAGAAGCCGGTGGAGAAGATAGCTGCATGAGGCGAGAAAATGAGTGGTGTGTATGATTTTTGAATGGAAGGATGCAGAAGTATTGCTTACTAAGGGTATGTATAAGAAGTAAATACAGCATTAGCACATATCAGCCTCACAAAAATTCTGCTTCTCGACTACACACACTCCTCAACGTCCTTCCAGACCATACCCTCCCTCAGCACGCAGTTCTCTCTCACTGTGGGAAATTTCCAATATTGCTCCACGAATTTCTTACCCCTCTGCTGACTATACTCAGGTAACCACACCCTCTCTTCCATACCTTCAATCACAGTTCAGATCCAAAACCAAACTCCTCTTCGCCTACATGAACCAGAACAGGGAAGGCGACGACGATGGAAACCTGCTAACAAATCCACGGGCCATGTTCCTTCATTTTTTCTGACACCATAAGCTCAGTGGGCCCCGACGTGGTGCCCAACTACAGCGAGGACGGGCGGCGAGGGAAGCTAATCCTCACATGGTCCATTAGAACATGGCTTCAAATCCCGCATCTACTACATGATCGGCGACCGTCGACAAGCTTGTTACATATGTGGAAGGATATCATTGGATCATCATGCTCGTACTCCTGGTATTGTTGTTGGCGCAAGTGACTCACTCTGCCGTGCTTCTCGCCCGCGTCGGCCTTGACGCGTTGATGCCAATACTTGCTTTGCTGTGAGCACAGGCCCTGGCAGGAAGTAAGAGTCATAAGGATTAAATGAATATCACCGAGCAATTGCTCGCGCACGGCCATAAGATGAGATATGTGCAAGGAAGAGGCCAGTCTTGCGGGCGAGCAGAGTTGCATAGTGGTGTGGTTGCGGTTTCTCTCCTTATCGATAACTCGTTGCCGGGACAACGCGGCGCCGACATTCTTGGGCATAAAGCCCACCACGACCACCTTTTAGGCAGCCAACTACACTCCCAATACAAGAACCAACTGTCTATACGTTTACATTCTAAATAACACACACGAACATGTCTTCTAACGTCCTCACCAACCGCGACACCAATACGCAGCTCAAGGCGGCACATTCGCCGGAAGAGCAGAAGCAAAAGAGCCTGGAATATCACCGTCAGATCCTAGAATCGCGCATGCAGAGCGGACAGTAAGTTCCCTTCATTCTTATTGCGGTGCGCGAGTGCTAACATGCAAACAGGCCCCAGCAATACATTTCTCCGTCCGACGAGATCATGTCCCCGGCCTCGCAAAAGCTATCCAATTTCCGCAACAAGCACATTAGCAAGAAGTCAGCCGCTCCCTTACCGTAAAGCTGGAGCAAGAACTAAACCGCGCGCAGATCGAAGCCACAGACACTCTTCAAGAAGACCAGCACCAAGAACTTTGAATCAGCCAAGGGTGCCATGTTCGCCGATATCCCGAAGAAGGATTCCGTGAAGGAGGAGGACGAGGTCAAGAGCTCCATTGATGAGCAATCCTAGTTTGGACATATCATGCATCTCGTCCGGGGAGTAGACCTGTGTCTGGAGACTTTCTTTTTCTTCCACAATACCCTGGGTCAATATTTGAGAGCATTGCGTTGGACTCTGCTGGGTGCGATCGGGCACACAAACTGGAGTTTTGGATAATGACGGTGACGATGACGACTGGCGGTTGTATGATATGAGTTGTATGATTGTATGAATCCGCAAAAAGCGAGTTGATGACTATGATGAACCTGTCCCGATGCTTTGACGTTACTTTTGACCCCGTGTACCGCCAAGCCCCACTTCCCCGCTGCTGCACTCCCCAATCATCATCCATGGCACCATGGGTACTACTGACAGTGATCAACAATCTCTCGAGGACGAGATTGCTGATTTGGAGAAGCGACTACAAGACGCGAAATCTCGACTGAGCCCAAGCACCGCCGGAGAGACGTTGCCTCCGCACGCGAACGATGCAGGTACGTTACCGCGCCGATTCCCTGCGCCACGATATACATTCCTAACAATTGCATCACAGCGCTCCATGCCCTACTTCTCCTCTCCGACTCAGCCCTTCCTTTGGGATCGTTCGCCTTTAGTAGCGGATTAGAATCCTACCTCGCGCACCACCGACCATTACCGCCTTCAGCATCACAGGTCCCCTCGTTCTACGCTTTCCTGCGACTCTCGCTCTCCACGCTTGCCAGCACTGCGCTTCCGTATGTCCTGGCAGGATACAGGAACCCCGAGGATATAGAGACGTTGGACAATGATTTCGATGCGAGCACGCCATGCACGGTCGCGAGACGGGCAAGCATCGCCCAAGGCAGAGCTCTACTCACAGTCTGGGACCGCAGCTTCAAGACGCAATATGCCAGCTCTCCTCGCACCACCAATGGACACGCCGAAACACTAGAGACGACGGGCATCGCAGGAGTCGAAATCCTAAGCAGCTTTTCTACGGCTTTGCGAACCTCCAATCATCTCAATGCACACCTCGCGCCGCTATGGGGCGTAGTCACCAACGTGCTCTCCGTACCCCTCCGCGACTCCGCATACCTCTTTCTATTCTCCCACGCGAGGACTGTTATCAGCGCTGCCGTTCGTGCAAGCGTCATGGGCCCTTATCAGGCGCAAGGCGTGCTTGCGGGAGCGGAGCTGCAGAAACGGATAAGAGGTCTCGTAGAGGAAGGATGGAATGTAAGGGTTGAGGACGCAGGGCAGAGTGTTCCGGTCATGGATCTTTGGGTGGGACGACATGAGAAGCTGTACAGTCGCATCTTTAATTCTTGACGAGTATTTCCGCACTGATGCTATGAGGATAACGTACGAAGATGTGCTTAACATATGAGATTTGGGTCTCAGAGTGGCGGGCATAGTTTCCGAGACTGCTATAACATTGGATCAGTTATCCAGTCTATATGCAGCATAGCCTCTCGCCAAGGTGTGAATGTTACCTAACCCACCATTCGCTTATCAGATTAGCCCCGTCGTCGCCTTCGCCATTCCTTTTCCTTACATTCAAGTCTCAAATCTAGCATCACTTCCTATTCATATGCAATCTGGTGTTGCTGCTTTTCGTACTACCACTCTCCATCTCCAAAGTTCCCACGAAAAGCAGTATCTGAAGCAAGATATGCGGGTATGGCCTAATGAGCTAGTAAAGAGTGAAAACTTGGTGCTAAGGAACGTAAAGGAAGCTGCGGGGGTCACGGGGGCTGGAGTGGGGACATTTGAGATCGGACTTGTTGGGCGTAGGCGTTGGGTTTGGTTTTCGGTGAACCATGCTGACACTTTCTAGTTCCGTGCTGTAGCCGTGATCGGTACCATAATTCGACTGCGTTAAAAATGATGAGTCAAAGCTTTCCAGTGTGTACCTTGTTTCTTTGGGTTCTGTCTATAATTCTAATCTTCTTCGTTGACCCTCTATCTACACAAAATCGCAGCCCCGTCCTATCCATCTCGATAAATAGTATATCAAACACTTCCACTCACGTACAAGACGATCAATATGCCAAAGCGCAAAGGCCATCCGACCGGGCGCCCAAAAGGATCCCAACCCACCTCTGGCACAATATTCTTCTACCTCCCGAACGAGATAGCCTACGGCATCTTCTGTCAGTGGCACGCTTCAAAAATAGACATGCCGGTCACCTCCCTCGGCTTCCTCGTCACACAGTCAACAGCGACACCCTCCCCATCAACAATCCTCGCCAACCTACCGCCAACTCTAGCATTCTCCTGCGCTGAACAACTCTACATGTTCACCAAATCACTCTACTTTTGCGACTCGATCCTCTGCACACGCATCCTCGGTACGTCTGATCCAAAGGATGTCAAGAAACTCGGACAGACGGTCAACGGGTTCAACGATTTCAAGTGGAGTAGGGTGAAATTCAGAGCCGCGGTGGTGGGAAACTGGTACAAGTTTCGTCGAGAGGGGGGCTTGAGGGATACATTGCTGGGGACAGGAGAGAGGGAGTTGGCAGAAGCCAGCATGAGGGATAGGGTTTGGGGAATTGGGTTCAATGCAACGCAGGCCGAGGGGAAGAGGGAAGAATGGGGCGAGAATCTGCTTGGGAAGGCGTTGATGAAGGTCAGGGGAAGACTGAGGGAGTTGATGGGGAAAGTGGAGAGGGGGGAGATGGTGGACTGGGAGTGGGATGGGGAGGAAGAGGAAGAGGAAGAGGAGAATGAAATCGACGCAGATCTGGAAGCCAAGGAGACTGCAGAATAACAGAAGCAAGATTCAAAGGAGATTCTAATTTATTACCCAGCTGATATACCTGGAGACACTTTATCACACCGCACGTGAACTCATGAGCTCGTGCACATAGTATATTTTATTATTCTTGTCATGGTCGAGTCTGCAGTATCCATCAATGCACAATGGCACGCTCCACAGTCATCAACAAGCCACTCTGTACTGCTGAGGGGGTTTCATATGCACATTTCCTTACAAGCATAGAAACCAAGCTTGGGTGTAATCGAAAGCGGTTGAGAGCTATTATTATTGTGTCGAATGTCTTGGGGACTGGGGGTGGGTGGAGTCACTCGATTGGTCTATGGCGGGGTCCCCGCAGCGGCCATGCAGGAACCTACCGCAGACTTGGTGGTGTGGATATTGCGGGTGATGCAGTGCGCGTGAACACTTTTTCTTCTCACACCATGCAGACCTTGATGCATAACGGAGACCCGGCCCTTCACTATGCGAGCGCTTGTAGGTAGAGGGAATGCCGATGCGAAGGGGGGGACGCGCGACAACTCCACTGCTCCACAGCTGCTCCACAGTCGTCTGACACACATATGTATACCCCAGCCTCCAGCCTGTCGCCCGAGGTCACGAGCCTGCTTTGGTTGCTTGGAATGCCGTCCGAGCTCGTATCTCTAGGGTTATTTACAAAGGTCTACGCTGCTACTGCCGCCTCCCGACCATGATCAACCCTCCAAAGGCCTCATCGGAGCGGCCTCAAGTAACCAACTACACGCTGAACTGCACGCCCAACTGCACGCCCAACTGCACACCGGACTCCACGAATTAGCCATGTCACCTCCCGCTCGCTACGACTTCCCCACACGCCCCGTGGCACATCCCGATGCCATCATCGCCGGCGACAAGTATCGCTTCACCATTCTGACCGATGGCTTGCTGCGCTTCGAGTGGGCAGAAGACGGCCAATTCGAAGATCGCGCCTCCACCTTTGCCATCAATCGCAAGCTGTCCGTGCCAGACTTCTACGTCTGGGACCGCGACACCGGCATCGAGATCGTCACCAAGCGCTTCCACGTCATATACAACAAAAAGAAATTCAGCTCCGATGGGCTAGTCGTACATCTCAAGGGAAATGTCTCGGCCAAATGGAAGTACGGCCAACAGGTTTCGAATCTGGGAGGAACAACGCGCACGCTGGACAACGTCGATGGCAGAGCCAATATGAACCTCGGCGTGCTATCTCGCGATGGCTATGCACTTGTAGATGATACCAATACCATGCTGTTTGAGAAGGGAGGATGGATTGCGCCCCGAAAGACCGGCGACAGGAGCGACGAGTACCTGTTCCTCTTCGGCCACGACTACCGCGAAGCTATCCGGGCTTATTATGCTGTCTCTGGGAGCCAGCCTCTAGTACCCAGATTTGCTCTGGGAAATTGGTGGAGTCGCTATCATGCTTTTGATGAGCCCGAATTTATAGAGTTGATGGATCACTTCGAAAGCGATCATGTTCCCATGAATGTCGCCGTTTTGGATATGGACTGGCATTTGGTGCGAGATCTCCCTGGTGGACTAAACGGCTGGACCGGCTACACATGGAACAAGAAGCTGTTTCCGGACCCTGTTGATTTCCTGGAGAATCTCCATGATCGCGGTCTGAAGGTCACCCTGAATGTGCACCCCGCAGACGGCGTCAGACATTACGAAGAGCAGTATAATGAGGTTGCAAAATACGTGGGCGTCGACCCAAAGACCAAGCGGGCCATTGATTTCGACTGCACTGACAAGAAGTTCATGGACGCCTACTTTGATATCGTGCACCATCAGCACGAGGAAGAGGAGGGTGTCGATTTCTGGTGGATCGATTGGCAGCAAGGCGATGGATCCAAACTGCCAGGCGTTGATCCGCTCTGGGTACTCAACCACTTTCACTTTCTTGACTCTGGACGGGCATCACAACGTCCTTTGATCCTGTCTCGATTCGGCGGGCCGGGATCCCAGCGATATCAAATTGGCTTCTCCGGAGATACATTCATGACTTGGCAATCGCTCGATTTCCAACCCGAATTCACTGCAACCGCGTCCAATATTGGCTATGGATGGTGGAGCCACGACATCGGAGGTCATCAGCACGGAGTGAAAGACGACGAGCTCACCACTCGCTGGGTGCAATTAGGCTGCTTCTCCCCCATTTTGCGCCTTCATTCGTCTGAGAACCCCTTCAACACCAGGGAGCCATGGCGATTTAATGCCGAGGCGAAGAAGGTTATGGAGCACACAATGCGATTGAGACATCGACTGATCCCGTATATATACACCATGAACGCTCGATCAGCATCGGACGATGAGCCGCTTATCCAACCCATGTACTGGGATCACCCCGAGGTCGACGAAGCGTACAAGGTTCCCAATCAATTCCGTTTCGGCAGTGAGCTAATTGTCGCTCCTGTTACACAGCCGCGTGACCACGATACGCTTCATGGCGCCGCCAAAGCATGGCTTCCCAAGGGACGTTTTGCTGACATTTTCTCCGGTGTCGTGTACTCTGGGAATCGCGAGTTACAGTTCCACCGACCGCTAAGCCAAGTACCCGCCGTAGCCCCTGAAGGCTCCATAATTCCTCTTGATGCAGCATGGCTCCCGAAGAACGGCTCACCGAACCCATCTGGCTTTGAGATCTTGCTTGTTGTTGGCGCGGATGGCTCCTTCAACCTCACCGAAGACAATGGCACCGGAACCCACGTCGATGATGGCGGTTTCCGTATGATCGAAGAGGACGGGATTGAGTCGGGATCGGAAAATGTGCGCTTCATTTACACGCCCATCACATACAAGCAATCCACGGGTGTCGTGAAGATTGGACCCACCTCATCGACAGACCCGTCGATCCCCTCCTCACGGGAGTGGAAGATCAGACTGATTGCATACACGCCTAAGAAGCATTCCGACATCCGTTGCATGACGACGTCGTCGAAGAAAGCCAAACCTCTGAACTTTTCCATTGCCGCCGTCGATAACGGAACACTCCTCACAATCGGCTCCGTGCCCAGCGACCACTCGTGCATCATCGAGCTTGGATCCGACGGCCCCCAACTCAATGTTCTCGATCCGAGACAGAGACTTTACGAGTTCATCGATGCGTCGGCCATCAGCTATGATCGCAAGAGGGATATCTGGGAAGCCGTCAAATATGACGACTCGGTCACGGCGAAGATTGGCAAGTTACACAACCTCAACTTGAGACCACAGTATCTAGAGGCCATGCTGGAATTGTTGCTCGCCGACGATAGATACGCCAAGTAAAGAACCGCCGGTTTCACAAGCGCAGGGCAAGGATATTCTTTTTTTTTGTATATCAAGGTTCCGACATGATGATTGATTGGAAGAGGATAATGATATGAGATCATGTGTTATTTGACCTATTTTACATATTGCGAGTTTGAGTCATCTTCAACTTCTCATTGACGTCGTGGAGTATCTATTAGTGGCGGACCACCCCCATTCATCCATGCAAACGTGAATAAACCATTTATGCACGACAGTTTCCTGGTGGGGTTGGATACATGAGCATTTGTATTTCACCGGAAGAATGGCTCATTACCTCAAGGACACTACTGTTTAAACCCGAGGGAGAGAAGCTTTTTCATTTCCCTTTCACTAACTACTCTATAAGCGGACTTGGAAGCTATAGTGTGACATTTCATTCCCCCTATGCTATGTTGTTACATGTACCCTCTCAATCAACTTCGAAAATATACAGTCTAAAGGTAATCTTAGGGCTTAGAGATTTGGAACCCCATCAAATCCAACAGCTTGTATTACCCCCTTGTTTCTAAACACACTCCCCCAAAACCTAGATAGAACAAGGAAAAAGGTACAAGACTCGAGTATAGGGTATAAAGCCTCGAGCTTGTTAGAACAGACAAAAAAGACCACCCTTCCATACAATCCAGCCACCCACAATCTCAGATGCCGTGACCCAAGTACCTCGTCATCATCGAACGAATAATGAGACATGCGTAGAGAGTCGAACAATACGACATGCGACATCGCCAGATCTACCCCGAACCCATCATTGGTATTATACCAAAATACATCTTGTCCCATCTTGTCCCATCTTGTCCCATCTTGAATGTGTTGCTCTGAGTGTCCTTCTGATGATCTAACCGAAAAACGCTGTGCTCATTTGATGTTCAGAACCTTCAACACCATGTTGAAAAACTTCCAAACCACGTTTATCATCAATGCTAATGCGGCCGGCGGCAGAATTATCTGCAGAAACTCAAGCGGTTTGGAGGGCCGAACGTCGGTTTCGATGATACCGGCGCCCCGAAGGAGTTTCGCGTCGTTGATGCCAGGTGTGGCACCAGTGTCGGCCGGAAAGTCACCAGTTGCAACATAGTGTTCTAGAAGGTCGTCCTTTTCTCTCCAGCGTGCAAGTAGCCAGTCGGTAAATTCCTTCTCATCGTGTACAGGAATGTCTTTGGTTGCGAATCGCCGCCAGTGCATGCTGATGGACTTTGGAGGTCTGCCTTGACAGTAGCTCGAACGAAGGGTGAAGAAGTCTTGGCCGTATTTTCCGCGTCTGTCACGTGTTAATTTCGATTTTGCAACGAATGTTTGAGCAATCTCACGGAACGCCTTCGTAGGCTACGGTACAGTCGTACACCCAATCGACGGTCTGCTTCAACTCCTGGAGGCAGAACAGAAGACCCGTACTCCGCGGGAGCAGGCAGTGTCTCATATCCTCAATTCCGATCTTGTCTGCCCACTTTTTACTTGACGTCCTCCCATTGGATGATAAATTCGTGCCTTCGGGGAAGATGAGTAACCACATGGGGTCGAAGAAGCTTGTTCCTGACATTGGCCCGCTGTGACTCGCACTCAATTTCCGCAGTCGATGGTGAAATCGTTCCTTGTCCTTTGACCATTTGCGGGATAGGAATATAAACCCATAGAACATCATTCCACTGCCGAGTATAGGGATGTACTTGATCGACTCTTTCAAAATGATGTAGATGTGTCCGTGCATCCTGGACGTGTACGCAACCCACCAGAGATATATCCAATCCGTGTAAATCTACCTTTGATCAGCATTCTACCACGCCTCACTGGCCAGTGTAGTTATACCTGATGGTTGGAGATTAACACCATACGCTCAGGAAAGTCACACTCGAGCCTTCCATCGGGCGTCTTCCTCATCTGGCCCCTCACACTCTCATCTCCACTAATCCTCATCTTGACCGGGGCCCACCAATAGGTCATGGTGGTAGCCACCACGCCAAACTGTTGTTTCGTCATAGCCATCCAGGCATAGAAAAAGTCCTTGCTGTAAAAGTACAAGGGCGCACCCATGAACTGGGAAATGGCGATGCTGAATGTGGGTATTAGCGATCTGCAACCATCAGCAGTGAGTCTACACACAAGAAACAGCACGCGTGAAAGTACAGAGCTAGCAGTGCCATGCGAATGGTCTGTTGCCAAGGGCTGTGCTTAATGGCCCCGCCTGGATGCTGTACATGTGTGTCCTTTTTGTCATGTTCCTTTGTAGAGTGTATAGGTATGGATGTGGGCGGATGCCGCTGTAGGAGACCGTCGGCGATCGTGGTGGTGGGCATGGTGTACAGGTTGGTAGAGATAGGAGTCGAAGAGGGAATATTGGAGCGAGTCGAGGAAGCGTAGGTGTGCTTGCGGGTCCCGAGAAACGTGTACAGTTGCGCGGGTCAGGTAAGACTCAAGGGAGATATGAATACAGATAGGGCGAATCGGGTCGTAGACGTAGAAACAGCGACGGTATTCATGTAGCGTTATGAGGCAGCGCGGGCTGGCAGAGGGGAACTTGGTGAGGTGTAGTATGCATGCAGTGAAAGGCGACGACCAGGCGTTCCATGTCTTTGTCTGCCTCGTCGGGGCTTTCCTGCGGGTTGCGGGTTGCGGGTTGCGGGTTGCGAGAGCGCTGACGGCATCCACGAGGCAACAAAGAGCTTACTGTGTATGGCGGGCGCGCACTGACTACTGTCACCCGACAACCCCCACCTCCACCCCCACCACAGTTACGCGAGACCGCAAAAGCTTGAATTGCCAAGCCGAACACTTTTCCCATTCATTCATCACCCAACTTTCAACTTTGCCCTGGTGCCCTTTTGCCCTTTTACCTTGTTGACCCATTTGCTTCCAGATGCATGGCACAAAAGTCCCAAAGCAAATGAACATACCTACTCTCTCTCCTCTCCTCTCCTCGAGTATTTGAATTTACAGTCACAAGTCCGCCAATTACGCACCACTCCACGGTCCCCATGATCAATTCTCTCTCATCACTATTAACCCACAGAGGTCATATGGCTCCCATGACCGAATCGAGTCTCGCGCGAACCACCAACCACCAACCACGACTCACGACTTACACCTTAGACCGACACTTCACCGAGACTACGGTCTCACTTTTACCACGACTACCACGACTACCACGACTACCATGAACCATCTGGTTCAGCGGCGAATTCTGCCATGGCGGACCGCAAGACGAACATTCTCTTCCAGCCACCACCATCGCACCATCCACCCGCTCACCTCTCTTCCACCCCGAGTATCACCGTCCTACAACTTGCGTCCCACCGCAACTCTCCTCTCCCTCAATTGGCCCTCGCCTCCACGTAACATCCTCATAACGAAGAAGAAGCGCACTCCCGGCATAACCGCCTCCTTGATCGAATATGCCACACACCTATCTTCGACCTACCCCTCTATAAACATAATTCTAGAGCCCTCTTCCGCATCTGAACTACACGCCGACCTGCCATTTCCAGTATACACCTGGGACGAGCCACCGTGGAACGCTACTCCCGAGTTGTTGTCAGAAAAGACGGACCTGGTGTGTACACTCGGAGGAGATGGAACAATACTGCGGGCTTCGAGTCTGTTCAGCCATGCCGCGACGGTACCACCAGTATTGAGTTTTGCCATGGGTACAATTGGATTCTTGGGAGAATGGAAATTCAACGAGTATAAAAGGGCATTCAGGGAGGTCTACATGTCTGGCGCAGGCGATGCATACGCGAACCTCTCTTTCCCAACCCCACCGGCACTTCCGACCAACACTGAGAACGCATCCTCCGACCCGCTTGACACGCCCCTATCTTACGCCGACATACGAGGTATGTCCATGGGCTCTAATCGCACAGCACGAATACTTCTCCGCAACAGGCTTAAAGTCGGTGTCTTCGGTCCAGATGGCGTTCGGTTGAACAATTCGAGTTCTGAAGGTGACACATACGCTCTGAATGAGGTCATCGTACACCGTGGATCTTCCCCACATCTCAAAATTATAGATGTCTTTGTTGGCGGAAGATTCTTGACCGAGGCTGTTGCGGACGGCATGATCATCAGCTCTCCGACCGGATCCACGGCATATTCTCTCTCGAGTGGGGGCTCAATAGTACATCCCTTGGTTTCCTCACTCCTTCTAACGCCCATATGTCCGCGCTCGCTATCCTTCCGACCTTTAGTCCTCCCCGCTGAAACCCCAATTACCCTGCGCCTCGGAGAGAAAAACCGCGGGCGGGAAGTCGAGGTTTCTATTGATGGAAAGAGGCTCTCGGATGGAATGGGGGTCGGAATGGAGGTTCGCGTGCTAGGCGAAGAAGTCAGAAGTCCAACGGGAGAGTGGAGGGGTGGCGTGCCAAGTATCGTGCGGGGGGTGGAAGGGCTAGAGGAGCGGGAAGAAGATCACTGGGTTGGCGGGTTAAATGCTCTTTTGAAATTCAACTATCCGTTTGGCGACCAGGACGGGCATCGGTAGGGGGTTACATCATTACTCAGGATATGTATGACAAGCATCGTGGATGAGCATCTCCCGGCGTCGGAACAGATACCCTACCGTATTTAAAACGGTAAATAACAAACATCACTTCACAGAAAACCGATCCGAATTACATCATCTTTGTTATTTTGCATTCATTCACCTGATGCTAGTCACGGCACACATTCCTGCAGATAAAGACGGTGCCCAGGCACCCTTGCAAATGCCAGCGCTCAATGCTGTACATGGACCCAGCTGGTCAGATGGAAAAAAAGAGATCTAGTACAAGCAACACATGCACCGTTCGAGATCGCTCCAAACGCCAGACAGATCCCAATGTCCGAATTTCCAGTGCCAAACAAGTACGTAGGGACATCGCCGCCACTAACAAAGCACCGCAAAATCGCCTCGATGTAATCTGATCCTAGCCAATACATTTGAAGAGGCTTTTCCTGCATCGTAGCAGGAATGGTATGAACCGTAGAGGCTGAGAAGTGTCTATCACAAGCGACCATGGGAATTCGCCAGGTAGCTTGTTGAGAAGGTCGCTAAAGGGTGAAGAAATTTTGATATACACAGGTGTCAGGGACGCCATTCGGATACTCATACACAGTGAGAAAAGTAGAGAAGTGATCAGGTAATACAAGTGCGGTCAGAAGTGTACACGCATTGTGTCGTTATTACCAAAGGCTTTGCCGCAATTGGGGCACTTGCGGGCGCGGTTAATAAGTCGGTCCTGGATGCAACTGTTGCAAAAGACATGGCCGCATGTCTTGATCATCGTGTCTTTGAAGTTGCTCTTGCAGACTTGGCACTGTAGCATAGTCTGCACACATATATTAGCACTGGCGAGGACAAACGACATGTATAGCTTGGTACGAACAAACAGGTCACTTACCTGCATCAAAGCAGCTTCGTCGGTTTGATTACCCGTACTCTTCTGCTTCCAGTGCTCGACTAGCTTCTCCAAACCCTCAACCTGAGCAGCCAATTTGTCCCGCTCCGCTTCAGAATCACGCTGGGCGTGCTTTGCATTCAGACACGCCGTGTCCTTGGCTTCCAGTCCCTTCTTCAGCTCGGCAATTTGACTGATTTGACCTTCTGATGTAATCGCGCTTTCGTTGAATTTCTGTTGTAGCACAAGATGCTGCCCCGACAAACCATCCATCTGAGCTCTCATCTCGGCTGTTTGCTTTTCCAACTTGTCAACAAGAGAACGACTCAATGAATCCGCCTCTTTCAATTGTGCGACAACTTCGGTGCCCTTGGTCGCCTGTGCGCGCAAGACGCGAATCTGTTGTTCCAAGGTCTCTTTCGTTTTCATCGCGGCGAAGAACTTTTGATCTGCTTTCGCTTTGTCTGCGTTTGCCCTCACAATGTTTTCTTCCCATGTGGCAAGATCGGCAAGTTTCTTGGAACCTGCAGCCTGAGCCTTCCTCCATGCGGTTTCCATTGCCGGTAATTCGTTGTTCAGCAGTTTCGATTGGTTTTCTAGAGTGATGATCCTATTTCGCATCTCCTCGGGGGATAGATCATCGATATCCATGGCTGAATGACCTTCATTAGCCTTCTGTTCGGCAATTTGTAGGCGTAGACGTTGGCATTCGGATTCTAGAGCAGCAATTCTACTCTCGCATGCGGCCACTAGTTCGTTCGCCTGCTCTTTCGACGCCTTGTTAGTCTGCTGACTCGCTTCGAGCATGGCAACCTTAGCCAATAATTCATCCCGTTGACAACGAACGCGAACCAGATTTTCTTCAGTTTCTACAATGGTACCTTGGGTCTCGCTCAGGGAAGCCCGGGCCTCCTCATCTACCTTGATGCGGTAAGCCGTCCTCTCTGCCTGGTATTTTTGTGCCTCTTCGCGAAGCTGGATGTTGGTTGCCTCCAGGTTGTTGATACGCTTGATGACATCTTCGTGCTGTGACTTAATCGTTTTGAAAAGATCCGTTTTAGCATAATCGTCGTCAGAAAGCCCCGCCAATTTCACAGTCAATGATGTGACCTCTTCTGTTAGCTTCTTGTTCTCAACCTCGAGCTGCTCAAGTTGCTCCTTTCTCTTTGCGGCCTCAGCTACGGCCTGGTTCTTTGCAGTCTCCACTTCTTCGCTAACCAGGCCATTTGTGACACCGTTAACAGCCTCCGTGCCGTTGGTCCCCGATGACGGCTCTTCTTTGACAACACCACCGCCAGCCATTGCCTGTTTTTCGAGTTTTTGGACTTGGGCGCTCTTGACGCGGTCGAGTTTCTTTTCTGCCATCATATAGCGCAATGTAGCCGTTTCTAGCCGTTCAGATGTTTGAGACTTTTCTGCATTAACTCGCTGCAGTTCGCAAATATGTTTTTTCTCCGCGGCCAGCAGTTGTGATATTTGTTGTTGTAATTGCGCAATTTCCGGGCTACTAGGCGGGAACTTGGAGAAAACGCTCGATAAACCTGATATAATCTTCTCTTTTCGACCAGACAAGTGTTTGGAGAACTTTTCGCTATCCGCAAAGAGCACCGAAGGCGGAATGGGTCGTGAGGGTCCTTGAAGTATAAACTCAGTTCGAGGTCCTTTCAACAAATTGAATCGGTACTCACCATCTTCTGCAGGTGGTAGCCCTTCTCCGCTTAATATTTTGATCTCATCGATAAGCTGGCACCCCGTCAGTAAGAATGCCAATTGATGAACACAGGAGGTGTGCTGACTTGGTCGAACCAAACGTCTAGTATTCGCAGATGGTCGTCGTGATATTTGGACCGCTTTTCAGTTTCGAGGAGTTGTGACTCAATGATGACCTTCTCGCGCTTGTACTCCTTCATCTGGCGGAAGATGGCATCCTTCTGGAACGACTACGGTAAACATATTTGTTAGCCAGTGTGTTCGTGGAATGCGAGGGTCGACGAATGTTGTGGGTAGGGGGGCGAACCTCAATGTCATCCTTCCAAGGCAGGTCAGCGTCTGGATGCGACCTCGCACCGTTGACAGATACGGCTTGCCTCTTAGCAGGGGGAGCAGAGTCGTCGGACCCACCGGGCCTCTTACGTTCCTCCATCTTGACGACGTCAAGCGATGGGGTTACGACTGTTCGGGCGGCGAGCCTCATCAGAGCCGACGAGGTTGTTGTTGTTGTCTCGGACAGGTTCTCCGCATTCGTCTTTCAAGCCATGAAAGAGCGGGAGAAGGCGCTAATGAACCACGGACGAGGTGAGGAGCGAGAAAAGGGTGGGCGACAGGTTAACGTGAGCCTGGCGTGAGAGGGTGGAGTGGAGAGAAGAGAGTCTCCTCTGTCGACAAGACAAGACTAAGAGCACGCTAAGCCACTGGTGGCTTGGCGGCATGGGCCTAAGCGTTTCGACATTCACATTCCTACCCTGGTAAGCTTGAAGTAGACTCCAGAGTTGATCGTTCCCCACCGACAACGTGCGCACACGACCACGCGACATTCTCGTCATGCTCTGGCTGGAATCCCTTCAATTGACGTGTAATCATGTCCACAGAGCGTGGTTCACAGCCGCCACCCGCTCCCAGCGAGAAAGCTCCCGCGCTGAAATCGGCGGCCAACTTTAGCTCCTTCATCAACAAGAATACGTCTGGCAAAAAAGTCGCGCCCAAAGCTGCCCGCCGACGGCCCGGAGCTGCAGCAACGACAGCTTCCACTTCCAAACCTCCCGCAGCGACCCATACGATATCTTCCTCTGAACCGCGTCTTGAGATCCCGCCGTCCACCGTCCCGGCTGTTCCAGATCCAGATCCACAGACATCACAGCAATTACCTACGCCTTTAACAACCCAAGAACCGGCCACACGAGTAGAAGGCAATACTCCCGCAACTCAATTCCTCGCTACAAAGTCTAGCACGGGATCTATACCTGCTATCGTAGCAATCGAGTCTAGTCCCGCACCCAGGAGCACTTCGGTTGCGCCCGTGCAAGATGATGAAGTTGAAAGTTCCCCGAAAATAACCACGCCTAGATCGAAGACACCGCGCCCTTTCGAGGACGCGCCTGAAGAAGAAAGATCACACAAACGACAGCGGATAGAGAACCCTTCTAAAACCGAGACAGCTCGACAGCCAAAGCCCGGAGGAAAAACAAGCGCTCCACCAACTACTACGCAAGACAACTCTGTCACCCCTCAGCTAGTTCGGCCCGAAGACCAGCCCACGATCGAACGAACACCGGAACAAACCGCACATAACGTTGCGCAAATCACCCCAGCCATACCCGATCTTTCCGCTGTTATCTCCGCCGAGGCTTCGGGAAGCACTGATCAACAGCCTGGTGCAACCGAGACGCCGGAATCGGACGTATCCCCACCTACTCAACAGACACTGCCGAGAAATGGACGGAGAAAGCTTCCCTGGGTTACAGTGAACCAGCCGCTGAACGAACAGGAAGTAGTTGTGCGAACGGGAACTAGGACACGGCCGCGACCAACGGCAAAAGCTAGAGGCAAGCGCAAAGCCCCTGCTACGACTGATGATGGAGAGAAAGGAGGAGGAGGAGTGGAACAGGAAGACGACGAAGCAGCGCCGAAGCGTCCAGGTGCTCGAGCCAGAGGCAAGAGACGGGCTACAGGCGCCACTGTGGATGACGATGCCGGAGCTACCGAAACACCTCCCAAAAAACCTCGGAAGACACGAAAGGATAAAGGAACGACAAGAAATAAGGATGGGCTGGAGGTAGAAGGACAAGATGGTGATGGTGCTGCCGAAGAGATTGCACGCCCCAAGACGAAGAAAAAGGCGACAAAGAAGAACAAGAAAGCGACCCGCCCTGGCGAGCCTGATGCCGAAGGTGATGGTGCCAACGGCGAGGACAGAGAAACGAGAGAAATAGAAAAAGAACGCAGAAAGCGCCGAGAAAGGGAACCGACTCCATCAGACGCCGAGCACCAAGAAATTGAACCAGAAGCTACATTAATGACACACCTCGCGACTCGCAACATTCGCGTCGGGAAACTTTCTGAACGTGAAAAAAAGATGCGGGAAATCAACTGGGCGGAAGTAAAAGAACGCCGACGAGAAGAAGAGGCTGCGGCCATTGATGGCGGCCGAGCAAGCCGTACCCAGGTTGATGAAGAATTGGCACGAGCAGGCGCAGCTTTCGCAGAAGCAACCTCCCAACAATCCACGGGTCCCAAATTCAATATAGTTGACGGTCAAATTGTGCTAGTGCAGGATTCGGGAAACATCAACAGAGAGGCTGATGCTGATCGCATGATTGAACTCATGGAGGAAGTCAATGAAGACGATCTCACTGCTCGAATCACGTCTAGGACCTACATGCGGGATAACAAGCGATATCCTCAAGACTTTATGATGCCAGGACAAGGAACACGTTGGACAAAGGAAGGAACAGATTTATTCTACGATGGACTACAAATGTTCGGCACTGACTTCGACATGATCTCCAACATGTTCCCTGGAACTACACGCAAATCAATTAAGTTGAAGTTCAATCGAGAAGAGAGATCCAATCTTGGTCGTGTCAAGGAAGCTTTGGCCGCCCCACGGAACACAGATTGGGACTTATATCTCCAATTGTCTGGACGATCAAACGATGCGCATGGGAATGTAGAAACCATCAAAGCAGATCTCGCAAGAATGGAAGAAGAGACCAAGGTTGCTGTCGAGGCAGCCAAAGCAGCCCACGAAGAGGAGATGAGACAACGAAAACTGGCGGGTGCGGAACTCACGGACGATGAACAGGATAATGGGAAAAGATCAAAGGGAAGGAAAGGCCAGGGAAGGAAAGGCGCAGCTCACGATGACGGAGGCGAGGTCCTGGGGGTGGTAGACGAGGCATTTCTGGACCGTTAAGGCGTAACGGCGGTGATGCCACGTCCGGAGTGAACATCATGCAGAGGGTAAAAGTATCAACTATACGTTGCAAAGACCCCTAGTACCTGCCCACCGTTCCTCTGAAAATGTCCTTAATTGTCTCTTCGAGTGGAGTGGAGTATCAACCCCTAAAATCCATAGCTAAAAAAGTTCAAATATCGTCCCACATGGTTTATGACATGGTATACATCGTCTTACTAACATAGTCCTTCTGCGGCCCAACGACATCGTAACAGACTTCCCACCATGCCTCTCCCTTTCCTTCCCTGATCTCCCTTTCAATAGCGTACATGCCCGTCCCGAATCTCCAACTCGCTGTATACAAGTCCTCCCCACATAGATGCTGTTCTCGATTTCTCGCTACCAATACTCCATCTTCACAAGTGGTCAAGTCTCCCATCTCAACAAATAACCCTCCTAGACCGTCGTTCTTCTCTGCTTCGTGGAATAAGACACTAATGCTTCCAGACCCTGTTTTGTCATCCACTTCCACCTGGTAGATATATTTTCTTCGAGTGGTCAAGTGAAGCCCGGTTGTGGTTACGAACTCGCCTTCTTCTGCGTAGAGGAATGTAGTATCGGAGTCGATTCGAGAAGACGGTGAATAAGGTGTGAGAGTTGCGGTGCCTGTCACTGTGCCTGACGGGTGCGTAGGAAGACGAGAGATCAGAGTTCGTGTGAAGGTCCAAGGGGTAGATTTAGTCTGCAGGCGGTTGAACACCGACAAGGGTAAATCAATGGTTTGAACCGCCGCTGGTACTGACTCATCGATTGAGATTGGCACTCCATTCTCATCCACGAGAGCAAGTCGACTCGTGACCACATCATAACCTTCCTCTGCCACCCTTGACGTAGAATAAGGATCCGGCATGAGAAAGGCGTTGACAGTCTGCAACGTTCCCCTTGATGGATTCAGGACGGGGCTCGTAGTCGCTATCCATGTCATTCTTTGCTTAATGAACCTTTTGTCAATCTTTCTCCCACTATTTGCATTTGATATACCACCATTTTCGTCCGTGTATGAACATAAAATTGCAAGTGCAACGCCCACGGAGAGGTCCTTGCCTGTTGGACAACACACTAAAATATTTCCGATATCTTCTGGTAGAGCCGTGAAGAAGGCGGGTAGACGAGAGAGTTGTGTTCGGAGATCTCGGGACCCGAGTTTTCCAGTGCCGCAGGGGAGATGGAGGTAGTTCTTGTTCAAGTAAGCGGGATTGGTGGTAGTCAGTGGCGATGGTGCACAGCTTATGATGGTTTCGAAGGACGAAATATCGACGTTCTGGCTAGATGAGACGAACAATCTGGTCGTCGGGCTTATTAGAATTGGTGCGGCATCCGGGCCCTTGTCATCCGTAATCAGACTTGCAATGAGGTCTGGAAGCTCGTCCTCATTCGTATTGAGAATTTTATCCTTATTGCTCCAGAACAACTTGGAAGTGAGTCCATGCGACCAGGCTTCTTGGTCATCTGCAGCACCTTGGATGTATCCTTCCTCAGAGCCTTCGTTTCCATGCACACGCCGCGATGCCGTGCACAAAACAACGGGATGAAATTCGGGGAAGGAAGGTGGTGTTTCGGGAATGCTTGAGCTCTGGATGACCCAGAGAGGGCGGAGCGGCTTTTGTATCCTTTGGCGGAGATCAGGGATGTTCGGCGCACAAATCTCCAGGAACTGCGTGACAAAAGAGTCGATCCTTTTCTCTATTTGAGCATGCTCAGATGCAGATACGGCTTGTGGAGGTGTGTGCAGCTCATGGGGTCCAGTGTCAGGGAAGATGGCACGGTTCATTACGCAGCACCATATCGGTATTGTTTTGAGGAGTGCATCGGGCATACTCTTTCCCCTTCGCGTAGAATCCACAATCACGCATCCACCATTAGTGCCAACAACATCCAAAAGCTGCAGATTCAGTCTCCTCAGATTGAAACTCCACTCATTCATGTGTCCATCCGTGCTCTTGAAGTAACAGCTTTCCGTCTTTTTCTCCGGCGGGATGTACCAGCCTCCACATCTTTCGTTGGCGACCAGAGGTAGGTCGTATGCAGTTGAGACGGTGTTGACGAAGATGGAATCGGATGTAATGGAGGAGAGACGGTTGTGGATTGAGAGCGCGGAGCGCTTGAGGGATGAAAGAGTGCTCGAGATGGAGTGAGAGGCGGTAGGGAATATGAGATCGGCTTGGGTGAGCGTTTGAGACATAGCTACAACCGAGGAGAAAAATTGGTAAAGGATATCTTGAGAGAGAGAGAGAGGGAAAATATCCAGATTGCAAGTGCGCTCGTTCGAGGCAAATTAGTTGTTCTGCAAAATCTTTCTCGCAGCGCTGTTCTGGGAGACTTCACATCATGGCCCTAAGCAACGATGTCTGCGTCGCCATTGTGAAACGATGATATCTTGAAGCGTAGATAGAGTACAATTTGTTACCGTGAAGATCTCGCCTTACCATGAGGAAGACTGGTATTGGGCAATGAACGATTTTCAGGGTAGTGATCATGTAATCAACTCTTGGCATTGACTGCTCGCTCAAGTCGCACCCGCAGCCAACTCGTCGTTGATAGTAGAGGATAGTTGAAAGAAATCATAATGTATCAGCTTGTGACAAATAGAAAGATAAGAGATGAAAGGACGAAGTTTTGCAGAATAGTTGCAATGGAGTGCAAGCTCAACGTATGTGGCGTTAGCCCGATTAGGGAATTTGTAATAGATCAGTGCCTAGAGAAACCTCCTCCGCAAGAATTCCAATATTCGAAACTACATTCTAGCAATCTCCACGGATCTCTAAGAGTCCTATCATAACGTTGTCTCCATTATAAATGCAGCGTAACTCCGTGCCAGCATTATAAGCCTCAGGGATCAGTTCTCTGAGTCAAGGGCGGACGAAACTCTCAACACCACAGCAAATCCCGAAATATAATACGTCACCGTTCTATCCACGGACTTCCATCTCTCAAAACCTTGTGCAGCCGATTGTTAATCATTCTGGGCGCTATTATAAGGGTTAATCCCAGGCGATCGCCGATAAAAAGGAATGACCCGTGCAATTTACGCTAAGAT
Source organism: Pleomassaria siparia CBS 279.74 (assembly GCA_010093715.1). NCBI lineage: Eukaryota > Fungi > Ascomycota > Dothideomycetes > Pleosporales > Pleomassariaceae > Pleomassaria > Pleomassaria siparia. The sequence goes on along the minus strand of MU005764.1, from coordinate 2,722,141 downwards.
CCGCCATCTATTGGCTATCTATGGTGATTGGGCTGGCTGCTTATTCACGCTGCTTATTCACGCTGCTTATTCACACTGCTTAGATCGAATAGCTACGAAATGCTGCAGCGCTCAGAACGCCATACACATGAAATGGAAATGTGATTCGAATTCCTACCACGGATGAAAGAAGGCGGGCCAAGGTGTCGTGTTCACTTAGGGGGAATGTGTAGAGAGGGTGGGATTAGTCAACACAAAGAGCTGCAGCGTCTGCTTTGTGAGCTCTCTGCTTACATCTGTCTTGGTAGAAAGGACTCATCACTGTATTGATTGAAGATAGTTATGATCTAGGCATTAGAGGAAGTATAGGTATAAGCAGTTTCCACACTCATTAATGTTGCCTTTCCTATCATCAACTCACTTGATCCTCACCTCTTCTTGTCCACCACATTTCCAAGTCACAAATTTCATCATTCTCACAATTTGCTCTATCTCGCAACAGCACTTATCACAGCACCTCGCAACTTCCATCCCATGTCCGACCTAATAAGGGATGCGCCAATTGGCCAGATTATCAGATGGGCTACGAATAAACGATTCCTCAAGTACCCCGAGGAGCGAGATGACTTCCAATGTCCGCACTCCTATACCTGCCCCGACGAGAAACAACAACCTCCCATCGATGAGGGCAGGCCTGTCGCTCAATTCGAGGGCCCTGCAATCGAAGAAGTTGTATACTCAGATCCGGAAACTCTACTTGAGAAGGTAGAGACAGAAAACGATGCAGAATCCAACGAGGAGTCCGACCTTGAGAGCAAGTCTTCCATTTCAAGAGCTTGTTTGAGGCACCTGTTAACACTTTGCAGAGATCCAAACAGCACGCACTCAAATGACAACCCGCACTCAAATCTCAACAGTCGGCACAAAAACAGCCCTTGGCAAGTCGATCACTGCCGCAGACCTCGAACAACAATTCAGCCTTGCATCCGTTGGACGGGGCCCCACAAGACCGATTGAGCCCGAGAAGCTCGACGATGGAACAGTCCTGGTCGACTGGTACACGACAGACGATCCTGAGAACCCCCAGAACTGGAGCTTTGGTAAGAAGGCTATTGTGCTCCTACAAATTCTCATGTATACCATGGGCGTGTATATGGGATCAGCAATCTACACCCCTAGTTCCGAGGGCGTTATGGAACGCTTTGGAGTGTCGATCGGCTCCGCATCTTTGGGACTGTCGATGTATGTGCTTGCGTACGGAATTGGGCCTCTTCTCTGGAGTCCGATCAGTGAAATCCCCGTTATTGGCCGCAACCCACCGTATATGGTCACTTACGCGATTTTCGTTATCCTCTGCGTCCCGACTGCTCTCGTCGACAATTTCCCGGGACTCATCGTCCTCCGATTTATGCAAGGCTTCTTTGGGTCGCCATGTCTTGCTACCGGGGGAGCTACCCTCCAGGACATGTATTCTCTGATTAAGCTTCCCTACGTCCTCTCCCTCTGGGCTTTTGCAGCGACCTGTGGCCCTGCTCTCGGCCCTATCATCTCCGGCTTCAGTGTCGCAGCTGAGAACTGGCGCTGGTCTCTGTGGGAGATGCTTTGGATGAACGCCCCTATCTTCATCTCCATGTTCCTTCTTCTCCCGGAGACATCGTCGAGCAATATTCTTCTTCGCCGCGCTCAACGTCTGAGGGCAAAGACGGGAGATAGCCGTCTCAAGGCCCAATCCGAGATCGACCAAGCCAATCTCACAGCCCGAGATATCGCTGTCGAAGCCCTCGTACGCCCTTTCCAGCTTGTGATCCTCGATCCTAGCATCGCCTTCACTGCGGGATACACGGCATTGGTCTACGGTATATTCTACAGCTTCTTCGAGGCCTTCCCTCTCGTATACATCAACATGTATCACTTCAATCTTGGAGAGCTCGGTCTCACCTTTCTCTCTGTCACCGTTGGTGTCGTCATTTCAATTGCCTGGTACTGGTGGTACATCTACACCATTGTTGAGCCTAACATCAGAGCCCACGGTCTAGGTGCCCCCGAACGCCGGCTCATCCCAGCCCTATATGTTACTTTCTTCGTACCCATCGGCCTATTCATTTTCGGTTGGACGGCACGCTCGGACATCCATTGGATTGTCTCCTGTATCGGCATCGTGATAACCACCATTGGTATCTTCCTCATCATTCAGTGCATTTTCCTCTACCTCCCACTGTCGTACCCACAGTACGCTGCTTCTTTGTTTGCCGGAAATGATTTCATCCGGTCTGCACTGGCAGCTGGGAGTATTCATTTCTCGTACCCGATGTTTCACAATCTTGGCGTCGACAAAGGCACGACGATTCTCGCCTGTCTGGCCCTCGGGTGTAGCATTGGTGTCTACGCCTTGTACTTTTTGGGCGCCAGGTTGAGGGCTAAATCGAGGTTTGCTGCAAAGTGAAGGTGTGGGTACGGGTAAGAGAACGTGAACTGTGGAATGAAGACGATAGTAATAGTAGAGGGGTCCTAAATTGCGGGACTATAGATCTGGTTGGGAGGCCAGTTGGAAAAAGGCGAGGCGTTTGGAGTTTTGCTCTAGTAGGCGCGAATACATACAATCGTATCAACAATAAAACTGTCCAACATTTCTCTATGCATCACACAGTCTCCGTTGTGATCACTACGCTAAACACATATCGTATCTGCCAGTACAACTATCTGCAGAATCAATCGAGAAGATAACTTCCTCTCAATGAGGGCGTTTTCATCACTGTTGAAGGCATTGTGAAGGATGAGGACGAATTTGAATGGAAGCGAGTGGCGCGAGAGATCAGTAGTTATCAGCCTGGGTCTTTGGTGGATGCTAAGAAGACAGGCTTCGAAAGGATGAGGGTTGGATCGGCGGCGGACAATTTGTTTGTAAGATGATATCCACTCTCTGTCATGCTTTCCGTTGTGGAAGAATGTACGCACATCTGGAGCAGGTATATATACGGATCGCGTTGTTCTTACTCTATTTGTTGCTTGGATTGGAAGCAAGCATTGGGGCATGCGCTCCTTCTGTTTCTTCGAATAACTTGTTGTATCTCATCGCTGTGCTCTCCAGGGCTCCAGATTATCCACACACGAGCAAGCATCAATACAGCCCCGACGCTGTCCAGTCATTGCCACACAGCGCTTACCAACAAGATGCGTCCATTCATTGTCTCAGACATACTTTTGCTTTCCTCTCTACCGTTCTCACTTGGTCAATTTCTCTTTCACCCTCAAGAAATTCCTGGTTGTCAATACCCATCACTTACCTCCTCCGCCTATATCTACTTCACTACACCCGACGACCCGAACTTCGCGTTTTCCATCAAAACTTCGTGGACCATAACGTACGAGAAGATGCTCCGAAAAGCCTTGCCTGTCGGTGGCTTCACTCTTGTCGACGAACCTCTCATAGACAGATCCGAAATCTGCGATTGGAAGTCGCTCGACTCGGTCGTTGTTGGCGGCATTCGCGGCGGTGACATAAACTACCACCTTGCCATCAAGACACCGAAACCAGCACCAGCACATCCGCCCCTCGACACACCACGAGACAACACCCCACCTACGCCAAGTAGAACTACTCTCGTCCGGATTCGAAACGTCATTCTGAGCACCTCGCCTGTTTGCGACTTTGCCCTGATGATCATGTCGGTCATATCAACTATACTCGGCATCAGTTTTATCACGTGCATGCTCATACACATTGTCCGTCGAATCAATCACCAAAATAAATCGAGAGTACAGGACATTGAGTTGTCTTCGATCAATGCGCCCGTTACTCCAAATCGCAGTGTCTCGGACTTGGATGTGCTCAGGTTTCCCGAACAACACAGAGCGAAGGACTACCGGCACTGGAACTCTTCTGCCGAAACAGCTACGTTGACCTACGCACTTCGTGCTTGAAGGTAACAGCCGACTTCGAACCGGAAGGCGCAATTCCTGGTCTGCGACTGCGAGTGGGTGAGATCACTGTGAAGCTGTTACAGTCGACTGCGCTGCACCAATCGTCTCGATTTCTACATCATGTCGCTGAAGGACATGCTTCCATGGCTTTGCAAGGTGTATAACTTCCTCAAATCACACATCTAAGATCTGTGGATTTGCAAGTAGTCACGTTGTCACCAGGGGTTGTGGATTCTGCTTGGGGAAAAGAGATTTGCTAGTTGGACGCTTCTGTTCACTCGAAAACGGATTCGATGGAGTTTTGTTCTTGATTGATTTTATTTCTTCTTGGTTGTGTTGGGCTTGCGGTGCTGGGTTTGCTGGTTGAGTGATGCTCGTGTTTAAGTGTTATTGTTCAATTCACAGTGTCTTCTTGTTTCCACATCTATTGGTACTGATAATTTCGCCGGCTCAGACTTCCCAACAAAAGCTCACCTTTGGTACAATCCAACCACTATGATACGTCTCCCCAATCCTGGAATGTTCGAGACCAGGTGCTTTATGAGTGGACGACCAAGTTCCACCGTCGGCTTTTAAACTATTCCACTTTCCACTTTCCACTTTCCACTTTCCACTTTGCACATTTTATTATAATTTCCATTCTCCCACCGTCTGCACCATATTCTCTCAAAATCCAGCACCCCCACGATTCGAATCACAATGGCTTCGCATCTCGCGGCACAGCCGCTGTTTAGAAATCTCTGGAGGATCTCCCTGTTGACCTTCTTCGTTGCAGACGCCTGCGCCGCTGCTCAAATACTACCCAACCACGCCATCACAGTACCCACGCCCACGCCCACACCCACGCTCACCACAAATCCGCCGTACACGACCAACATCTCTCAGTCACGTAGAGGAGAGAACATCGTAGTCGTGGGTAATGGCACTGGGGAGACGCTGAAAACACTGGTCACTCGGATAGTCTCCCCGTCTGCCTTACCGGTGGAGGAGAGAAAAGACTCGATTTTGGTCATTGACAATGAAGATGGGCGGACCCAGAAGACGCTGGTTACTCGATTCGCTTCACCGTCTGCCTTACCGGTGGAGGAGAGAAAAGACTCGATTTTGGTCGTTGACCATGAGAATGGGCGAACTCAGAAGACGCTGGTTACTCGATTCGCTTCACTGTCGGCTTATGGAATCCCTGGTCATGCGAACATTGAGGCCGGGCTCGAGGAGAGAAAAGTTGTGATTACTGTTGTGGATCATGTCAACACGAAGGATATCAAAGGGATACTGGTCACACGTGCTGCATCGGTCTCCGCGACGATGCTCCCAGCAAAACGCCAGACTGCTGGACCGGACTCGCTGGGATCTAAAGATTCCCGAGTGCCACCCGCGAGACGGAGCTTCACCAAGTACACGCTTACAACCCGTGCATCGCCCACTCCAGTTCCCTCATTTCCATCAAGTAGACATCAGCCCCGGTCTGACAACAAACACAGCCCCTCGACTTACCCCACGGTCTCCTGCGTCGACGCGGACCCGTCTAATTTTCCCGTCTCTCGTCCGCAAATCCGGTCCAAGCCCAACGGGGATGTCTTCAACTACGACTTCTACTGCCACAAAGGCATAAACAGCGCACGACGCTTCACGTACTTCACACTCGTGCACGCCAACGGCACGCAATGGGTTTCCGACTACAGCCATTCCGGCATCCTCAAGCAATCGCACGTCCCACTGCTCTTCATCGACACGGACTGGCACCTCACATACCACGAGAAGATCAGGAAGGCGCTATTCGACCACTCAGCTCCATCGTCGGACTGTCCCCAAGGTCACTGTTACAGTCGGATTATCCCCAAGACGCCAGATCTGAGGTTGAAGCATCTAGTGGACCCGGCGTCGTTGCGCACCAGTGTTCCGGGTAACTGTGGGTACCAGGTCTTGGAGATAAACGCATATGGCACGTGGCGGCACGGGACCACGCTTGGTGTCCTTGGGGACTGGCACTGGGGAGGTGTGGCGCCAGATGCTGCTTTGGAATGGATACAGAAGATCATGTTGACGACGTACCCTGGGCTCGAAGTGGGATTGCTTCTTGCGGGGGTCTTGGGTGGACCATTCATGGTAGCGTTGGTGTGGATTGGGTGGGTGATGAGGAGGAGGAGGAGGACGCGGGCGAAGGCGTGCGATGGCCGTAAGGAGGAGAAATCTCATTGAGTGGGTCGCTGGTCGTTGGTCATGACTACTTACTGTGTATACTGTATATGTGGAGTTGGAGTAGTTTGCAATGTTTGTGCTTAGTTGAAATCAATTCAATGTTTACTAAGGTCATATGACGTGAAGCTGCTTACGTAGTCAGAGCGTGATGGTTGCAATCAGGACAGCCGCTTCCCTGTTGAAACAGCAAGTTTATGTTTTTGATTTGTGGATGAGCGCAGAAGCGCAGTGGACAATGATAATGTAGAAAAGGTATGGCTCAAGAGAGTCAATGCTGGTGCTAACAGACTGATGGGCTGACAGGCTTGCTGTGTTTGTTAGTGAGTCATATACACATGTGCACGAAATCATGGAAACGGCATGAAGATGATGAAAACAGTATATGTATTTTGAACATGGAAGGTACTACATGCAGAAGAGTGTCCAACCAGGACGTGGTATCATCCATATCCATGAGTCATGGGGCCTTTCTTAGGCGACACGATCCCAACCAAAACGCCTTGAAAATGCATGATGCCTGCCAACGCCAGACGCGAAAGCTCCATGGAAGCTGCAGTGTTGAAGGCGAGAGTGTACCGGGAAATGCAGCAATGGGGTCGTAATTCATTTCCTCTTTCGTACGCGGGATTCGGAGAAGGGTTTTAATGCGCCCTTGCCGTGTGTTTTGGGAAAGGTGATGGAGTTTCGGGGCTTTCGGATTTTCTTGAGCTTCGACTTGTTCACTCTCTTCTTGTTGGAAGAGGCCGAGACGGAGCGGGTGCCGTCGATTTCCATCTCATCTTCTAAGTAGACGCAGTTAGCCCATGATCACTTAACCAATGTGGTGGCAGCGGGTCAAAGGCAAACTTGACGTCTCCATCGCCGGTGAAGCCGACAATGTCAGAGCAAAGGCCCAAGTAGTGGAAGAGGTTTCGACTTTCCAAGTTGTCTTGGGCAAGGGCTTGGAGGTCGGAGGTGTAGGTCTTGGTCTTGGGGGTCTGATCGAAGAGGGAGGGTGGAATCTTGGCAGTGAGAATGCACGAACCTTTAGGCAACTCTGCATCATCCTTGTTTGAGTCTGCGGAATCGACGTCTATGTCTTCCTTTTTGGGCTCAATCTTTGACTGGTTGATGGTCTCGAGGAGCTTTGCGTGGACACGCTCAGCGCGGGCGCTTTCGACGGGGCCGAAGACGTTGGCGCGCAGCTTGGTGCGGTTTGATTTCTTGACGCTGGCACGGAGACCTTTTGCCATTGTGGAGGAGTGTATGTGTGTGTGTGTGTATGTGTATGTAGTGAAGGAGGAAGATGTATGTAGTGAAGGAGGAGGAGGAGGAAAAAAAGTTAGAGTGGGCCCGACGCGGTTTTTGTGCTTGTGCTTGTCTTGTGGCGGGCGGAGAAAGCCCAAAGGCGGTCAGGCACCAGCAGAATTCATTCAAGGGCTTGGGGCTTCTTTTCTTGGTCCGAGCGTATGAATGGCGTCGGCGATGACTTTGCGCCTATGTTGAGGCCGGCCCGCTGAGGCCAATCCCCCAATCCACCACGTCCCTGTTGCTGTCGAGGCTGCGACGCCGTCATGTCCGCCTTCTCCTCGTCGCCCTGAGTACGCGCTGCTTGCTTGCTCTCCAGAGCTTTCTGCGCTTACGTACGACGGCCTCAAGCAGTACGTTTGTGCTCCCACTCCCACGACATCTATCTGGAAAGCAGCCGCTGCAGAGAAGAGCCACAGGACCGACGAAGCTTTCGGACACTTCACCCGTCATTGTCCTCTCTCCTACGCTGGTCGCGCTCATCTTCACTTTCACCCGGCCTTCTCGCTGCTTCACGTGCCCTCCTCTCTCACGGCCCCCTCAATGCGTCTCCGAGTCTCTGCATATAAATCCTAGCCCTTCGCCCAACTCGTAACATCCAATCGTCTACTCACCTCAGAAGTTCGCTCAACCACGGGATATGGCTTCGCACACATCGATCCAGGGTCTCGCGGGGACCGTCAACGCTCGCCTCAAGACGCTCGTGAATGCTATCCTTAAGAAGATCTGCAAGGAGGAGGGGCTGCAGCAGTCGGGCAACAAGCCAGTGCTCCAGAGACGCATCCTAGACCGTACGGTTACGCCCCCTTCAACTCCTACCTTCCCCATCGTCTTGGTCAAAAGTGCCCGCTTCCTCGCTGGTGAAATCGCTAATCTGGAGCTCTCCACAGTCATCGATGAAGCCGTCCGAAACAGCGACACCGACACCTTCCAACGCCTGCGCCATCGCATATACAATCAAGGCGATGCTCCTCAGATGGGCTCTGATTCGCCTTCCACACCGGTGTATTCAACGGCGCACACTTCGCCCGCAGCTCCAACCCGTAATGGCTTCGTCCAGCCGTTTGCTCCATTAGCACAACAGCACCAAATGGCGCATCGTATGCTACGCTATACACCGCCGGCCTTGAAAACAATAGCTAAGCGTGACCAGGACAACAGCACCTCTTCAAGGATAGTCCTTTCTACGATTTGAGACAGATATTGGTTGAAGGCATTGTCCTCGAAGGTTGGGCATACCCCTTATCGTGTTTGCCTTCGCTTAACATGTGCAGCATCCCCGAGTCACCGACAGAATTGCACGAGGCTTATTGCTCTGGAGCCAGAGGTTTGCGACCGGTTCAAAGCAGATCCCACCTTGCGCATTCTTCTCTTCTCAAGCATCGAGCAACCACTGGCAAATTATACACGACAAGACGTTGCCTTTCCTAGCCAAATAGAGGTGCGCGTGAACGGCGAAGAAGCCAAAGCCAACTTCAAGGGCCTGAAAAACAAGCCTGGTTCCACGAGGCCTGCAGATCTCACTGACTTGGTTCGAAAAACTCCCCACTACAAAAACACCCTGCTCATCACGTACGCGTTGACGCAGAAGGCAAGTGCGCCAGAGGTCTCTTCACCAATCTTGTTCTTCCCCCCATAAATCACGCGCTGACCCTTTTGTAGAAGTACACTTTGCAGGTCTGTATGGTGCAGAAGCATTCAATCGACGATTTAGCACGAAGAATCGCTCGTCGAAACGTCATCACTAAGCGTTCAGTGATGAATGAGAGTAAGCCTCTTCGATATTGCGCCTAGCATCTTGAAACTGACCGAATGTAAAGTGCTCAAAAAGGCCAACGACCCAGATATAGTAGTTGGCTCCAGTATCATGTCTTTGAAAGATCCCGTGTCTACACTGAGGATTTCGATTCCAGTCCGCTCAACGTTATGCACACATAACCAGTGCTTCGACGCCGAGTCTTTCCTTCAGCTTCAAGAGCAGGCACCCACTTGGCAATGCCCAATCTGCAACAAGACAATATCGTTTGATGGGCTGGCTGTAGATGAGTACGTTGTGAAATCGATGCATCAACTGCGTTCGTTATATTGATGTCATCTAGGTACTTTAAAGAGATTTTGGATAGTGTTCCCAAAGGCACCGACCAGGTTACCGTAGAACCGGACGGGCAATGGTCGAATGAGAAGGAAGAATCTACGCCACGCAACAGTGGTTATGGGTACGGCGGGAGCCCCGACAGCGAAGAAGAACTGGTTGAAATTTCCGATTACCGCGTTTCGGCTATCAAGAACGAGGCATACACACCTCAAAGCCTCACGCATACACCCCCGCTGTCGTCTCGGGAAGCGTCTACTGCGCCCAGGACGGGAAGCAAGAGAGGGTCCGAGGTGATCGATTTGACGTTGAGCGATGACGACGAGCCACCGAGGCCTGCGAAAAAGGTAGCGTACAGTACTCCCAACAGCCTCCCCGAACGTCGGTATCAATTACCTGCTCTCGGCGCCTCTCTCCCATCACGTTCCCAACCCCACCTTTCCAATGGTTCAGGCTTGCGCTTAGATTCTCTATCCTCTTCCCAAAATCATCAAACTTTTCCGTCTTATCGCCAACCTCCGCCTCGCTCCAGCTATCCCGGACAGGGAACGTCATCGTATCCCACATACCTTGGCAGCTCCCCTTGATAAAGACGTCCTTGCCCTATACAAACATTGATCACGCTAATATCAGTGTGCTTGCAGGCTCTGCCAAATACTGCACCACACACTCGGACATCTTATTCAAATCTGGCAAGACTGCACTGATGGAGAATGTGCAACAAAGGTCACGGACCCCTCCCCATGACGCCTAGACTTACCACTTCGAGGTGAAGGAGCATGCACAAAAGTAAGTATCATGGTCGCGTCCGCTAGTCTGGGCCACTTTTGCTTGGGGCGTTGTTTTGAACCAAAAAGGCGTTAAACGAGGCGTAGTAGGAATGGCGGCGCTTGGGTCGCGTCTTCGATATCCTGGCATCCGCGGGCGGCATCGTGCATTTTACGGTTCACGACATCTATGTATATTTCTGCAGGCTTCCTTGGAAGATAACAGTGGAGGGATTCTTCCCGCCGTAGCGAGGTGGTCGGAAAAGAAACCCAAATCACATAACACCCCACAAAGTCTGATCACGTCAATATGAGCTCTTGATTGGTTGCCTATAAGGTATGTACAATTACGTCTCCCCCCCCAGGTCTGTTCTATTACACCAAAAGGCCCTTTCTCCACCTTCTCTATTGAGACTTTCACATTTGCTCGGTATAAACAGTAGGCGAAGGTATAAATGTTTCTTCATGCTTGGTGTGTCGCTTTGATGTAGTTATGATTATGCTGTATCGTTGTTGAGCAAAGCCCTTGTTAGGTGCTGCGTCTGCGCGGGAAGAGCAATGTTCTGAAAGGAACAGCGATGGAGCGGAGGCCGAGCGATTCAAATGTCTGATTGGGGGTTGGCTACAATGGCCTTCTGTATCTGCGTCTGCGTACCCTTCAGGTTCGAGTGTACCCTGCTCTTGGTTGAGTTCTCCAACCTCGGTGTCTGTCGGTGAAGGTAGCGGTACGTCGAAAGGCTCGGCGCTCAGCACTACGATCACTTCTTCTTCTTCTTGTTCTTGTTCTTCTTCTTGTTCTTCTTCTTGTTCTTCTTCTTCTTCTTCTTCTTGTTCTTCTTCTTCTTCTTCTTCTTCTTCTTCTTCTTCTTCTTCTTCTTCTTCTTCTTCTTCTTCTTCATCATCATCACGAGTAATCTCACAGTCATCGGTAAGCAATCCTCCCGACTCTAGGCCTTGCTGTGCATCAAGACTCTCCACGTCGGTCTCGTAATTCGCGATAAAGAACCGATCCTTACGTGATAACTCCTCTCGTTCTTGTTGCACGGCTGTGGAAGCGGGAGCGGGAGCGAATGTTGGTGTGTATATCTCTGCCCGTTTATGGGAATCGATCTGGAAAGCGCAAGTGTCGTCGTTGTTGTCGTCGTCGTCGTCGTAGTGTGAGTGATAGTAATATGGAGAGGGCGATATGGGTGTGTAAAGGTCGTCGATATCGTGCTGCTGTGCGTACTCGTTTGACAGGCTGTGCGTTTGTAGGCGGAAGTCGATGTACAGGGGTTCCTCGACGTATTCCAAAGTTGAAGCTGAGGGTGGTATCGGTGTGTTCCGTTCGCATCGATGCCGTGTGTGCCCGACGGGCAAGAGCAAGAGCATGGGCCCTGAGGAGTGAAAGTTTTGGTCCGCAGAATCAGAGCCCGAGCCGGGCACGTCTTCCCATTGATCATCGGAAGCGGACGGGGATATAGGCGTATACAACTCCTCCGCTTCGTGTTTCCAACTGTTATCCAGAAACCCGCTACTCAGCAGCCTCTGCGTCGGCGACAAGAAGTCTTCCTCGTTTGCACCGTCATTTACCCTCCCACTCCCACTCCCACTCCACGCCAATGCCTCCTCTAGATCATCCGAAGCCGACGCAGAAATCGGCGTGTACTCCTCTGACGCCATCCTCGCATGTCCACTATAGTGTCCGAACGTGCTCAAGTTACTCGTCTGCAGCCCCAATCGTGGCGACCGCATCCCATGCTCTCTGCCGTCGTCGGAGTAGAAACTACACACGCTTGGCGATATGACATTGATGCTCGGCCAGTTGGCTGAATACGGCGAGACGGGGTAGGGCGAGTCTGGATTCGATGGGGAGAAGGGGGAGTAGGGCCGGATGTCTATTGGACTAGGGAATCCCGGGCTGCGTGGGCTACGCGGACTACGAAGAGGTTGGTAGGATTGGCGTTTGGATGGGAGGTGGAAGTCGGAAGTTGGAATCGGCGTGGGTGGTCTGACCATGGTGGTGATTGTGCATGTCGTCGGCACTGTCGGGATAGAAGACGCCATTTGCGTAGATTTGAAGACGAGATGGTTTGAAAGGACACCAGGTCGGAAAAGACAAACGGTAGAGCGAGCAAGCGAACGAGGAATCAGATCCGAAGTGACGACGAGGGCTATGAGAAGAATGATACAAACATGTCCTGCATGTATTATTAAAAAAAAAAAGGGAAGAAGAAAAAAACACCCCACCCCGGAGGAAGAAGAACAGGAAACAATTAAGTAACGACGAGAAACACAGAGAGAGACGAGACGAGACGAGACAAAACAAGAGTCCGCGATACATACATACTACTTACTACTCTTTCGTATCCTCCCCTTTTCCCTTCACTAGCCCATCGCACTATCTGCCTGTATGTACAGTACATATGTACATGACGCCCGTCACATTCCCCATCATGCATACGCTACCTTGCCGCCAGCGCCAGCGCTAGCGCCAGCACCAATCCCACCCCATACATATGTACGTCCAGTAGATCATATGTTTATCAACAACCCCATCCCATCAGAAGATGGACAGTACAGTCAAACATCCGTTTTAAGGATACCCCCTGCATAGTGATAGTGCTGTTATAGCGATTAAATCTCTGCGCAACGCGTATTTTTGTATGGTATACGGATATTTAGGCGCCTAGGATATATCCTTAGGGTGCGTCAGCCAGTATTCTTATAATGGGTATAGCGCTAGGCCCTGGCTAGGCTTAGTGCCTTCCTAATCTAGCACTAGGGCTAAGGCAAGAAAAGGTAGGGGCTAAATTAAGGGGGTACTGTATTAATCCTTGCCAAGAAGGTGATTAGAAGGTGATTTGTCAGCTTCCATTACAACGATATTACCGCTATAAGGATTAAATCTCGGTGCTGGCCCACTATCCTTATAACGGATGTTTGACTGTACAGTAGTCGACCAAAAAAGGTCGCACATGGCGAACGAGGCGCTAAAACATTAATTAATTAACTCCTGCACGAGCAAGCACGCACGGGCGGATGTGAAAGGCATTGATTGAGTCTATCGATCGATAAGGAGTAGGTAATTAATCTATGTATGCAGGTACGACGAGCCGCCGTGATTGGTTCGCACGTCTGGGATGGGCGTTGGTCCATGGAGGCAGGTTGTGCGTGAACGTGGTGGGATTGTAGGTGATGGGTGGTGGTGGTAGTGGTGTGGAAAGCGGCGAACACGAATGCCAAGGGCGCGTAAATTTCAAGTGCGAGGGTTGGAAAGCAAAGTAAATAAAGTTATACCAATAGGAAAAAGAGTGTTTTGGTTAAGAAAAAAAAAGGGGGGGGGGGGAGAGAGAGGGGGGAACATGGCTATTGTATGTACATACATATGTATACATACATACTGGTATATGTATGTAGTTCTTCGCCATGCTTCTTCCACTGCGGATACTTATATGAACCATGTATTATCTGCTAATATTAATAATTATGTAGAGCGAGAAAGGGTCAAGTTTAGCTTAGCTCGAATTAGCGTTAACCGTATGTACATACTACATATATGTATGTATGTAGGCCCGAGAGCATTGATTTCACACACACACACACACACACACACACACACACACACATATGTATATTCATATGTCCATTTTAATATTTTTTTTTTGGGAAACTTGCAACGCGTGTGTATTCATTCGATCAATCGATCAATTAATCTAACGAGTCTGGAATATTATGTATTGTTGGAGAGGATGATTATCCCAATTAATTATGTACTCGACTTCACTTCACTTCCCCACGGTTACATAGTTAGGTTAGTTACATACATGCATGCATGCATGATCCGTGCGTGCGTGCGTGCGTGCGTGCACTGACCGACCAACCGACCTAATCGCGTTAGTCTAGCCGCCGACCACACCACACCACACACACACACACACATCTTGTGCCATCGTCATCTTGTGTGGAGAAAACCAATAGGGATGAGTCCCGAGCGGCAACGATAAACTCCCTCTGCACTCCTTCTCCTTCCTTCCTTCCTTCCCGCCCTGTCATGCACGTTCGTTTGTGGCTCGCCCATACATATGGAGATCTCACAGATACGCATCCGTAGACATCTGCATATGTATGTACTTGAGTCGAGTAATAATTAATTAGGTTGACCCTCGAAGCGCCGAGAGTATGTATGTATAGTATGTACAAAGTATGTATGAAAAGGGGTGTTGTGTTGACGATTGAACAGACAGACAGCTAGCTGTAATTACATGTATATACATGTACATGTACGTGTACGAAGAGGCTCGAGAGAAATAACCTCGTGGTTTAACTACTGACTAACATAAAAGAGTCTCTCTCTGGAGATGGAAGTTCAATCATGGATACAAGTACACTCAATGTGTATACCGACCAATGCAGGACAGACTGGGGTGAGTTACACGATTTCGACCTAATTCCCCCACACCACGACTCATATCACCCCTGATTGGAGAGAGAGAGAGAGAGAGAGAGAGATACGCGAAAGACTCGATTATTACTGGGGAAGAAGATGTGGTGTGATGCTCAAGGCGTATCCGGACCCTGGTCCAGGCGGCGCTTGTTGGACGAGGGTGTGGCATCGTCGCCCTGGATATGGGTTGAAGATTCGACAGTAGGCCGAACTGCGACGGCAGTCGTCAGATCCAAGTCCTTGTTCCTCGGCAGCCTGGTTTCGCCCTCGTCGTAGGGCAAACCCGCCTCTTCCCTGGCCATGTCGTTGATCCATTTGCTGTTTGGCTCGAGCTTCTTGCCCTGCGCCAGCTGGTCCGCAAGATATAGCCAGCAGAGCGCATTGCCCACCGTGCTGACCTCGTCGCTCACGTGGGTCGCCGCATAGTGGCTCATCTCGTCGTATAATCTGTCGTCGGTAAAGAGATCATACAGATGCTTGGCCACGGCGTCGTCGTCGTCTACGTCGACCAAGTAGCCGCTCTTTCCATGCTCCACTTGTAAGGGGATACCACCTCGTTTGGTGGCGATGATTGGAATCCCCTTATGCACGGCTTCCGAGACCTTGACTTCGAAGCCCTCGCGCGTCGAAAGCTGGAGGGCGACATGAGCGCTGGACATGAGCGCATTGAGTACCTGATCGCTAGGTCCGACGCGTACAACGATGACATCTTCGATAACGTCGGGGTACACATCCCTCAAGAGTTTCGCAGTTTCGTTGTAGATGGTTGTGGCGTCGGGGTCGTCGATGGCACCGTGCCCGGCGATGACAAGCTGAGGGATGTCTTTGACTCCAAAGTCCTTCATGTACTTGCGGCGGAGTTGGGCGTATGACGAGAGCACGTGCGGAATGCCTTTGGCCGGATCGAACCTAGCAATCTGTACAATGTATCGGCGTCCCACATAGTCCAACTGTGGTATGTCCTTGGTTCGATGCTCGTTGTTGAACTCGTCGAGATAGTACTCTCCATTGCGATTCTTCAAGGTCTTGTTCAACCCATCTAACCAGTCGGTTGTCGCTGGCATATACCCAACCGTCTTGATGTCGACATTCTTAGGTACGAATTCACGGACAGGATGGCTGATGAAAACATCGGCATTCTTGGCATTCGCCATGACCCAATCCCAAACCACTTTTGTTTCTTTGTCACAAGGTCAGTAGGGCTCTGTGTACATTTTTTCTTTATTTTTTCTGGAAATGAAATGAACTGCATGTGAAATTGGACTTTGTTCTTCCAGACTTACCGGTACCGTCAATGTCAGCGAGATCGCCACGCACTTGGATGTGACTGCGGAACACGACAGGGCGTGCAGGGTCCAATTCTTTGGCCATCTTGACAAGACTCGGCATTTGGGGATCGTCTACGAAAATGACGTCGGCTCCACCTTCGGAGCGAGGTGCAAGAGGACAGTTCTTCCGGACCCAATATCGTTCTACATTCGTCTGGACCCAACCATCGAGAGCATTCCGATCTTCGGTATCGAAACGGACGTCGGACGCAGCAACTCCCTGTAGAATGTTGTGGTTGTTCTTGGTGATGCGGAAATTGTGAGGGTTGGGGTAGGGAACGTACCACGAGCCATCGACGCCGATCAGACGCAGATATCTAATCAGAGCGTGCCTCATCAGAGCTACACCACCGCCTTGGGGCGTAGTGTTGAAAAAGGCGATCCTGGTCTTGTTCTTTTTGAGCGATTCGGCATACTTCATGGTAGCCTTCCACGTATTGGCACTGACAGTACCTTTGAAGTCTTGGACACTCGCAATCCTTGCATGGTTGTCGCAATCAACGAGGACTTGATTGCATGCTCCCTGGATGACTCGAGCTAAAATGCAAGAGGGCCAAAGTCAGCAGAGTGTATCAAGGTGTAGGAAAAGAAAAGTATGGTGGCTAGTGCAAGATCTTCAAGACATTTGACACGTCCAAAGCTTACGTAGATGGTTCGGGCCGAAGTAATTCAGGCATTTCCGAACCATGGCATCGGCCTCTTCGTCGACGGAAAGCGCAAGAGGGTTGTCTTTGCCGAGCCCAGCGGGGGACCACATGGGCGCATCAAAGATCAAGGGAACTATGTCCAACTCGTCCCAGAGTTTACCGGGAAGGTCGGGGCTCAAGGCGAGGACGGTTTTTGCCATTCCAGCGGCTATGAATTTATCTGGGAGTCACAGTTAGCAAGAAATGGATTATTGGCATCTCTCTCTCTCTCTCTCTCTCTCTATCCCGGGCACTTACAGAGGTGCGCATCCTGGTATTCGCGCATGGTGTCAATCAGATGATGTGCAATCTCGTTTGAACGGTCTTGACCGGACTCTGCTGATCCCTTGGTCCAGCTCTTACTCTGAAAAGCGGTAATCTTGTAATCGAAGCAATTGGCACCATCGTGGACGGCGACGCTGACCTTGAATTCACCGTGGAAACCCTCGACAACGGCGATTCCGAGATATAGCTTGTGTACGGGGGCGATATACTGTAGGCACATTTGGTTGGTATATTCAAAAGTCCGATATTAGTGGAAAGCATGTGGACATACATTGACGACGCCTTTTGGAACCACCTGATTCTTTCGCAGCTGGTTGATGGATGTCGCGGCTTGGAAATCTTCCCAGGTTTGCTTGCGCAGCAGGGCCGGTCGCGACATTGTTGATGTCGAGGAGAGTCAATTGGTTGGAGTGAATAAACGGGCAAGTAGTAGGGGATGAACAGAGGGCAAGTAGTAGGGAATGGATAGAGGGCAAGTAATAGTGATGGTGATACAGTCAGCTGTATATTAGATAAGCCGTAGGAGATAAGGGAAGGGGAAGTGAGTTGGTAGGGCAGTTTGTGTAGAAATGGTATTTTTTATAGTTACGAGGTGGGGTTATGAGCATTGAATGGGGAGAGGCTGTCATGGGCCACAAGGTTATGCACATGTCAGATAGCTTTGACAGCCAAGACGTGAATTATCGTGAAGATATTATGGATAGTCAGTGTATGGGTGAAAGGCTGGTTGCAACAAGAATCACAACAGCCATGGTCGAGGAGCGTTGGGAATTGGAAGACCTCTTTGGCAGACACAGCATTGTCGATGGCGTGGCATGAGCGGGACAAGGCACACAAGGTATAAGATTTGAAGCCATCAGGCGACGACGAGAGACAGTCACGACAGCGCGACGGCGGACCTGTTGTGACGATGAAGTTGCAGAGAGCTCAGACCAACGGTAGGCGAGGACCAGCGCCACTTTTCCCAGGTTG
>MU005764.1:2684240-2703141 GCA_010093715.1 Pleomassaria siparia CBS 279.74 | reverse complement strand
TCAAAGGGCCGGCCCCCGTGTCTGTTCATACACACACACACAAACACACACACGCCTCTTCACCCCCAGACCACCTCCCTCCAGAACCACCTTTTATTAGGCTACCTCGCCAGCCTGTGCCACCCCTCTCAGCCTCGTGTCTCGCGTTGCTCGCCAGCTTCCTCGCGTCGTCGTCGCATCCCTTAATCCACACCACTCACTCTCAACTGCGCCCCTTCATCATATACAATCATCTACCACTCCTTCCAACTGCCTACAATCCCCTACACACACCCACCCAAAGCCATCATGAACCACGGTTACCCGCCCCGCGGCATGGTCCCTCAGGGCGCTCCCAGCCAGCGACTGAACGAGCTTTTGGAGTCAATTCGCGGCGAGTTTGAGACGGAATCTCAGCGCAGTGTCGACTATGAGAGTCAGAGTGAGTCGTCCCCTAATGTGGAGCCCATTGTCAGCGCCCTCTTCCGCTCGACGAGATGCTGCAAGCCTCTGGATGAAAACATGCAAACCCTCTCCAATGCTGTGTTTTGGGCATATACCTTCTTGCCCATCTCCCCTCCCGGCCATCTCCAGTCGCACACTCACGCACATTTGCCATGACATGCGCTGACAATCTTTGTTTACAGTCACCCGACACATCCAGGAAATCGAGATGATTCGCAGCAAGGTCTATGCGCTAGAGCAGCAACACATTCAAGTCAAGGCGAAGTAAGTTGGCGGGCTTTTTTTTCGCTTCAATATCCAGCCGCAAGGCGCATCGTCCCCTCACAATCACGTCGTATGCACCAATGCGGCACAGCAGCCAACTATCAAACGCTGACTTTTCTTCTAGGTACGAAGACGAAATTGCGCGCTTGCAACGCGAGCTAGAGGCGCGCGGCGGCCCTAGCCAGAATTCACAGCACCATGGTCCCTCGCAACCCCCACCGCCCTCAATTGGACATGGGCCAAGCAATCTATTCGGTGGCATCATGGCAGGAAGCGCTTCTCAGGGCGGGCCAGGACTTGCCCCCCCTCCACAAGAGCCACAACAGCCCCAGGGCCTCCCACCACACATGGGGCCACAAGGTCCACCACCTGGATTGAATCCTGCCCCAGGACCTCCCCAGCATTTCGGAGGTTATCAGCCAGCGCCCTCCGTAAACGGCAAGTCGACCGCTTTTTTCCCTATGCAATACTCATGATCACAACCACGACTCCGCCATAACTGGTCAATTGCCCGGTTGATTGTTGTGGTCTACAACTATCCCTCCATTACTCAACTGACATACGCTTAGGCTACGGTCAACCTCCACAACCCACTGCCTCGCCAGGTGGAAAGCGTGGCGGGCCCGGTCTTGGACCCGGACCTGTGCCTAGAGGACCTCCAGGACCGGCCACTCCTCAGCAGAATACTGCGGCACCCTATCCCGGTTCACCTCAGGTCCCACGGCCTACACCCCCTCCTCATCAGCAACACCCGAGCGCCCTCGTGGGCCGAAATGATGTTCCATTGAGCCAGAGTAACATTCTTGCCGATTTGGACATTGAACAACTACCAGATACGCTCAAGAAGGAGGGTCCCGACTGGTTCGCTGTCTTCAATCCCCGCACGCGGCGTGTCCTTGATGTGGATTTGATTCACAATTTGCCCCACCAGAGTGTAGTGTGCTGTGTCCGATTCAGTTTGGATGGACGGTATGTTGCCACTGGTTGCAACCGCTCGGCGCAGATCTTCGATGTCGAGACGGGCGCCCCTATCGCCCTTCTACAGGATGGCTCTCTTCCCGAAGACGGCGATTTGTACATTCGCAGTGTTTGTTTCAGTCCCAATGGTGCCTACTTGGCCACTGGTGCGGAAGACAAGGTCATTCGGGTAAGTGGAATCCTTTCTCTCTCTCTCTTTCTTTCTCTCACCTTTCGGGATTGCGACTAATAAGTTCAGGTTTGGGATATTGCGAGTCGTACCATCAAGCACCAGTTCACCGGGCATGAGCAGGACATTTACTCCTTGGACTTTGCCCGTAACGGTCGCCTCATCGCATCTGGAAGTGGAGACCGCAGTGTTCGCTTGTGGGACCTGGATGCGAATCATCAAGTTTCTCATTTCTCAATTGAGGATGGTGTTACTACCGTTGCCATTTCTCCGGATAATCGATTTGTCGCGGCTGGTTCTCTTGACAAGAGTGTTCGTGTTTGGGATGTCGCGTCTGGTCAGATCGTCACTCGTCTCGAGGGCGAACATGGCCACAAGGATAGTGTCTACTCGGTCGCATTCGCCCCATCCGGTGATCGACTGGTCAGCGGTAGTCTGGATAAGACTATCAAGATGTGGGAACTGACGACTCCATCTCGTCAAATTTCCGGTCCTCAACCCACGGGCAAGTGCATTCGCACTTTCGAGGGCCACAAGGTAGACTTACCAATCATTCGCAACGCACCGTAACTAGAAACTGACATGAGTTTAGGATTTCGTCCTTAGTGTTGCTCTCACACCTCACGGCGACTGGGTTCTAAGTGGATCCAAAGACCGTGGCGTTCAGTTCTGGGATCCTCACAGTGGCGTAGCTCAACTTATGCTTCAAGGGCACAAGAATTCAGGTCAGTCCATGCGTTATTCGGAATTGAGAGAAGATCATCGACCGAGCTACGGCCATGTGATTCTTTTCTAGGATCCGGTGGCTTCCTTTGATTGTGAATTTAGCTGACCGGGTACAGTGATATCCGTCGCACCCAGCCCGACTGGAGGAATCTTCGCTACAGGAAGCGGCGACATGCGCGCTAGAATCTGGAGGTATGTCTATTGCGTCAACCGATTTCATTAGCCCCCTCCCATCGTAAGGCTACGCATCCTTGACTCTGTTTCGACATGGGTCAGCATATCACATGCCCATGGATTCTATTGCGAACGTATGTTACGTTGCTGGCGGGACGTCTTTGGCACAGTGGTTCAGGCGCGTGTGGGTGGGCTTGGCACAAACATTACGCTCCCCGCTCGGCATGCAATGACCTCCACGGCCGACGTCCAGGTGTAGCACTCGTACGTAGCGGTGTGAGTGCTTATCTAGGGTGCGGCGCAGACCAAACCCCCCGATATACCTAGCATGCAAAATGTTGGTTTTTTGCGTGAAAACTAGAATGTACACCTGGACTGCATGCTGCCATCATCAGACGCCGCTCAATCGCTCATCCAATCCGCCTTGTCGCGCATCATATTTTTGTATCCTCGTCGGCTAACTCTTTTCCTCAGATTCGACAGATATACCGGCCCATAGACGAAGTGACTTGTACAATCTCGGCCTCGAGACGTAATCAAAAGGGTGTTGGTCGTGGTCGACCCGAGAACGCGCGATTTCGGTATACCCCTGATATGTGACCACGGTCTAGGTCAATGTTCGAATGGCATTGCACGAGGGTCTCGATCTATCTGGTTGTCCTTGTTTATTTGTACGGGGGTGTTTGATTGGAAGGATAATGGTGAGGGAAGCAAGGACTTGTCCATGTCTTTGAATGATGGATGGGTCAAGATATCAAATATATATTCTTCATGATTTTTGACTTGTCTGATGAGCGGTGCGTGATGGGATAAACTGGATAACGGCAAGGTGAAGGTGAAGAAGGGAGATTAATTACTTGGCCTCTTGTCTGAAGGAATAATCAGGTCGACAGGTCGACATTCCCGATGAATTCCACACGACGCGACTGGTACAGGGAAGCGGCGAGGTTGGACTGGTATGCATATCACATGTCATGATTACGTTGGAGAAGATTTGGGGCGGGGGAGGGCATGCATGGAGAGGAGGTTTGCACTGCAAAGCACTGCTGCAATGTATTCGCTAGTAGTGGTGTAGTTTGTAATTGGTAGCTTTACAAGTAAATCGCCTTTGCCAATAACAGCCCCCCCCTTTAATTGCGACCGTCCTCTTGTCTCTCTCTCTCCATATATATATCTAGGTGAATAAACCAACCAGCCTCGTCGGAAAAGAAAAACGACAAACGAGGGAGAGATATTTCTGCACATTGTAAAAGTTCAAGTTGGGCAGCCCGACCGACCGACCGACGTACACGCACAGTTGGTTTCATGGCGAGTTTGGAGTAATTATTAGCAACCAGTGTATTGTTGTATGCTGTATACCCCCGCCCATTCACACATGTCCTCCTTGGACATGCACATCTGTTTTCTATTATCGGCTTGTTTTACATGCTTCCTTCTTCTTCGACCATGATGATGAAGATGATGATATAAGGGCTTCGGGGAGGCACCTCCTTTGTACTTGATGATCGGGGAGTTTATGGCCGTGAGATGGAGCAAGCGTTCCTGGTGGTAATGGTGGTGATTTAGTGGTATTTTCAAAAAGATGGGTCGAATAGTTACTTCAAGGGCACGTCAACAATAGAGAGAGACAGAGAGAGACAGAGAGAAAGAGAGAGAGAAAGTACTGTTGAGCACAGCAACAAAAACGGATTGCCTGCGACCACTCTGCAGAAACCTACGGGTATTGGCCTGTGGCACATGCATCCCACGCATTGTGGCAGGAGGTTTCAAGTCTATTACCTATGATCCTGAAGAAGAGAAAGGGCGGGATGGATGGGAGCAGAAGATGGGTACACAAGGGAAGGATGCCTTTCCCATTACTAATAGCTCGTTAGTCGGCGTCCTTCTCCGCGTACGTGCCGTGCAAAAGTCCCTTTTGGTATCGAGTTTTCTCTCGTGGCCGCGTCTCGCCGTCGGCCACCCTGTTGTTGGTGGAGAAATTCCCGATGCCTCTATCTGAGATTGATCTTTCAGCACTGTTGAGCATGAGCTTGAACTTGACCTGAGCTTTAGGTCGGGGTTTGGTCTTGCGTGGGAACTGCATTGTGCAGTGTGCAGTGTGCAGTGGTAGTTAGTGGTAGTGGCGGTGGAGATAGGCCGAGACGTGGGCAGATAAGAGTAGATAGAGATGGGGCTCAATACCACTGTGCAACACAGCCTGCGAGATCTCATACGGTCAACTTCACCTCCGCTTCCCTTCCCCCTATGAGACGACCCTATCTGACGACTTGCCTGTCTGCAGACTTTTCAAGATCCTACATGCATCGTCGACCCTTTTCTCTCCATGCTCCGAGGTCAAGGCTCGGCTAAACCGGGGTTGCAATGTCGAGGGGTATAACGGACTGAGCTCTACATCGTGTCGTAGTGAGGGGAACTGCTTGGTCCGGTATCGTTTGGTTTAGGCCGCCGTGAATATCGCACCATGTCGAGTAAGTGAGTGCATTGAGCGAGGGCTTGGAGCATTAAGTGTGATGCTGGATGAGGTTGGCGGTTGGTGGTGAATAGTTTTGCTCTGCTCGGCACTGCACTACACTGTATGGAAGGAAGAGCCAGGGCCAGGGCCAGGGCCAGGACAAGGGCATGGACATGGGCATGCTCGGAGTCGGTTTCAGGGTTGTGGCTGCTGTCAAGGTCGACACATGTACACACACTCACACACACACACACTCACACTCACTCACACACTCTCTCTCCACCTTGGCTCAAGCGTGGGAGGACGCCAGAGGTGGAGATGGGGCCGTAAGCGTGACAGCTGGTGAGGCTTGAGGAGCAGAGAGTGCGAGTGCGAGTCAATCCCCTGCG
This sequence comes from Pleomassaria siparia CBS 279.74, assembly GCA_010093715.1. Lineage (NCBI taxonomy): Eukaryota > Fungi > Ascomycota > Dothideomycetes > Pleosporales > Pleomassariaceae > Pleomassaria > Pleomassaria siparia. The sequence continues at coordinate 2,697,545 of MU005764.1, read as the reverse complement.
AAGTTTGGCTCCTGATACTCTCCCCAAGTAGAGAGCAGAGCAACGCATTGCAGAGCAGAGCAGAGCAAAGCCGATGTGTCACAATATCCGCCCTCATCCGAAAATGAGAAGATCTACGGGGAGACGCTCTCTCTTCCCCGCCCTCAGATTGGTTAGGATAGCCCCAGAGATGCGAATCCGGGCCTGGTAACGAGACGGCATGGCGATATATGGCCTAGGGTGCCGAAAGCGGTAGGGGTCGATGTGATGTGGTGTGATTAGATGAAATGTGGGGATGTCTGCCTCTCTGCCCAGCTTGTGTGAGATTCGCGGCGCATACGGAATGGCGGGCCTATGATGGATGGATGCTGTGAGTGGAACGTTAATCGGTTTGGGGCTTGATGGACTTGTCCGGGTGAGGCAGCTTGTGTCCGTGTGGCGCTGAAGTAAAAAGCTGCATTTGGCGACTCGCCGGGGGGGGGGAGGGGGTATGTATGTACGGGTGCCATGGTGCCACATGCAAGTGACGGAGGGTTAGGGTGGTTTTGGTAGCCACCAATGTGGTTGACGTGAAAAGCAAAGAAAGCGATAGATCTCATCGCCATCTTGTTGCTGCGGGCCGGCTCGGGCGCGATTGCCGATGGTGATGATTAGGGTACATGTGCCTACAGAGTATGTAGTTGAACATGTACGGCAGTAGGTAATTTGCGGATAGCTGTCAGTGTCACACGTAGATCTAGACATGATGTTCAGTTGGCGGTGAAGAGGTACTCGCTACATGGGCAGGGTTGGGTTCTGGGCTCCATGACTTGGCAACAGAGCGTGCGAAGAATGAGGCCGTGGAGGTTGTTGTTGTTGTGTGGATGGGAAACGGGAAACGGGAGACGGGAGACGAGAGATGGGAGATGGGAGAAGAGGGGTTGAGAACTTGAGGGGTGGGGAGATAGATCCAGGAGGTAAGAATAACCGTCTCCGAAAACGTGACGACGGCGCTTGCCGCAACCTTGTCATGCGCCATCAAATCCCCTCAAGCTCCGGTTATTAGTCACCAATTGTAACGTGGTATTAGTACATATGTAAATTTGCTAGTCTTTGATACCAGGATTGATTTCCGTCACATGAAGCTATTGCGATGCAGAGTCGTGAGCGAGGTGTAAGAGTCTCTGGAGCGTACAAGTTTGCCAACGGACATGTAGGGTGCGGTTATCGCCGTTGTATTGTCTCTCTTTTGGGAGGTGGGTGTGTGTGTGTGTGTGTGTGTGTGTGTGTGTATGTGTGTATGCCTGACGGAAGTTGACCGTTCATGGCCTGCCCAGCCGGCCAAATCCGTTGCTTGTCCAGTCACTACATACATACATACATACATACATATATTACACAAAATCCACTTATTAGGATTCGATGCTGCTACGTCGATCGCAACGCCTAGGGCAGGGGAGTACAGATCGCCGGGGTAGCGAGATCTTGTACCCTCGTACATATGTATACAACGGTATACAACGGTACAACGGTACAACGGTAACAGTTGCCAACCCCTGCGCGGTTGGCTAGCGCATTTACCAAAGATCAAAGCTGCTGATAGGTTAGATGCCCCTGTGTTTTTTTTTTGGGATCAACGCAGGCCTCTCACAGACCAAAAAAAAAAAAAAGATAAAACAAAACAAGGCTCCCACGGTCGTTCACAGGGGGCTCTTGACAAGTTGCATAATAATAATGTTGAAGAAAAAAATAATAGAACGCGGTGCAAAAAAAGACCGTGCGAGGTTTATGTACAGTACATACTACATACATACATAAGCCTCGCAGGAAGGCGTCAAGGAGACTCTCCTGTTCGCTACACCCCCTGTAACCGTCTAGGCTAGTAATCCGCTCGCCGGTATGTATGTATGTATCATTGTCAGCATGTCAGAATGAAAAATGCGGCAGAAGGCGCAGGCCAGTACCTGCAGCGAAAACTCGATCTGGAAACGTGCAGGATCGAGAGACGCGTGGTCGTTACATGGAGATGAAGATGCGGGTTTGAAAATCCACGAATGCAAATGCGAACGCCTTCTTTGCAAATGTGGAACGATGAGAATCATGGCAGTTGAGAATGGCGGTCTGAAGGCATGTGGAAGAAGCAAATGTGTGCCATGTATGTACCTATGTAATTGTCGTTCAAGGAGGTAAAATGTACCCAAGTCTGGAAATCCATCCTCAACATTCTAGACATGTGTTGACGTGCTTACCCATGCAGCTGGCAGATACAGTGCATGAGCCGAGCGACAATGACCTCTTTGCTCTCCTGACTTGCGTTGTGTCAAATTACTCAAAGGGAAAATCGAAACGAACAAAAGACGGCACAGGATAACATGAAGGAAGCCGGACGTTTCCCTGCTCATTTTATAATCAAGCAGCACAGCCAAGACTCTATCGTGTCCTCTTCCCTCGTTGACGGTTGCACATGCTCAAGTCAGATAGCCACCAACCCACGTCAAACACACACAGGCCACAGTACCCATGGAATCCAAAGGTTTATCTTCATTACTCGTCACCTGAACATCATCTCGTCTTTGTTTGAACAACTTTCTGAAAGGCGTGAACGTGCGGAGATGGCGTGTGGTCAAACGGCATCCCGTTCGCTTGATCAGACTGAGGACCCACGGGAAGAAGAATGAAATAAAAGACGTGGGCATGGGCATGGGCATGGACGTGGACGTGGATGTGGATGTGGAAAAAAGGATTTGCTGCCCAACCCCAAGACTAGTGTATAAAAGGGGTTTGTGAGTCCATGCATTCATTCATTGAGCGAGATGGGTGGCGTATGAGGGTGATGATCAAGGTACTCTTTTAATGTTAGCAGACGGATTGTCATGGACTGAAGCAAATGAGCAAGAGGAGCACAATGCGGACGTTTGAGGTTCAAAGTGTGTCCAAGTGCTACAAAGGTTACTACAATGTACATGGTAGAGGCGAATTGCGCATGGCTGAGGCCATGACGCTACTTGTACGTTTTGGTGAGACCATGCTGAGCGACGTATGTATACATACATACACAGTAATTACACAGTACATGTATTAGATGGGGTGAGTCTTGAGAGAACAGATGGTGGGCCCGTTGCATGCGCATTGACATTTTACTTAACCCGATGAGGTCTGACAGGAGGCCTGTGTCGAGTTTAGCAGAGCGGGATGAGCGTTTCACGTTGGCCGCTGTCAAGGAGCCCTGCATGAAAGACATTTCCTTGATCCCATTGATCCCAGTGCACTACTGTGTATGTACATATGTACCCAGGTACGGTACATCAAAGTACGCGCTCATGTAGGGTGCGCGGGATGAAGCGCAAAATCGAACAAAGTAGCCGAACCCAAACGGAAAGGTAAGAAGAAGAGAAGAAAAGAAAGAAAGAAAGAAAGAAAGAAACATACGTACAAAAGAGGGGACTAATTACCGCCAAAGTAATTAGTAGATGCGGGACTACCGTATCTGTGGTTGGAGATGTCCGCCCGCTGTTTGCGTTTGCCGCAGTTTGGTTTGTGTAATCTTTGACGAATAGCGATTGACTAGGGTCAAAGCTTTTCGCCTATTGGACGCGCGCTATTTTGCTCATTGGTCGTCAACGGTTGAGGTTCCCGGTTGAGGTTCCCGCGTGTTGACATTTTATCATGCTTGCCGGCATTTTCCCTTCCGGGAAAGTCGTCTAGTTGGTTTATTATCTACTCTGTACACAGTTAGTACTTTTGGTAGCTCAGCTGTAGCCTGTCATGAAGATGTGACTTCTCACATGGTCATTTGAAACAAGCGATCAACTGTTTCTTTATTGCTCACATGTTGCATATGTAAGCTCCCCTCAGGCCAGGTGCCTCACTTACATGTACCGAAATCTCATCCCTCGTGACGGTCCCCTGCAGCCGGTCCACCGATTTGGACGTGATTACCAGATCGATTGCCTCGCCCCAATTTCAAACTGGGAACCGAAAGTCAGCAGATCTGGTAGCTTGATTCCGTCGCCGGTGCCACGGCTGCCACGGCTTGGCAGATTGTCAGCTACGAGTATGTATGTAGCAGGGGAGCTGTCCGAGTGAGGGCCCTGACTAGATTTCATGGGGTAAGATCATCACTGTCCCGGCTCCCCGAAGCAAATACAGCCACCTCGACCGAATGGAGCCATGGAAATGACCGGCGGTCATGTAACTCGCCAAACCGAGACCAAGGAGGACCAAGGAGACGAGATTGAACCGACGACAAAGTCGTTTGAGCATTCGGCCTATTTCCAGCTGCCCCAGCTTCGTGCTTGGTGCCTCTTGTCACGTAACTAGTCAAAGCTCACCAAAAAGCACTCGCCACACACCATTTTAGCTTTGGAGATGGCCTGCCTGTTTGATGCACGGGCGACCACGAGGCGAAGGACATTTCAGATCAAAAATGACGAAACGGCCGAGGCGGGCAGAGGCAGTACCCGTGTTCCACCCCATGGCAGATCCAAAACCACCTTTGACCGGGCCTGTGTCGTTCATCCCTCTAGCCGCACAAATGTAATCTTACTCTGAAGAAAAAGACTGCGCGTTGGGCGTGTAGCAGGCCAATATATTGGCGCATACATACCTTGGCCGATGCATCCATCACGGTGAATGTACGGCGTTACAAACAGTCTGGCGTCGAGTCGTGCATGGAGCGCATCCATAATATTTGGTGCGATGGAGGGGTGAGATTGGCAACAAAAACCTGAAGCTTTCTGGAATCATGGCGTGCGCAATTCCGATCGAGGCTGGCTGCAGCCATGATATTGGATCGACGTTGGCAGCACAATGACTGAAAGGCGCAACGAAAAAAAAAAGTGGCGTGGATAGGGTGGCATGGGTAGGGTGGCATAGGCAGGGTGGCATGGACAGGGTCGCGTTCGGGGCACTCGTGTCGGTGACGATGAAGCAGTAGTGTGTGTGTGTGTGTGATGATAATGATGATGGGTACCAGCTTGTGGCGGCGTTTGAGAGCCGATGGAGCGTGGTTATGGGAGCGAAAGCGGGCAGAGATGCAGAGATACAGAAGCTCAGCAGCACGCAAGTCGTCGAATCGGGCAGTGTGATGGCGTTGGCGTTGGCGTTGGGGGGGGGGGGGGGGGGGGGGGGGGGGGGGGGGGGGGGGGTGAGGGGGGTGAGGGGAGCCCGGGACGACGGAGGAGTGGTGGAGTAGAGTGCGGTCATGGTTGACGAAGCCGAATTGGCACGAATCCCGGGAACCTGGCAAGCTTGTGGCGGGTGGGCGGTGATTGGACGAGGACAGAGTTGCAGAGTTGCAGAGTTGTAGAGTTGCAGTGTGTTGCAGTATTTGGTTGGGATGATGCTGGGAGCAGGGTCAGATGTCGACCAGGAGACATTTGATTCTGCATTCTGGGACAGGACGACAGGACGACAGGACGACAGGATGACAGGACGACATGATGACAGGACAACAGGACAACAGGACAACAGGACACTTTGTGAGTTGGTGTGCGCACGCATTGCCTCCCACCATTAGCCTGTCTACTATTATTAATTACAGCTATTACTACTGTGTATCAAGAAGGGAAAGGGCGCTGCAGGTACGCGGCTGCGTGAACAGCGTCTGCCTGCCTGTCTGCCTGCTTGCCTGCCTGCCTTTTTTTCTTCTTTCTTCTCTTTGGCCGAAAAGAGACTTTCTCTCTCTCTCTCTCTCTCTCTCTCTCATACTCACCCACACCTACACACACACACACTCTCTCTCTCTCTCTGCACCCACCTTGTTTTCCTTTGTTTTTCCTTTCATCTCTTTTTCTTTTTCGCGGTCCGCTGCACCGGAACGATCGACCCAGCCAGACGGCTCGAGACCGCTGGACGTCACAAGAGTGTATGCCACGATCGTCCGCTCATGCCCAGCCCTTGATCACGCCCATTTACTACCTTTGTACTGTGTACAGTACACATTACTCTCTCCCTCTTTTTCTCTCTCCATGTCTCTAACCACATCGGGGACCTCTCGCAGCTCACCAAAAACGTGCGCTTAGTCCCGTCCTAGACGAGCAACGCCGCCTCATTCCATCCATCCATGCCTCCCTCCCTCCCCCCTCCATGGCGCTAGTGAGGCCCCGCGGTGAGGCCCGCCTCCCTTCCGCAGGCTGCAACTGTTGTTTTGAAAGCGACGTTACGGCCTTCACACCTTTCTCCTTTGGGTATAGCGTCGGTCGGTGCAAGGCCAACAGTCACTCTTTGATCTCCACCGGGATGCTGTGACGGGTCCGCGTTAGTCGTCCCCTCAACTACTGTACTGTACTCACTCCTTCACTTCTCCTCCACCGTCACTCAGAGTGCCTCTGTGGCGTCCAATCTGCCCGAATGGCCATCCTCGTCCGTCTCATGCCAGAGGAGAGACGCCTCCCCCGTCGTCGCAATCAATCCTTAGTACTTGCATACTTACTTGCGTACCTGCGTATTTGCAAAATGTACTCGCAATACACTTCCATTCACTCACATCCCATGGCCGCCCATGAAAATATTCTTACCCTACTCACTCCTCACCCAATGGTACCCGACCAAGGCGTCGAACCCCCACACCCCGTGAGACACCACTGGCCCGTGTGTGCACAGAGGCTACAGACTGCTTGGCATGAGGCACCTGTTTTAGTACGAGCTGGCCCTCCCCCAGCAAGCCCCCTCGCCGCCTATGGGTGGGGCGGGGAGGCGTTCAGGGTTGCCATCTGAACGTCTTCTCTCTCTCTCTCTCTCTCCCCCTCCCCTCCCCCCCCCCGGTACGCCTTGGCTTGCATGCAAAAGCGAGTTGCTTGTTCTCCGTCCTGCATTGCAAGAGGTCTCGATCTTGCGCAGGCCTCCCTGTCCCAAGCCCATTCGGACTGCTCCACAATACTTCGTCGACTTGGCCGTTCGCGGGATCTTGTAAAGCGGCCAACTATATCTAAACCCCCAATTCTCTCTCTCTGCCTACCTTCACCTGGTGACCACGCTGCTCCCACGCTATTCCATCTCCAACCAAAAGTCCAACCACGCTTCGACACTCTTCCTCTCGCCTACCAGCCGTCTACCCTATCCACTCATTCTCGCTCTCTTGTGCTCTTTGTCTACAATGACTGCCGCCGTTGCATCTCACCACCACCCCGGTCTATGGCACAGTCGTCCAGACCACTCTATTCACATCCCCAACATGAACATGCCAGGTCTTGTGTCGTCGTACGACTCTTCGTCGAGGTCACTAACCCACCCGCCAACGACGAGAAGCTACCAGCCCACTACGACATCACACATGGACATGAACATGCCACTCTTCTCAACCCACACGATGACAACCTCGATGACGTACCAACCAGGAGCATACGGATTCGAGACCCTATCTGTCAATCCGTACAACATGCAGCAGAATTTCCCTGTAAACTATCCCCAAGCCATTCCACACTCCGTGAGCTACCCCGGAGCAGCAAACGTCCAACAACTACCAACAGCACGAGAAATTCCAGCCGGCTTCTCCATGGAGAGATCCCCTCCAGTAAAGGCGGAGAGCAGCAGCTCGCCCATTCAGTCGGGCCAAATGTACAACGAAATCACATACAGCGGCGACTTCAAGCCAGCCAACTTCGATCCCGAAGACGGCAGCGGCACCAAATTCGCTACCGACGTAGATACCCTGATGAAGGCCATTCAGTCCAAGCAGAAGCCCGATCCCCCGCAACAACATCCACAGCCTCCCGAGGTACGCGACCATACCCAGCAAACAAGCTTGCCACCGACAGTCTCATCGCCCGTGCACGAGGACGCTGCGAAACCCACACAAAAGTCCAAGAGGCGGTACCAATGCAGCATGCCCGACTGCCAGAAGAGCTTTTCCCAGAAGACCCACCTCGAGATCCATACCAGAGCACATACTGGTGCTAAGCCCTTTGTAGGTGTTGCACTCGCCATTCGTCCATGTTTTTTTTGTTAACCCCAGTTGCAGCTTTGCAAAGAGCCTACATGCGGTCAACGATTCTCTCAGCTTGGAAACCTAAAGGTGGGTATTCTGTTTCGCTTGACTCTCGGCCCGTGCTAATAATCATGGTAGACCCATGAAAGACGGCACACTGGCGAGAGGCCTTATAGCTGTGATCAATGTGGCAAGACGTTCGCACAGCGGGGCAATGTCCGCGCCCATAAGATTGTTCACCAGCAAATCAAGCCATTTACCTGCAGACTTGACGACTGCGGAAAGCAATTCACCCAGCTTGGAAATCTCAAGGTAGGTGCCATGACTGCCATGGACAGTACTCTGGTGGACTAACGATTGCCAGTCACATCAGAACAAATTCCATGCCAACACGCTACGATATCTCACGTCCAAGTTTGCAGTCATCCGAGCAGGCCAGTATGTTTCCGAGGCCGATAGGGAGCTTTTCGAGTACTTTGCCTCGCTGTACAAGAACTCGAACAAGGGCATCAAGGGTCGCGGCAAAGACAGGAGGATTTCGGCGGCGCCCAACGCGGGCACCTCGAGCTCATCATCATACTCGTCCGCCACGGTGACATCTCTGAACCGAAACTACAACGGATCCTTCCACTCGGGCAGTGACCGGAGCAGCCGCAGCACCTCTCTCACGTCTGACACGACGCAGAAGGCCGACAGTGGCTATGACTTCAACAACCCCATGCAGCAGACAGGCTTCCAGAGCCAATCACATGGATATGCTGACATGGTGTTCCCCGAGCGCAAGCTCTACTCATGACTTGCTCGAGCAGCAATGCAACTACTGTACAATATGCACTAATATCACAACCAAGACGTTTTGCGATGGGTTTAATCATGGGCGTTTTCTGGGGGGGCCGGATGGAGGAGTTTCATGTACCAAGGCGCATGAGAGACAACGGAACGAGCATCTGTTGGATGGGTGGGCGGTTCCGGACGACAGTAATACCTGATCTAGTGCAGAGATGGGCATTATCCATTCGCTATTTTGATTCGTCGTTTGGCCAAAATTTCGTCAATGTATATCGGCGGCGTTTTGTGTTACGGTGAATAATGTTGGGCCATGCAACTTGCATTTGCGCACCCTTGGGCGGTGTCGACGGGCGGACACTAACGCGGATACCCTTGTACTGGTAATTCTTGAAAGAGACCAAAAATATGTATTTCTCTAGTATTTTCTCCAGTATTTCTCCAGTAAATGTCATGTCTTCATCTATGTACGTTTGGGCCATTTGTCTTGTTGGCAAGTGGAAGGGTTTTCACATTGTAATATGCACTTTGCAGTAAAAGCTCGGCGCAGGATGGTAATAATATCTACTTTACAGTAAGAACCCCGCGCAGGATGTAACACTACCAACAGTGATTATATACGTTTTCCCCCCATGTATCCAATCAGCCGCGGTAAACCGGTCGTCTACCAAGAAAGGGAGTCCCTGCCAAACCCCCCGAACACCACTCATGATACGACAGTGCTGCACTGCACTGTGATTTGGTCACTGCAAGCATACGTGTAGACACGATACATAGTACATCATCATTCACCGCTTTCCGACCGCTGCCCACTGCCCGCTGCCTTCTTTACCCTCCCCCCCCCCCCCCCCCCCCCAGTGCCGGAACCCGAGCCCGAGCGAGTCCAACGCAAACCGAGGCGACAAGGCGAAGCGTGATCGTCTACATCAATACTTATGCAGACATGCAGTACGACACGGCCCATTTCCCTTTCGCTTAATTAGAGCAAAAAAGCCAGAGAAATGTGACAGCATCCTGCTGCCTCGAGATGGTTGGAGAAAGACAAAAGGTAAAATTTGTGATTAACCGTGGTACATTACTCAAGGGCAAGAAAGGGAGGGTGGGGGGGCCAACTAAAGGAACTGGCTGGTTGGATGGCTGTCTGTCTGTCTGTCTGTCTGTCTGTCTGATTTGATGGAGACTAACTACCACGTAATAGTTGTAGATGGACTCGGCTATGTATACGCACGTGGACCTCATATCCGGTACCTATCGTGGGACTGTGGAGGTCATGGTGTTGCCAAGGCTGGTTCGAGGGGGGCTGAACTTGAGCAATAACTTTACCAAGAGCGGTTTGGTTAGGGTTTGTGTCAAAGCTAATGAGGACGAGGAGGAGGAGGAGGAGGAGCATGAGCATGAGCATGAGCAGGACGAGGAAGCAGGAGCTGGAGGAGCAGGAGAAAGAAGAGGAGAAAGGGCATTGGTTCGGGTATAACGAATGCGGACGCGTTAACAAAAAAGCAACTTGAAAGATTGTGTGTGTGAGAGAGAGAGAAGGGCCGAAGGGGGCGTGTATGTATAGGGGAAGCGGGTATATGCAAGTAATAACAAGATGTACCTACATTGGAGGCCGATTAGAGTTTCAACTGTACAGTAATGGCCTCTCTGCCACTCTTGTTTCTCTCTTTTCCCCCTCTTTTTCCCCTTTCCCTTTCCCTTTCCCTTTCCCTTTCCCTTTTCCCTTTTTCTCTTTCTCCCTCTCTGTCTGTCTCTGTCTATCCCTCTTAAACTTGATTTTTTTTAAACGAGCCACTTGCAATTTTACGTCACCTCTCACATGGTCTCCAAAAGGTACGCTACCCCCCACCACTATTAACCACCAAAAACTTCACATAATGTCGTCCCACCATTTTACAAATCTTCTCACGTGTCGCAATAATTACTAGTTCCAAGGAACGCCTCTTCCTCTTCCTCCTCTTCCTACTCTTCCTACTCTTCCTACTCTTCCTACTCTTCCTACTCTTCCTACTCTTCCTCCTCTTCCTCTTCCTCTTCCTACTCTTCCTACTCTTCCTCTTCCTCCTCCTCCTCCTCCTCCTCCTCCTCTTCCTCCTCCCCTTCCTCCTCTTCCCAAACCATGTCTCTCTCTCTCTCTATCTGTCTTTGTCTATGTCTCTATCCCTCTCTTCCCCTTCTCCCTACCCCCTCGCTCTCGCTCTTCACTGGTCCAGCAGCAACCGAAAAATTCTTTCTCGGCGGATGACACGTTTACACGGTCATGCCCCCGCTCTTTCCCACCCACACTCGCTAATCAGCCAATGGGGCCTGTAATATGGAGCCTGCCAATATTTCATAACGTGCTTAGATCTACATACAACACAACTGTCTCGCTATTACATACTTTGTAGGCATTTGGACCCGACGGCAGGGGAACCGTTTGGGGCATGGGAGGCGTTGATCCCATCTCGCTTGTCTCACCCATCTCTTTGTCTCTGATATGTCATCAACTTGCTCAAGCTCCATTGAAAGTAAGCAAGCCCGTTTGTGGCTTGTGGCGTCGACCGCAGCCGAGTGTTGGGACGGCATGAGGGGAGGTCTACTTTCGTGCATGGTCTTGTTCCACTGTCTTGTTCCACTCGAAGCGGGCGAACCCCCAAAGGCAACGGCAGGCAGCATGATAGACGGGCATGTATGTACATATAGTTGAAGTATTACATGCACAACTACAAACAAGGACACATTACTACATACAGTCGAGACCAAGTCTGAAGCAGCAGGTCATGATGCATCGACAGCTCTAATCTGAGTACTCGTAGATTAGATGAGATGAGACGAGACGAGACAAGACGAGACGAGACGAGGACGAATGAAGGAACAAACGAGGGTGGTTGTTCTGGGTACGTACCGGCATGTCATAAATCAATATCCCCTCCTCCTTTCCGCCTGGCCCTCGCGTTTTCCCAGCCTGTTGGGACTGACGACATTTGCCGCCATGCGAGGCGCTGTGCACTGGAAACTTTCGGCCTAGATGACGACTTGGAGATGAAGGTAAGGGGGATAAAGAGTAGATAGATAGTAGATAGAGAGAGTGAGAGAGAGAGAGAGAGTCAAGCGGTGGTTATGGGAGCGAGATGTGGTGGGAGCAAACGACGCGCATACCTTACATACCTGTTGACAGCACTATTATCAATACGGCCGAAACTATGGTACGGAGAAGGAAGGCCGTTGCGGTGCAGTGCGGTACGGTGCGGTGCGATAAGCAAGATAGTCTACATGTGAACGTGGGGACGAAATGTGTGTGTGTGTGTGTGTGTCAGCTTGATAGATAGAATAGATATATATTAGATGCAATAATATCAAAAAGACCCTCCCCTCCAACGTCTTTGAATAATTTAAAAACGCGGCTGCTTATTATTATTATTATTATTATTATGATTATTATGATTATTATGATTAAATTCTTGGGATTTGGTTCAATTCAGTTCAGAATCCAGATCTATCAACCCAGACGACTTTTTCTTTTTATCTTTTTCATCTTTTGTTTTCTTCAAGACCTGATTATCTTTAGTTATCCACAAATAACGCGTTTCTCTGCTGCTGCTGCTGCTGCTGCCGTGAATAAATAATCAATCATTCAATCATCCTAAACTATTCCAGACAAATACTAATTAGTAGCAATTAATTAATTAATTAATCAATAACAATCCGACTCCTTCCTTTCTTCCTTTCTTTCTCTCTTTCCTTTCTTCCTTTCTTTCTCTCTTTTCTTTCTCTCTTTCCTTTCTCTCTTTCCTTTCTCTCTTTCCCTTTGTATTTTATTTCAAATAATCCCAGCCAGACTTGTTCACGTATTAATTATTATTATTATTGTTGTCCGTACCATGTACGGTAAATCACATGATAAGATCACGTGATCAGGTCACGTAACCTGGCCCGTGCGGAGAACTCAGTCTCTGTACCAAGCCCCCTTTACCTAACACTTTTAGATAGATAATCTAAATACAACCTTATCTTTCTACGCGTTTACTTCTATATAATATTACATAATCCTATCTTCCTTACCTAAAGATAGCCTATTTAACACTAATTAGTAGTTAAAAGACTATAAATTAGTAAGAGTAGAAGATAGAGTTATACTATTAGTCTAACTGCGTTTAGTCCTCTATATTATACCTACTTTACCTTAGGGTTATACCTATTAGTTCTCCTGCGCTAGGTGTTCTATAGATAAGAGAAGGAGATTAAATTTACTTCTACACAAACCCTAGAGAACCTTCTTAGCCCTAACCTAGAGAGAAAAAGTAACTACATTAGGAGAAGTTTTGTAAGCTCTATGCCTATGTCATGCCTAGGTTGTAGCCAAGTTGTGCCTAGGGCGCTAATAGCGCCTATGGCGCCTAGGGCAGAAGACGTTTTACAATTCTCTCCCCTATCTAGTGCCCTAGCCGCCCCTGCTGCTAATGCGTCTATTATTATTTATTACGGTAAGAAATTGCTGCTACTAGCACTAATATTAACTACACCTACCTGCCCCTGCTGCTAACGCATCTATTACTGTAGATTACAGTAATATTTCTCTGCTACTAGCACTAACATTAACTACCTTACCTGCCCCTACTGCTAACGCGTCTATTATTATGTATTACAGTAAGAAG
>MU005764.1:2671752-2684190 GCA_010093715.1 Pleomassaria siparia CBS 279.74 | reverse complement strand
CTAATATTATTTCTACCTACCTGCCCCTGCCGCTAACGCGTCTATTATAGTGTATTACAGTAATATTTCTCTGCTACTAGCACTAACATTAACTATACCTACCTGCCCTCGCTGCTAACGCATCTATTACTATAGATTATAGTAATATTTCTCTGCTACTAGCACTAATATTAACTATACCTACCTGCCCCTACTGCTAACGCGTCTATTACTGTAGATTACAGTAATATTTCTCTGCTAATAGCACTAATATTAACTACCTTACCTGCCCCTGCTGCTAATGCGTCTATTATTATGTATTACAGTAAGAAGTTGCTGGCAATAGCACTAATATTATTTCTACCTACCTGCCCCCGCTACTAACGCGTCTATTATTGTGTATTACAGTAATATTTCTCCGCCACTAGCACTAATACTACCTTAACCTGCCCGCCCCTGCTGCTAACGCGTCTATTACTGTAATTTATTATAAGAAATTGCTGCTATAGGCACTACTACTAACTATACGTATATGCTATTAGCGCTAACAAGTCTATTACTGTGCATTACTGTAAGGAATTCCTGCTATAGGCACTACTACTAACTATACGCGCGTGCTACCGCCGCCTATAAATCTATTAATATGTATTACTGTAAAATATTCCTGCTATAGGCACTACTACTAACAACACGCGCGTGCTACTACTGCCTATAAGTCTATTAATGTGTATTACTATAAAATATTCCTGCTGTAGGCACTACTACTAACTACACGCGCGTGCTACCGCCGCCTATAAATCTATTACTGTGTATTACTATAAGTTAATCTAGTTATTATATATAGATACCTTGCGTTACGCTGTATAGTATCTATCTTATAGCGTTGCACTATATAGTATAGTTGCAAAACTAAGTACTATTATCTTATACTACAGAGAGTTTGCTTTTATTTATTTAATAACTAGTTGCTATTGTGTATGCCTATTATTATAGGGTCTTATCTAGCGCGTACCCTCTATATTTGCATTATTATTATTATTATCTACCCTTCCTACAGACTCTAAATCTAATGCCGCTGTACGTTTAGGTGCTTATCCTAATTACGTCTACTAGGGCTTATAAACTATTATCTACACGTATTACGTTAGCCTAGTTTGCAATAGCAACACTATAGTAAGTCTTACCTTTCTAGTTAGTTAATTTCTTAGCAACTACTATATTATACATTAGTCTGTTATTATAACATAGGCCGTATCTGCTAGCAACCTATATGCCTTTATAGGTGCTACTAACTCTTGCAAACTAGCGGCTAGGTACGTTTACGTATTTATTTAGATCTCTACTACTGCAGCTTTTAGTCTATTATCTAACTAGTTAACGTTATCCTCTGTAACTATAAGGTTCTAGATAGGATTACGTTTCTCTATAATAATACAGACCGCGTCTACTAGTAACCTATGTGTAATTATAGGGACTACTAGGTATTCAGCGCAGCTCTATATGTAGTAGTGCTTCCCTGCTAATAGTATCCTATAGCTAATAAGGTTCCTAGTAATAGCAGTCCTAAGGGCTCTAACGTCTAGGCTGTCCTGCGTAATTTTGCCTGTTGCGTGCTTAAGCTTATCTACTAGGCCTATGTCCCTCTCGCACGTTATAGCACTTAATAAATCTAGGCAAAACAGCAGCTTTAAGGGGTTATTATAGCTATATACTACTACCCTTACGTGCTCTAACTAAAAGTCCGTAGCCCTAGTTATATACTCTGTCTCTTTAGTCAGACGTGCCCTCTTAAATAGCGATTCCTCCTCCTTATACTCTACAGGTAAATCTGTGCTTTACCCTTACTTTGTAGTTAACGTTAGTTTAGCGCGCCTAGAGTTTATAATATTAGGGCTAAGTTTAAAGCTTATGCTAGCTAAATTCTATCTAAGCTTTATAGTAGTGTTGTTATTACTAGGTCTGTTATAGAAGTAAGCGTTATTCTTATAGAGACCCTTAGCATTCTAACTGGCTGCGTTAATTAGGCTAAGCATGTTATTGTCTATTATGTGTTTGTCTGCTATATAGGCGTCCTCTATTATATAGGTAAGATAGTAAGTTCTGTACCTGCTAGACCTCTACCTTAGCGTTATTAAGGCTGGCGGGTTTGCAGGTAACGTTCTTATAGTTAGAACTGTTAGTGCTGCTGTTGCAGCTGGCGCTATTAACGTTAGGTGTATTACTACTAGTAGTAGTGTTAGGGTAATTGTAGTTGTCGCAATTATAGTTAGCGCGCTTGTAACAGGGGTAAGGCTAGGGGTATTAGGGCAGAATATAAAGCTTTTAGTAGTAATAGAGCAGTTAGTTATTTATATTATTATTAGATAGATCTTAGAGAGAAAGACGTGACTAAATATTAGTAACGAGCATGCGCTAGTCTAATTTAGGCTACTAGCTTCTGCCTGTCTGCGCTATATGTTTAACTCTCTCTTACTATGTTATACGTTATATTATGCGTGTTTATTATAGGTTACTATAAACACGCGCTGTGTAGATAAGTGTATTTGCTAGTATACGTATAACTACTACGTACTTGTCTGCAGCGCGTTATAGGTAATTACACTAGTTTAGGCTTAACTTTATCTTGTCTATCTTGCGCCTATAATAGACTCTTACGTCTTATATCCTTTAACGCTCTCTGCCTCTCTGTAGCGTGCTGTAGCTAGGCCGCCTAGCACTTCTTGCGCTTGCAGTTAGGTAGCCGTGTGTATTGTTATCCTTGCATCTGCGCCTTATATAGGTGTAATAGCTGCTGTAATATCTATATTTGCTAGGCTTTCTGCTTCCCTATAGTAGCGTATTTATAATAAGTTACAGTAATGTTTATATAGTGTAGTTGCGTCCGCCCTATAGGGATGGCGGCTAAGTGTTTCTTGCGTGCGTAGACTTAGAACAGAACCGCATCTACTATAGATCTAGGTGTTAGTTAGTTAGTATATATACTAATTGCGTAGACACGCTTAGCTAGAAGAATAGTGTTCCTCTTAGCCTGCTAGTAAGTAAGTATATAAGCTACGTCTGGTGTTTATAGGCAGTGTAATTAAGGTGGCGTTAATTAGGCCTAGGGTTATTAGGCCTAAGCAGTGCACTGCATAGGTCTAATGTATTTAACTAGTATATTAAACGGGGCATTATTAAGATACTATGTCTAGGTTAGATAAACTAAGTGTCCTCGTTATATGCAGGCGTTATAGGTAGCTGTAAATTACTGTAGATTACTGTAGGAGCTTACCCTGTCCTACGTTTCCCTTAGAGTATATATTTACAGACCCTGTCTTCTATATAGATATGCAGTCTGCTTCTAGTAGTGTTATATTAGATGCTAGCGTTAGATGCAACTGTAGATTACTATAAGTTACTATAAGAGCTTGCCCTAGCCTACCCTTCCCTTAGAGTATATATTTGCAGACTCTAATTTTAGTCTAAGCATATAGTCCGCTATATACAGCAGCGTTGTATGCTAGCACTAAAAGTAACACTAAATAACTATAAGTTACTGTAAATAGCCTTATCCTACCTTACTCCTGTAGTAAACCCTTGCAGACCCTGTGTTTAGGTTAAGCATGTGTTAATATAGCATATTATACTTAGTAGGGTAATTTACTATAAGGTTAGCATTATTATTATTATATAGTATAGGTTATATCTAGACTAGACTATAATGCGTAATAGTTGTCTAACTCTATAGTTTTCCTATTAGAGTATATTATAGGTTTAGTAGTGTTGCGTGCGCGGGCGCGTTATATATAGGCTCCCTCCTAAACGCCTTAAAATATTACAGGATGCGTAGCGTCTATAGCTTTAATTAAAGTAGTAGTAAATTAGGGTCTGCCTTGCTCTAGATAGAGTATCCTTAGTTACCCTGCGTAATACCTAGCTTAAGTAGCCTTCTAGAGGCTTAACGTAGTTCTTGTACACAGTCTTCTTCTAAGAGCATTTATACTATATTAGGGTCTCTAGTGCTAATATTGCCTGCTAGTGCGAAGGTATAGGCAGGAGCGCCCTAGCTAGATCCTTAGGGGCAAACAGCGTAACAATGTGCTTAATAAGGTTAGCTAGGTCTACGTCTATTACCTCCTTGTTAGTTAGGTTAATAAACTAAGTAAGATTTATAGCTAGGCGGATAACGCCTATATTCTGCAGCGCTGTAGCAAGGGACTTAATATAGCTGTAATTAAGACCTTTAGGCTAAGGACTAAAGTATTCCTAGAAGATAGTACTATAGGTCTAATAATTATATATGCTTTGCTTCTGCAGGTTATCTTTCTAGGCTTAGCAGCCCTAGTAGAAAGCATAGTAGATATTTATCTTGCGAATAGGATCCTAGTTAAGGAGCAACAGACGCACTATAAACTCTAGCTAGTATTACTAGTAAAGGAGCTTCTAATTTGCGGTAATGCTATTAGTGCAGGGCTAGTAGAAAGGGGTATTATCTAGGAGGAAGAACTTAACCCTATATGCTAGTTAGCGTATAGGAATTATGTAGTGTCTAAGGAAGGAACCTTAGATTATAAAGGTAAGAAATAATACTATAGGGCTATTACGTGCTAGGGTATTAAGATTATTCTAGGTTCTGCTAACGCTTTGCTCCTAGCTTACTTACGCTGTATTCTGCAGCCCTCCTTACTCCTCTAATAATAACTATACTGTTTTCTCGTGCGCAGAGAAGCTATCTAGGAGCAACAGGACCCTTCTCCTAGCTATCTTTGCATTAAACCAGCGTAACTATTCTACTATTATTACATAAGTTATCTACGCCTTCCTATTACTATAGTACACGCAGGGTAAATTAGTAACTACTAGGTTATCTTTGCTACTAAGAGCGCAAGGGCTCTTTACCTTACTAACAAACTAGGGGTCTAACTTATTACTACTATTAGCGTTGCAATAGAGAGTTATAGTAAGTCTTATTTCCTCTCTCTTTTCTAGTTTAGCTCCCGTTGCAAGAGTCTATTTAGGCGTTAGCCTGTAGAACAGCGTAGCCTTGTCTATATTATAGCAATCTTAACGCGCATAGCTTTAAGTCTTTTCCCTTAGCTTACTTATCCTATCCTCTACCTTATCCGCCTGTATTAGCGCTAATAGAGCCTTACTATGTTGCCCTACCTTCTATATTATGTTGCGCTTCTAATAATGTTATATGTATCTACTTAAAAACCTAGGCATTAGCTTGCCAGCGCAGCTTAGGAGCCTCTACTACAGCGTTTTTGTAGTCTCTTATATTATGTGTTCTACGTACAACTACTTAGCACTTAAATAGGTTAATTTACGCTCCTCTATACGCCCTCTACTTACCTGTAACAGGGCACCTTATTAACTGCGACCGCATATACTACTTAAATAACGCAGCCTTAAGCTCTAGCTACTTAGGGTTGCCTGTATGCTTAACCTAATAGATACTTAGGTAGAAGTCGTCGTTACTTACGCTAGCGCAATTTGTGCTAAGACTGTTAGATATAGTTAATTAGGATATACAGCGGCGGAACTAAGCAGACGCCTATTTAGTAAGCGCCTTTAGTTTTAACAGCAGGTTCTTTTTATAGTGCTGTTAGATTGCCTATCACTCCTCTGTATTAATACCGTCGCGACGTCTACAATCAGGAGTAGCATAAACAGGCATTAGTAATAGCAGTTAACTATAGTTAGGTAATAGGTAGTAGATACTGCTATACTAATAGGCCTGTGTGCACTCTATATACACCTCCCTGCGTCTGTTAATCTATATTATATAATACCCTAGGGATTTATATTTATATTATGCCCTAACACTAATACTATAGCGAGTTTAATAAGTGCCTACTCTAATTACCCTTCCTATAGCAGTTTTATAGTAATAACACAGTAACTTGTCTTACCTCTCTAGCTAGTTCTTAGCGACTATTATATTCTAGGTAAGCGTGCGTTCTAGCGTTATGTGTAGTTGCGCGTCTGGCTAGGTTATTACAGCATTAGCTAGCCCCTGCGGGTTAACGTGCTTTATGTTAGTTTTACGGTACGCAATATAGATTTGTAGGGGTAGGTAAATTAGGCTATAATACAGGTAAATGCTTCTGTTTTCTCTAGTAGTATATAACGTTGCTCTATTAGCTAGTGTATCTCCCTCTAGTATTATAGGTTACGTTATATTATATTTGTTATATCTAGTATGTTATTTACGTCCCTGTTACTATTTATAGTTGCGGCTTATAGGACATTATTATGTGTGTTCTTATATATTTAACGCGTAGGGTTGCTAGTAGTAGATAAGCTAGTTATATTACACCTGCTGTTAGATATGCCCTTTTATATGCGCGTTATTAACAGTAGTTTAGGTATAGTAAGAGTTACTTTAGCGCTCTTAGCTGCACAGTATTGCGCTATAATAATTTGTTAGTAAGAACACGTGTGCGTACGTTAGAGCTAAAGTGCCTATATATGCGCTAGTTTAAGTTAGGTTGCGTAAGGGCCGTCCTTTCCTTACTATAATTTACTGTGTTTACCCTGTCTGCCTACTGCAAGGATGCGTTAGGCGATATACCTGTATATACGCTAGTTTAAGTTAGGTCGCGCGATAGCCTTCCTTACTATAATTTACTATGTTTATCCTGTCTACCTACTATAAGGATGCGTTAGGCAATATGCCTGTATATACGCTAGTTTAAGTTAGGTTGCGTAATAGCCTTCCTTACTGTAATTTACTATGTTTATCCCGTCTGCCTACTGCAAGGATGCGTTAGGCAATATGCCTATATATACGCTAGTTTAAGTTAGGTTGCGTAATAGCCTTCCTTACTATAATTTACTATATTTATCCTATCTGCCTACTGCAAGGATGCGTTAGGCAATATACCTGTATATACGCTAGTTTAAGTTAGGTTACATAAGGGTCTGCCTTACTGTAATTTACTGTGTATATCCTTATATATGCAAATGCGTATTATACAGTTAAGGAGACTTCTAGTTAATGTAGTGCTATATACAACGTATATATTACGCCGTGCCTGCGTAGATCCTAGCGTATATCTACTTAAGCTTGCAGTTACTCTAATTACGTGCATTATTTATGTGTTTTAAGATACTATTTAGTGTGTACTATTATTATGTCTAAGTTCTAAGATATATTACTATAAGTTAAGGCACCCCCTATGCTTACTAAATATTACACAGCGCGTCAAACACGTAGTTATTCTTATCCTCTGGCACATTGCCGCCGTCGTCTATCTCTACGTTGCCGTCGCCTAGCACTGTTAAGGACACCTTACTATTAGCCTATAACCTTAACAACACGTTATTGTTAATAAGCTTTTTATTTTTCTAGTAGTATATAGTGTTAACGTCTACTAGGGAGCGCGTGTTCTAGTACTATTGTATGTAGATAGTTAGTTTAAGCTAGCTAAATTAGTTTAGACGTGCCTTAAACTATTTAAGTTTATTAGACTGCAGGTGTGTGTTAACTACAACAACGTAATTTACGCTAGTTATGTTTACGCCCTCTACTAACACGTTAACAGTGCACATAAAGTATTAAGTCTTTAATACTAACGTGTTAAAGACGTTAATATGCTGTGTACGCGTCTGTTAGCTTATCCTGGCGTAGATAGTTATTACTGTTTAGTTCTTAATCGCTGCCTTATCCTTAGTCTTATAATAACTCTTGCTAAAATGCTTCGCTAGTCCCTGCTATTATTAGCTAGGCTGTATACTATGTATACTTAATATGTGTTAATGTAAACTTACAATTGCGTATAGGTGTCTAATTACTAGTAGGCGTACACCTATTATGCATTTATTCCTTGCACTATCTAATTGCTTACCCGTCTTATTAGTTAACTCTAGGCGGGTAACGTACCTTATAAGCTCTGCCTACTTCTTATTACCCTTAATAATCTTATTAAAGTCCTCGTACAGTAGCAAAGTAGCTAGATTATCTAACTATATCCTAATATTATCTGCGCAGAGGCTGTTATATTTCTTGTTACGCGCTAGCTATTACACTAGACTAGGCGTAGTGCTTGCTAGCATAATATTATAGTACCTAGAGAAAGCTAAGCGTTCTCTTCTCTTAGGCTTTAGCTTGTTCTCTAGGTTACGCTTCTACTTTGTTACTGCGTTACAGTATTATGTATCTTGCTCCTTATTAAGGTCTGTTATTAGCCTTATTAGGAAGTTAGCGTTGTTGTTACTATATTAAAGTACTATAGTATCTTTGTTAACAGTAATGTTTATAGTTTCTAGTAAGGGCTTTCCGTCCAGGCGCAGGGTGTCCTAGTCCCTCTTAATAATAAATACCTTAATAATTTCTGCTAAGGTCTGCGTAAATATCTTAAACGCAGGCGTACGTACAATTATATCTAGAGTCTAGCTTTTAGCAAGGGCAGATAGGGTTAACTAGTAGTCCTAGAGGAATTTTGCATAAGGTCTAAGTGCCTTTAGGTTATCCTCTACCCTTAGGGCTTTGTGTGCCTATGTAGACAGGAATTAGAGGCACTTAGTTTGCGTCTCCTTGTTAGGGACTACATCTCCTTTAACTGCTTTGTACCTATTAGCCTAGGGCGCCCTAGAGAGTAGAAGTCTAATGTAGTTAGCTAGAGTAGCTAGGCTGTTTTTGCAGATTATGCTACTTAGCATCTAGTAATAGAAGTAAGTAGATGTAGATTATTTACAGTCCTATAGACTAGCTATAGTCCTTAGAGTTATGCTCTTATTCTAGTAATTATAGGCCTCGTCCTATATAAATAGTAAACAGTCTAGGACGCAGCCTAAGCTAGCCTGCTTTAGAAATTTCTTCCTTAGCGCAGTAGCTTATATGTAGTAGATATAGCTAGTAATGCGGTTAGCTATAACTTAGGGCGTTATAAGTATAATATACTATTTTGCGGCGTAGCCTGCATGTTAGTATGTCGCATCTAATAGGGGCGGCTCTATAAGGCCTACTCTGTGAGTTTAAGCATAGCTATATATTAGTGTTAGTAGTGCTAGTTTACTATCCTTGTCTTTTTGCGCTTTCTATTAAGTAGTTACTGCCCTAAAATCTAGCCGTCTGCAGAATAGCTGTTAGTCGTCTGGCAGTATCTTACGTATAACTGCGTGCTTGCAATGTTAGGGGCGCTTAGGGCCTATACTATGCTAGTGCTCTAGTTTACCCTTATTAAGTTTAGTAACCTTAACTACCTGTTCTTCCTATTCTTGCATAGGACCCCTTAATGCTTATTTCTTCGCGATTAACAGCGTATTGTTATAGTCTACCTAGATCCGCAATAGCATAAAGGCGTCTAACAGGATTAGCGCATTAGTAAGAAGGTCTTTAAGGTATTTTACCTACTCTCCTCTAGTCTAGGCAAGTACGCATATAAAGGCGGGTCCGCTCTGCATCTTCGCCTTTAAAGGGTATATAGGGCTAGTTTAAGAATAAGGATATAGCAGTAGGGCTAACGCCTGTAATAGACACAGGTTATTCTCTGTGTTATAGTCCTTAGGGTAGTGTTCGCCCTTAAGACCTTTCTCTTTAGAAAGCTTTACGGCTTGCTGTAGGCAAATAATCTAGTATTTAAGTATCGCATAGCTTACAGCAGGGTAGGTTTTACCTACACCTATTAATAAGCTATCTACGCCTCCGCCTAATTCTATGCTCTAGAATAGCATTTTAGATAGGCTTAACTACTAGTGTGCGTACAGTCTAGCCCCTAGTGTAAGCTTCTACGTAGCTAGGTATAGTATAAGTTTGTATAATATAGTAAGTACGTTAAAATCTATACTAAAGAGCATAATAGCCTATCTATAGTTGCGTTCTAATATACAAGAGGCTACTGCAGTAACGTCTGTTAAGATTTACGCGTTCGCCCTAGCCTTATATTAGTCTTACTGTTACTATAACAAAAGTAGCTTTAAGGTAACCTATAGGCGCATTGCCTCTGTCTCTGCCTTATCCTTTTGTTCTATAATATTAACGTCGTAGCCTTAGATCTAGTCTAGGTAGGCCTTCTGCTAGGCCTTAAGTATTTTAATTAACTTGTCTTTAGTCTGCTTTCTC
This sequence comes from Pleomassaria siparia CBS 279.74, assembly GCA_010093715.1. Taxonomy (NCBI): domain Eukaryota; kingdom Fungi; phylum Ascomycota; class Dothideomycetes; order Pleosporales; family Pleomassariaceae; genus Pleomassaria; species Pleomassaria siparia. Next base: position 2,674,163 of record MU005764.1, on the reverse strand, counting down.
TGCTTAGCTCTTTCCTGCTTATTATAGTTATTCCCGTGTGTGTTAACTAGCTAGGTAGGTATTATTAGTTAGTCTGTGCGCTGCGTTGTTAGTAGATTTACAGTAGATTACATTAATATATGCGCCTTACCTGCAGGTTTAGAGGTAGGGCTGTAAGGGGGCGTCTCTGCCTTGCCTAGACTAGTTAGGCCCCGTGTAGTTAGGTTGTCTGTGCACGCGTAGTTAGTAGATTTACAGTAGATTATAGTAATATATGCGCCTTACCTAAGAGCTTAGGGTGTAGTTTGCGTAAGATTATCTCTCTCTCTGCTATATCCCCCTTGCGAACTGCGTTATAGAACTGCCTAAAGTTATTATCTGTATACCTAGTTAGCGCGTAGGATCTACTATTATAGTCTGTACTACCTTCTTTAGTAACTAGATAGTGTGTAATTATAAAGTTCTATTACTGTTTATTTATAAGATATGCGTCGCGCCCTGCGTTAACTAGTGTCTTGTCTATTAAGACCTTAATAGGGAGTAGTGTAGTTACGTCCCACACATTGTATTAATCTAGCTGCAAATCCTTACTAACTTAGCGCATAGCAAGCAGACTACTGTTAACCTTATAGTAAAAGATGTTAAAGTCTAAGCTGCTGTGCTTTATCTCGCCCTGCATCTAACGGCTGATAATATCCTTATACTTTGCCTTAATTACAGAGGATACCCTTAGTAAGAAGAGTTAGTACCTGTTTGGCAAGACGAAGAAGTTTATCCGCGTTAATAAGAATAATAGGGCTGTCAACGGCAAGGGCTTAGCGGCTGTGTTAAAGAGACTTAGGCGAGATAGTGCCGTCGCCCTAGCGCTCCTGTTTAAAGCAGTAGAGCCCTGTCTAGACTGCTTTACTAGCGTTATTAGCCTTAATTTGTTGTTAGTTTTGTTCTTAATACTTTTACTACGTTTGCTACGTTTATTGCGTTTGCAGAAGTTAGGGTTCCCCCTTATATCCTTATTAACAAACGTCTAAAGACTATTAAGCGCAGCATCCTTCTATTCTAGCAGCAGCTTATTAAAGTAGGGAGTAAAAGTATCGTCTTTAGTAACAGCGTCTAACACGGCCTTTTTAGCTACCTTAAATTTACTACCCTAAGTAGAGTACGTTGCCCTGTTAAGTAGTATTAGGTCCTGCTTAGCTTCTTTGGTTATAGACGTAATTATTGCCTGCACGATATTATCTAACCTAAATCCCTGTTTTAGCGTTTTTATTAGCATGTTGCCTTTTAGGTTAGTAGCTGCTTCTTTTGCAAACTACTCTAGAGTCCTAGGGGTTAATAACAGGTCTATATTTCTGTTGCCCTAGTTATTAGCCTTTGTAGACTTCCCGCCCTTCTGTCTCTTAGTAGAGCCTGCTATCATGACTATGTTGCTACTAGGGCTACTAAACTATTTAACAAGCGTTAATATACTACGCACTCTGTTTAGTAGGGTAGGATATACATACCTTAGGTATTCTAGAACTGTCTTACGCAGTATAGGTACGCTGTATAGGTCTTTGTCCGCAGCGTTAGAGTATTAATTGCGCGTAGTTTGTAAATTAGAGGTAGAGGTAGTAGAGTGTATGCAGTAAAGTAGGTATAGAGTGTAAGTAGTAGATATAGGGTAGAGGTAGTAGAAGGTAGGTTATAGAGTAAGGTAGAGTTAGTAAGGTAGAAGTAAGAGGGGATCTATTATTATTTTATGTTTGCGGATAATAAAGAGAAGTCTTAGCAGCGCACAGGCTATATTGTCCTTATCTGCCTCTTTCTTTGTGTATCTGCTGTAACGTCTGCTTTGTCTTAGATAAGGGCGTAGGTTACCTGCTGTAGTATATATAAGTTATAGTAGGATAGTAGGAGAAGTGTTATTACGGACTTACTGTGAATTTTGTGTTACTATAGGCCTGTAGACACCTACTATCGCCGGCCTAGTATATTAGTCGCGGTGTAATAGTAGTAGGAATAGTTATTATAGGCACACTGTAGATTATATATTACTGTAAGTCCTGCGTTACTATAGATCTGTTAATACCTATAATTGTTAGCTAGCGTATTAGTTGCGGTGTGTTAGTAGGCGAGGCGCTATTACAGACTTACTGTAAGCTTTACCTTACTATAAACGCGTTAGTAACTATATTAGTATATAGTTGTATTAGTTGCAGTTAGCTAGTGTGTGCACGTGCTATTGCGGGCTTACTGTGTATTAGGACATACTATAAGTCTAGGTTACTATGCGTTTAGACGTACTACAGACTTAGACTTGCAGTAAGCTTATACTACTATAGGTGCGAACTTGCATTAGGTTTGCACTCCTAGTAGTTAGACTTATAGTAGGTAGACTTATAGTAGTTAGACTTACTATAGTTAGACTTATAGTAGTTAGACTTATAGTAGAC
>MU005764.1:2512456-2656558 GCA_010093715.1 Pleomassaria siparia CBS 279.74 | reverse complement strand
TCTATCTATAGTAAGTCTAACTACTATAAGTCCGTCTACTGTAAGTCTATCTACTATAAGTCTAACTACTGTAAGTCCGTCTACAGTAAGTCTACCTATAGTAAGTCCGTCTATAGTAAGTCTATCTACTGTAAGTCTACCTATAGTAAGCCCGTAATAACGCGCATGCACTACTACACACTGCAACTAATATACCTGCAGACTTACCTATAGTTATTAACACTTGCGCAGTAAGGTAAATTGCTTAGTAAGGTAGACTTACTATAAATCTGTAATAGCAAATATATACTGCAGACACTTATAGTCTTTAATATCCTTACTATAAAGTAAGATCTGTTGTAAGTCTGCAACAACGCACCTGTACAAATACCTACTACTACTAATATATATTACAGATACCTGTAGCTAATAACAGGCTTACCTTAGGGTAACATCTATAGTAAGTCTGTAATAACGCACACACCGCGGATAATATATACGGCTAGTAATACCTAATACTCTTGCCTACATACACCTTAACTACAAAGTACTTTCTATAGTAGCTTCCTAAAGACATATATAACAACTGCACGGCCCTAGCGCTGCTAAGACGTTGCTTTACTATTAGACTTAAAAGAACTGCCTCCCCTACCTGCTGTACACCTAACCTCTTTCACCTTACGTACTCTATTCCACCTAACTTAACCGCTGCTACTATTCCTACTCTACCTTACCTTATTAACTTTACACACTTAACTAACTACCTACTTGCAACAGAGTAACCGCGCAATAGGACTACGCCGCTAACCCTAATACTAGAATATAATAGGTCTGTATACCCTAATATACTAAACTAGGTGCATTATATATTAACGCGTTAACTAGGCAAATTAAACTAGCAGCAGCTCTAACACAATAGCACGTCCCTCTAAGAAGCAGAGGAGGTAGAACACTAAGGATAATAATAACTTAAGTAATAATAATAAAGCTACGCTATTAAAACCTAGGACTCTAGAGTAGTTTGTAAAGAAGGCGGCTGCCTACCTAAAAGGTAATATGCTAATAAAGACGCTAAGATAGGGATTTAGGTCTAATAACGTTGTGTTAAGCATAACATTATATCTTACTAATAACGCACAGAAAGAGCTAACACTACTAGACTAGGCAACCTATAACACAAATAGTAGCAAGTTTAAGGCAGTAAAAAAAAGGGTATTAGATAAGCTTACTAATAATTAAACGTTTAAACTCTATTTTAATGCTACTCTAGATAACTAGAGAGATGCTGTACTTAACAGGTTATAGACCTTTATAAATAAGGGCTTAAAGCTGCGCACTAGTTTTGTAAAGCCAGAAGATACAGGTTGTGCTTTAACTCTAATAATACTGCTAAGAACGACTAGACGGGGCTCTACCGCTTTAAACAGGAGCGCTGGGGCAACAGCAATGTCTCGCCTAAGTCTCTTTAGCACAACTGCTAAGCCCTTACTATTAACAGCCCTACTATTCTTATTAACGCGGATAAACTTCTTTATCTTGCTAAACAGGTACTAACTCTTCTTGCTAAGGGTGTCCTCTGTAGTTAAGGCAAAGTATAAGGATATCGTCAGCTGTTATATGTAGGGCAAGATAAAGCACAGCAGCTTAGACTTTAACGTCTTTTACTATAAGGTTAACAGTAGTATGCTTGCTATGCGCTAAGTTAGTAAGGATTTGCAGCTAGATTAATATAATGTGTAGGACGTAACTATACTACTCCCTATTAAAGTTGTAATAGATAAGACGCTAGCTAACGCAGGGCGCAACGTATATCTTACTAACAAACAGTAATAGAACTTTATAATTACACATTATCTAGTTACTAAAGAAGGTAGTATAGACTATAATAGTAGATTCTACGCGCTAACTAGATATATAGATAACGCTTTTAGGCAGTTCTGCAACGCAGTTTGCAAGGGGGATGTAGCTAAGAGGGATACTATCTTACGCAAACTACACCCTAAGCTCCTAGGTAAGGCGCATATATTACTATAATCTACTATAAATCTACTAACTATGCGTACACAGATAACCTAACTACACAGGGCCTAACTAGTCTAGGTAAGGTAGAGACGCCCCCTTATAGCCCTACCCCTAAACCTGTAGGTAAGGCGCGCATATTACTGTAATCTACTGTAAATCTACTAACAACGCGCTGTATAGACCTGCTAAAGACACCTATAATAGGCAAGGTACTAGTACCCCTACCCTATACCCTACCTCCTATATCTGCGGGTAAGGCGCATATACTAATGTAATATACTGTAAAACTGCTAACAATATAACGCAGACACCCTAAAGACACCTACCTATTATAGTAAATTACCTAAATCTACTAGTAAGGCGCAGATATTACTGTAATCTACTGTAAACCTACTAACAACTTAGTGCATAGACACCCTAAAGACGTTACCTAGCTACAACCTACTGCCTAAGTCTACTAGTAAGGCGTATATACTAATGTGTCTTAACGTAAATGCGCTAACTAAGTAGTGTACAGACATACTAACCCTACCTAGCCTACTAGTTATCTAATCCTAAGAGGAGCGCGACGACGCCGCTGCACTAGTACGCAAGCAGGAATTAGACAAGGAGACGCAGCGCATAGTACTCTAGATAGCAACTTAGCAGGACTAGGCTAAAGGTTAGGATAATAATATTACTAAGAGGAACGCGGACGCAGAGCTAGAAGCAATGCGCAGGTACGCTATAGTAAAACTGCTCTAATTACAGTAATTATAGAACTAATGCAATGCTAGGTTAAACGCGGAAATTACAAAAGACGTTGCTGCAGTAGCCTCTTGCATATTAGACCCTAACTACAGATAGGCTGTTAGACTCTTTAATCTAGACTTTAACGCGCTTACTATATTATATAATCTTATACCCTTCCTAGCTACGTAGAAGCTTGCACTAGGCGCAGGGCTATTCGCGCACTAGTAGCTAAGCCTATCTAAAATGCTATTCTAGAGCATAGCATTAGGCAGAGGCGTAGATAGTTTGTCTATAGGTGTAGGTAAAACCTACCTAGCTATAGGCCTTGCAATCCTAGAATACTAGATTATTCGCCTACAGTAAGCTGTAGAGCTTTCTAGGGAAGAACGTTGTAAGGGTAAATACTACCCTAAGGACTACGCTATAGAGAACAACCTGTGTCTATTATAGGCATTATTACTATTACTATGCCCTTACTCTTAGAGCAGCCCTATACACCTATTAAAGATAGCAATAGAGAGCAGCGCCGCATTCCTATGCGTGCTCGCCTAGACGGGAAGAGAGTAGGTAAAATGCCTTAAAAACTTCTTTACTAATGCTCTACTCCTAACTAACAAATTTATGCTAATCTAAATCTAAATAGACTATAACAATATACTCGCACTTGCAAATAAATAAGCCTAGCGTGCCTATATGCAAAATCTAGTAATTAAAGACACTAAAGCTAACAACACGCTTAGAAAGCCCTAGGATTAGACGCACCTATTTGCGAGGAAGACAAACAAAGGCAATATAAAGCAGCTCTGCAGACTGCCAGATTTCTACAAACACTTTAAGCAGTAGGAAAAGGAAGAGTTAACACTAGTAAGCGGCTACGCGACGACTAAAACAAAGCTAACAGGCCTTCTAAACCCCCCCCCTAGGGATGTAACACGCAAACGCATAAGCCTTATTATAAAATAATATATTATACTTATAACACCCTAAGTTATATAAAACCGCATACGCTACTACGTATACAAATAATAGGCTATTAGGTTAGACAGCAGCTGTATTACAGATATAATTACCTTAGAACCTCTACTAGACTATTTACTGTTTATCTAGGATAAGGCCCACAACTACTAGAAGGAGAACGGCACCCTAATAGCTATAGTAGGGATACAAGACTGCAAATAAAAAGCAGACAGAAGCTAATTTTACTACTAGATGCTAAGTAGCATAATCCGCAAGAATAGACTGTATACCCTAGCTAACTACCTTAGACTTCTTATCTCTAAAGAGTCTTAGGCTAACGGGTACAAAGCAGACGCAGGAGAGGTAGTCCTAGACAAAGAGATATAAACTAAGTGCCTTAGATTTATAACTGCATAGGCAAATAATAACACTCTAGAGGAGACAGAGTTAACTAGGAATAAGGCTACCCTACCTCTATATACGTAATTCCTTAAGGAGTATAAGTTAACCTTATAAGCAGCAGGAAAGGATAAGTCTGTAGACGTAATTACACGGCAGCCTACTTTTATATTATTTACCTAGAAAATAGCAGAGATTATTAAGACGTTTGTTATTAAGAGAGACGAAGATATAAAACGCCTAGACGGGAAGCTATTACTAGTTACTGCGAATATTACTGTTAACAGCCGCAATGTGCCTATTACGTATAATAGCAAGGACGTTTAGGAACTAGCAACCCTAAAGGAGGCTGTTAAAAGGGACTAGGACGCACTATACTGCGCAGCGTATAAGAAGTAGGCCGCTAAGCCTTTAGGCAGACTAGCTCCCTAAAAGAAATCTTAAGCGTTATGCTCTAGTTTCTACAAAGTTGTGCTAGCCAGTACGACGCCTAGACTAGTAAGATAGTTAAGAGGCACTACTAGACAGAAGAGCCTCTGCGTAAATAATATTAAGCATTAGTTAGACAACCCTAGTAAATTGCCCCTGTATAATTAGTTTAACAAGATTATTAAAGGAGATAAGAAATAGGAGCAGCTTATACGCGACATTAACAACATAGAGAGCACTAAGAAGACAGCTAAGCGCTTAGAGGGCGCCAGGAATAAGTGCCTAATAGGCGTGAACCTGCTAGTAATTACATACTTATACGCGATTATAAGTTTATAGTAACACACAGTAAAACTGCATAAGGTACAATCTAGCTAATAATAGTAGAGACTAGTAAGGCAGTTTAACTATACCTATAGTAAGCCTAAGGATACAGTAGAGATTAAGAAGCAAGTAGCTACGACAATACATGCTAGGATAAACTAGTAGACACGCACAGAGCACATTAACGTCTTTAACACGTTAACGTCTAACACTTAATATTTTATGTGTACTATTAATGTATTAGCAGAAGGTGTTAATATAACTAGTGCAAACTATATTATAGTAGTAGACCTACACGCCTAGTTAGACAAAGTAAAGCAGTTTAAGGCGCGGCTACACTAATATAGCCAGCTTGAAGACACCCTCTACGTGCGATAATATTACAACACCCGCTTAATAGTAGATAGCAGCATTATAACAAACTAAAAGTTTAAAACCCTGCTAAACAACATAGTCTCTATAATGCGAAATAATAAGGATAAAGCTAGGCACGTAGAGAGTAGGCATAAGTAGGACGTTGCACACACGTGCTAGAATAGAGATAATACAGAATAGCAAGGTAAGACATAGGGCGTCTATTAATTTAACGTGTGTTTGCGTGTGTTAGCGCTTAGATGCTACGATAGTAAACACAAAATAATATTATGCAATATACTAGCAGTACACAGGAATAGTGTAATTACAAACATAGTTAAAAGTATAAAGGGAACTACTTAAACACAGCCTAAAAGATAGCACTGCGTTAGCAGAAGATCTTATTAGTAGATAATAGTAGTTGTAGCTACCCTATTACCTACATTAAACTAGCGCACATACAGCTAGCAAGCTACGTACCTAGATAAGGTAAGGAAACTAATAACTACATAGGGAAAGTAAGGCTAGTGCATACATACTTAATACACGCTAGCGTTAGTGTAGACTGTTACCTAGGGCACTATAGCAGAGGTTACCTGCAAGTTATAATAATTTACACTACCTAACGTACGCAGGGCAGGGCCTTAATAATTGTGTATAGTGTAGTAGAAGGTAATGCATGTTACAGTAACTTACAGTAACTAATATACGTAGGGCAGGGCCTTAATAATTATGTAGTATATAGTATAATAGGGGATATACGCTAGTTATAATAATTAGCAGTGCCTAGTATACGCATAGTAGTATCTTAGCGACTGTGTATAGTGCGGTAGAAAGTAACGGCAGGGTACAGCGGCTCACAGTGACTAATATACGCAGGCTAGGACCTTAACAATCGTATGCAGTATAGCAGATGCTAACTATAGGTTATAATAATTTACAGTAACTAATACACGCAGGCTAGGACCTTAATAATTATGTGCAGTATAGCAGATGTTAACTACAGGTTATAATAATTTACATTAACTAATACACGCAGGGCAGGGCCTTAATAATTAGGTATAATATAGCAGAGGGTAGCTGCAGGTTACAGTAAAGCACAGTAACTACTATACGCGCGGTAGTACTATTAATAATTGCAAGTATTATAGAATAGAGTGGCTGCTAGTTACAACTAACTATAGTAATCTACATGCACGTAGCAGGATATTTAATAATAATAAATAATATAATAGCAGGTAGCTGCATGTTATAGTAGACTATAGTAACCTACACCTACACAGCAAGGCCTTAGACAACCGCGTATTAGGAGCAGGTCTAATGCATACACGCTAACACGGCCTAGATAGTTATATAGGATAGTAACGCAGATAGGGCGTTTGCAAGTTATAATAAATAATAGTAACTAATATACATGCAGTAAGATCTTTAGCAGTCGCGTATGCTGTAAAGGGGGCGTTCCTAGATTACAGTATGTTACTATAACTAACCTTAACACAGCAGGATATTTAACGCTTATGTAATACTAGTAGGGCTAGTCTATATACGTTACTACGTGCATATAATTACAACTAAAACTACTAACCTACGTACTAAGCTACGTAAGAACACACTATTTCCCTATAAAAGCAGTAATATAATACTAGCAGCTGACATGCTAACACCTAGTAACACAGGACGCTAGCGTCTTAACTGCGTAAAGGACGCACTAAACATACACAATGCAGAGTATAAGCTAATCTACTATAAGATTAAAAGCGCTATGTTCTCTTATAGTATACTAGGACAGAGTCTAGTAGTAATATCCTATAAGGGCTGAATAGGCAAGATTACGCGCTGTATAGCAAAGAAGTTCCTAGACGTCTTCTCCTACTTAAACACAGACGAGCAAAGAACATATACTATAGCTATAGCCTAGCAATACAACTATAATAATAACTAAGTATACAGACGCTAGATAATAAAGCTATTAGATATTGCAGGGGCAGCATAGACTACGGGAGGCAGAGTGCTAGGCAAGGGCGTAATAGAGCTAGGAAGCAGTGCTAGGCTAACGTTAGAGGAAGGGGTAGTAAAGGGCACAGCAGCAGTATATAAATAAGAGGAAGAGGATAGTCTAGTAGGGAGACTCTTCTGTATAAGTAAGGCGGATAGACCCCTAATACTTGCTAAGGGGTCTGTAGCAGATAATATGCAGTAAGACGTAGCAGATGCTGCACTAAGCTACCTAGAAACTAGATAACTAGTACTAGAAAGAGAATAGATACCTAACGTAGCAGTAAGGTACTGCAAAAAACAGCTACAGAGGGGACGGAGGGTAACAACGCGCGGTAGTAATAGGTATGCTGCCTAGACTAGGAATTCTAATATATAACATACTACGGCAAACTGCTATATTTAGTAACTAGCTTTAGCTAGCGTAAGACACCCTAAACATAACAGACACATATAACCCCCTAAGAACAACACCTACCCCTTTAACCCTACCTATATAATAACTGTTAAATAGTTTAGACTATACTATACAAACTGCAAAGCTAGATATTTGTGTATAATAGACTACCGCAACACAGTTATAGAAAAGAGACAGACTAGTAACCTACGTAATAGAAAGATAGCTAGTATAGCTAAGAGGGTATATTAGTGCGCTTACTATAACTAGCAAAAACACAGTAAAATCTTTAACTTATAAGTGTAAAATATCTGCGTAATACTAACTTAATTAATAGGTTAACGCAGATAGAGGAACTGTAATAACGCTACGTAAGAAGCCTTATATATCTGCGTTTAAACTACTTACACTATTATTAGTTAGTAGCAAGTCTAAGGAAGATAGGAGCAAACAGGAGGATGTAGATAATATTAATAGTTAGTTTCGCGAAGTTGTTATAAAGGTATGCTAACTGCTAGCTGTAATTACTGCTGTTGCTAATTAAATAGGGCACGCAGCTGATAAACACTAAGGCACTAGCGCCAGCTAGAGCAGTCTACGGGTCGCCTCCACGCGCTAGTAAGACAGCAGGAGGACGGATAATAGTACTATCTTCTTTAGGCAGTGCTAATAATAAAACTATACATGCCCTCTACCTAAAAGACGCGCACTAAACTAGACCTAGTCTAGATAACAGCAGCAGTTTAGGAGATAACAACCTTTTACCTAAAGAAACTAACCTAACTTTACAGTACCTATAGGAGCGTATACTGCGTAGGGCAAAGGTAAAGGTGCACAGATATTACGCAAAGATAATTAAACTAGCTTGCCGTGTTCTAGTAGCTATACTCCTAATAAGAGAGGAAAAGTTTAAACTGTGTAAGGTATACCTGTTCTTTAAACGTTATAAAGATTAGCTCTAGACTCTAATAAAGGAAAGCTAGTTGTTAGCGCGGACGCAGTAATTACTATAGGATAGGAAATATATAGAAAAGCTGCCTAGTAACCTAGCTGCTTAAAAGGTAACTAATAATAGATAGGTATAGGGAAGCTACTAACACAACGTAGATGTACAATTTAATCTTAAGGTTTAGGTTAAGGGTAATAGACAGTGTAAGGCACGTAGTAACTAAGTACTATTAACCTAGCATACGCAACATAGTCCTAGAGGTACTACTGTTACTACTAGCCTTCTAGTTCCTAGCAGTAGATCTAAAAGAGGTAAGCGTGTACAGCTGCTAATTATAATACTATATAACAAGACGCTAATAACGTGCATTAGCATCTGTTACAGGGTCGTTTCCTTAGAAAGCCTCTTGTAAAGCTTGCGGCAAACTGTCTCTTTAGGGCAGGGAGACTAGGTCTTATATAAGAAGAACTAAGTAAGGGTTACTTTAAGCGTGCAACTATAAACATAGTAGGGTACTTTAGCGTAGTACTTTACATGTGCATTAGTAAATAGGAATCTAGCGTAAGGAAAGTTATAAAACTTAGTGCAGAGAAAGTAGAACGTACGTATATCTACTATAATTTACTATAAGATAGCTCTATTAATAGTAACATAGCTCTATACCGCGTAATATTAGAGGAGTAGAGACAGATAAGCTACGTATAATAAGAAGTAATCTAACAGCTCCTATAGGATATAATAGTCTAAGACGCAATAGTAGAACTAACAGCTGCCCTAGAAGTCTATAATAACCTGCACAAAGACAACCTAGATAATCTGCAGGAGCTTATATTACCTAAGATAAAAAGTTAGTATAGCTAAGGTAATATTACTGCTGCGCTTAACTAGGCTAGCGCGGTAGACTATCTAAATGCAACTACCGCAACTACTCCTAGCCTAGCTAGTTCCTAGGCGCCTATAGTAGGCTATCTATACGCGCGCCTACACACGCTAACTATAGAGCAGAGCAGCTAACCTGTGCATGCAGGCAGAGGACTGCACAATAGCAGAACTAGTAATTACGCTAGTAGTGTTAGGCAGAGCAGCAATATAGAGGATATAGACTAGACACGCTTAATTAAAGAGGAAGCGCTTATTGCGTTAAGTGCGGATGCAGCTACTAGGCTAGTACGTATTAGTATAATACAACACAGGGAAATAAGCTAACCTCTGCTAGGTTCTTATTCTATTTAAGAGTAAGCATAACAGACAAACTAAGGACTAAGAGCTTAACGTTGCTAACAGCGCAGCAGATTAGAAAAAGTTTACTAAGTCTACTGTTAGCTAATATAAGGGGTTAAAGGTAGGTAACTAGGTAGGCAAGTATACTAATAATAGGGACTAGAGTTACTAGTTCTTATATAAGGGCAGCTGGGCAAAGATAGTAGCTCTAGCCTGTAGCGTAGGGAGTAAATAGGTAGTAGTAAGTGTGTTAACGCAAGATAAGTATTTTAGGGAAGCACAGTAGAACTAGACTAGCACGTATAATTAGGGAATATTACACTGTAAACCTAATGTTCCTATAGTAATCTACTGTAATATCTATACTAGATGCAACTGTACATGCATAAATAGTTAGGTTAAACGCAGTAACTAGTGTAATAGTAACATGTAATATAAGTAGGATAATAGTATTACTAGAACTAGCACTTATAATACTATAAATTACTATTACTTACTATAATCTTTATATATATAGTTTCTATGTTGCATAGCGTGCCTTATATAACACTGTAAATTACTATTACTTACTATAATCTTTGTATACATAGCTTCTATGTCGCATAGCGTGCCCTGTATGCAACACCTACCTTAAGGACGCTAATAAGCTAGAACAGTTAGTATATATTACGCGCCTTTGCTAGTTTCTACATACGCAATATCCTGTGTATCCTTAGTAGCTACAGGTACATATATAACTAAGATCCTGCCTACGCTGCTAGTTAAGCAGAAGGCATAGTACTGCGCACCTAGTGTGTCTAGTATACTAAAGCCACCTCTCTAACTAATACTATGCCTAGGGCTACCTCCCTACCTGGTATTATGCCTACGGCTACCTATTAAACTAATATCGCGTCTGGAGTCACCTCCCCGCCTAACGTAACGCCTAGGGCTACCTATCTGGCTGTTACTATGCCTAGGGCGCTAATAGCACGCTAATTTTAAAACAACCTAGGAACCTAGGCGACTAGGGCGACAACGTAGCCTAAGGGCAATAATGCGCGATAATAGGTGTTATTAGCGCTAATAGCGGCACGGGCACCTTTAAAAAAATTCCTGATGTAGAAAGTCTATATAGAAGAGAAGGAGATAGTATATAAACTACATAATAGATAAATTACTATATAAACTATAATCTAGCACTAATAACTATATAGATAAAATAGAGGATACCTTACTAGTACTAACACCCTCTAAGGGACTACCCTTATTACATAATAACCTACCTAGTATAGAAAACCTCTAACAGCAGTAGTAAAGCTAAGGATACACGTATAAGGAAATTTCCGCATTAATTAGAGTCTCCTCTAAGACACTAAAATAGTATATAAATCTAGAGTACTAGAAGGACACTATTTACCTAATAGAGACTACCTCTAATAAAGAACTTAGTAGGTACGCAGGAAACGTCCTTACTAAGTACTATACGTTAACTATCTAAGGAGATTTACTTAGGGAATTACTAAAGGATAACTTTAAAGGATAGCAGGCTAGCTATTTTAAGGTTATTAACTGTGTAATCTGTAGGGAGCTATAGAAGACCCTAAATTCTAGAGGAATATAGCCTTTACTAAATGCCTCTAGTACTATAGCTAATAAATTATATAAAATTATTAATAGGAGATATAGCAGAATAGGACTACTAACTAAAGTACCTGCTAATTCTATCCGCACAACACCTTCGTACGTAGAATTAAAGGAGGTAATACTAGCCTAATAACTAGCTTAAGCACCTAGATTAGCCTTTAGACTAGCTATATAGGCTCTACCTATAAAGATAGAGCTAATAGGTAAATTTGCACGCACCCTATTATTCTATACACTAAACTACTAAAGTTTCCTACCTTAAATATAATAGGGAAGCAGCTAACTATAGGATCTATAGGATCTATACGCATTCTAGACCCTAATACATAGAAGGATAACAGACCTATACTAACAGGTCCTACTAACTAGAGAGTATAATAATAAGAAAGGCCTTATTAATAAGATAATTTAGTTCTAGAAACTATAGAAGAAGGAAAATAACTACACAGGAAGGCTGTATAACATTCTCTCTAATAAAGCCTACCTTTTCCTTAGTATATGCTGCTGCCTAGATATCTCTAAATCCCTATATCCTAAAGTATTTCTAGATATCCTAGAAGACTGTGCAAGCTACTTCTACACATATAATATAGAACCTAGATTAAATTAGACGTAATTATATAATAGGATTAACATCTATTTTAATACTAATATTAATTATAATTATTACTATATAAATTAGACTAGAACTACCTTTGCATAATATAGATAAGAAAACCTAGATAAAACCTTATATAAGGTTTTAGACCTAATAATTAATAAGATTACCCTTACTTAGAGGGCTCTTAGTAGAAACTTTAAAGGGGAGGTCCCCCTGCACATAACTATCGTACGAGCTTATAAAGGAGTTCTAGACCTAAAATAAGCTCTATTTACTATTAAGCCTACGTGCAAAGGCCTGTTTGCTAATTTAAGATTAGCTATCTAGATTTCTATAGACAGATAAGCATACTAGTTTATGCAGGGAGGAATAGATGCGTACTATATAGACTGTAGATATAGCTTATTCTATACAAGGAATAATAGAGGGCAGTCCTTTAGTTACTTTTCCTTTATACGCACTTAGGATTTCTAGTCCTCTAGAAGGTTATTTATACGTAATTAATTTAAAGGTAAAGGTATAAGAGGGAAGAGATGCTTTATATATTATAAGGAAGGTTGCTAGTTAACTAACTATCCTTTTAATAAAAGGACCTATGCAAAGCGCTAATATATTACTTCCTATAAAGACTTCTATAAAGAAACACCTTTAAATAAGGATGTAATTGCGTATATTACTAAATTTAAAGGCTAGTTTAATAAAGATAATAATAAAGGAGCGTATAACACTCCTAAATTAGAGTAAGACAGAGAAGGTAAAGAGGTAGTTTAATTCCTTACTAAGGCTGCGTACCTACACTATTTAACAGGTAAAGATATTTATAGAATAGAACCTATTACCTAGGCAGATTAGTTTATCCTAGAAGATAGGTACTATACTATGTATTAAGGCAAACTTTAGGACACAGGAGCTGCACGTATTTCTATAGTAGGTAAGGCCTAAGTAGAAGCATATATAAAGGAGAACCCCTATACAGAGATTAACTAGATACTAAGTAATAATAAAATTAGCTTTAGTAGCTAGAACCTAACTAGATCCCTAGGGACTGTACAGATAAAGAATAACCTTAGCATAGTAACCTACTACATTCTAGATACCCCTATACTATTCCTGCTATTACTTGCAGATGCTAATAGGCTTAGAGCATACTTTAATAATGTTCTAAACCTAATTATATAAGAGGATAATATAACTATTCCTGTTATATAGAAATAGGGGCACCTATTCTTTAATTATAACTAGGTAGATGCTACATTATTCTTTATAGAGACTAAACTACGCAGACTCTATAAAAGATTTAGATATCTGCGTATAGAGAGGCTTTATAAGATGCTTACCTAAGTAGGTTATAATATAGATGCCTCTATCCTTAAAGAAATATAGAAGTTCTGCTACTTTTACTAGTTATATAGACCTGCACTAAACTGTTTTAAGTTTACTATTAAGGATAATATATATTTTAACTATAAGATTATTATTAATGTTATACAGATTAGAGGCAGGAACGTACTATATATAATTAATGTAGATACATTATTCTAAGCTGCTGCCTTCCTTAAATTAATCTCTATATAGGATACTTAGGAAGCCCTATGTAAATGCTAGATTAATACCTACTAAGGACTCTTAGATTATATTATATATAATTCTAGAACAAACTTTACAGCAGAAGACTTCTATAATTATATAAAGATTATAAGTATATAATGCCGCTAGATGCCTATAGAAGTATACTAGGCAGTTAGTAAGATTAAACGTACACACAGGCCCCTTAAGAGAGTATTTAACATCCTTAAAGCTAAGATAGGTACCTATACAGATAATAAGGACATCCTGCAGATAGTAGTAAAGGCTCTTAATAATACTACAGGCCTGCACAGGATTATTCTAACACTCCTTATCTTTAGAGCATACCTAAAAATTAATAAAGACTTACCTCCTACTCTAGATATTATAGTAAGAGTAAACGCTATATAGAAAGCTATAAGGATAATTTAAGCTAAGAAGGCAAAGACAGATATTAACTGTGTAATTAACACTAGGAATAGACCTTCTACGCACAAAGTCCTAAGCCTACTACTTAGCAGTAAAGTGCTTACTTAGAGAGAGAAGAAAGGATAAACAGGACTATATAATATTTATAGTATTAATAGAAGGAATATTATAATCCTTCTCCTAAATAGACTACTAACCCTTAGGTATACGCAGGTAAAACCCTACTACTATGCTAAACCTAAGAGTCTATATAATTCTTAACCTAAGGCGCTAGCATAGGGTATTAACTTAGATAAGCCTGTCCCTATACTAGCTAAACTAATCCTGCTAAGGAAGAGAGGGAGACCTAGGAAGATTATATAATAATCTGTTAATAATATATTCTTTACTTAGAAGGAGAAGGAAGACTACTAGCTTGCTCTAAAGCTAAGAAAGGATAGAATTATTACTACTGCAGGAGCACCTTTTAAGGAATTAGACTGTACAGAAATTAAAGCCCTAATTACTAATAGGACATTTTAAGTCCTATTATATAATTTATATAAATATATAGGAAGGATCTTTAACCTACGCCTTATATAAGAAGTTAAGGGCAAATCTATATAACTATATAAGAAATCTAGACTAGTTCTTACAGGCTACTTAGACAAAGAGAAGGAAGAAATCCTTACCTAATTACTAACTATCTAGAGAATAAGTTAACGCCTTCTACTAGTAATTAGTATAAGTTTAATGTCCTTATATAATATGTAATGTAAACTTAGAGATATTACCTAAGTATATGTGTAGTCTATAGATAAGCTACTTTATATACTATACGCAAAACTACTAAGGGAGTTATAGAATAAGTTCCCTTCTAATACTATCCTAAGAGTTATACGCCCTCTATATAGTGCAGCTAAATTAGGCTTATACTAGTTTAAGATATATTATAATTACTATAAGGATAAGCTAGGGATGCATATTTCTACGTATAATTCTTATTTATTATATATAGATAAAGGAGAAACTCCTTTTAGTATTATAGGTCTATAAACTAATAACACCCTTAGTATTATTACCTAGGACTTTTTATATAAGGAGGAGGAAGAGTTACATAAAGCTAAACTCTATACAAAGCTAAAGACTATCCTATTAAAGGATTAATCCCTAGAATTTAATAGAGGTAAGATTATATACAGGGATAGAAAGATTACCTTATAGCAGAAGGGCTAAGCTAGATACCTCTGTATAATTAATTTAACAGCTATAGATGCAGCCTAGAAGTATGTTAAATAGCAGGCAAGAGGCGCGTATATTGCCTCTGTCTGCTAACCTAAGGCTGTATTTAATCTCTTAATTACAGCCTAAATAATAATACCTTCCCCTAAGGATATTAAGGCACTTAATATACGCCTTACATAGCAGATTAATTATTAAGTAAGGGGGATTACTTTTGTACCCCTGCAGCTTAACTGTATGAAGCTATTTATCTTTACTAATAGATTATTTACTAATAATAAAGACTTAAGCTCTTAACTTAGTTTCCTAATAGTCTTAGCAAATAAGAACTGTACAGGAGATAGTAATAGCTTTAGAATCTATAGTAATATTATTTACTAGAACTTAGTTAAGTGTAAGAGAGTTACTAGGAGTGTATTAGTAAGTAAGCTGTACAGAATAGTTAGAGGCTTTAACAGTATAATTACACTAAGTATAATAATTTAACAGATTATATAGAACTTCTATATCCCTCTAATCCTACTAGTTATCTATATAGACTCTAAATTATTATATAATTACCTTGTTAAACTTAGCATAACTAATAAGAAGAGACTTATAATAGATATTATGTCTCTTAGGGAGTTATATAAGAATTAGGAGATTAGTAAGATTAGATAGATTAATAGCAAGAATAATCCTGCTAATGCTTTTACTAAGAAAGCACTAAACCTAGCCTTAGAATAACTAATTTTATTAAACATATTAGATATTAAGGTAGAAGCTTTTATATAGAGGGAGAATCCCTCTATATAAAACACAGAAGGGTAGATCTAGTATATATAAATATAGTTATTTCTGTTTTTTTTCTTTTTTCTTTTTCTAGTCTATCTTACTTAAAAACACACTTATTTATGCAATTTTTACATTAATTACTTTTTATAATTATTTTTAAAGGTTAGACAGATAAAATCTAGTTTTAATCTACTAAAAAGATAGCACAGACACTACCTTAGTCCTAAACTCTACATCTTTATTTAGGGAAAACTAATTCTTAATCTATATAGAGCTAAAGGCTCTCTAAACACGCCTAAATAACCTCTATACAGAATCTATCTCTATCTAGAAATAGTGCTAGCAAGATAAGCCCCTGCTCTACTAGACATAACTACTACAGGCACTATCTTAGTAGCTAGCTAGAACCCTATAACTATTAAAAGGCCTAGCACCTATATTCCCCCTACACCTCTATCTATAAGCAGTAATATAGACCTAACCCCTAGATTATATAAGAACTATATAAAAGTATCCTTCCCTACGTATAATTCTAGCTATAAGCATCCTAAGATCTGTATTAGCAGGAAGGTCTATAATAATATCTTAAGAGAGTATTATAGCAACCCTCCTTTTATTATCCTGTATACACAGAAATTAGCTCCGTATACACTTAAAATAACTCTATACAAACTTACGTTAATAGATAATCTATGCATAAAGGCCCTATTAGCAGGCTAGCTAGTTAGAAGGGTAACCTAAATCCTACTACCTTAGATAGGAACTACATGCAAGCTACTAAAGATAGTATAGTTAGCATTACTAGTAGTAGCTATAGTATTACTATAAGCTTAGAGTGCTATTATATAAAGTTTAGAATAGATTATATAGAGTTTAAGTAGAAAAAGTTCTATTTTACTAGGGTTAGCTCTATATAAAGTAAAGGGATTTCTATATAAAATATAGAGCTCCTTATATAAAAAATTCTATACAGAGATAATAAGGAAAGATAAGGAGGGAAAACTTACCTAGTAGTAGTAGTAGAGGTAGTAGAGGTAGAGGTAGATAGGTGTAAAGGAGATAGAGGGAAGGCCTCCTTATATAGGCAGGAGGCCTACTTAGATTTCTTATTTACCTAAGATATCTCTATTACCTATAAATCCTAGGAACTTAGTATAGGACCTAGGAACCTAATATAGAAGAAGGGGTATAAATAGAAGGCCCTTATATAGAGGAGATTTCCTTATTATGTAAAAATTTCTCCCTATTATGCAAAGATTTCTCCCTATTATGTAAGATTTCTTAAACTTTACCTTCTCTTCTGCCCTATAATTCTAGCTAATTATACAGTGCTAAGTAGCTAGTAACTCTTATTTACTTAAGGGGGAATCCTAAATCCCTAGTTACTAGTATTAATTAATAAGCCTTATAATTTATATAAGCCTTATAATTATAATTAGCCTTATATCCTTAGAGGCCTAAGCTTTATAGAATTTGTACAAAAAGATAGGGGACTATGCAGAAACCTCTAAAAAGGGAAGGTTTAATTAGATAGATTGCTTCTGCCTACATAAGAAGATAAGAAGTCTAGGTAAAGGGTACTTTAGTAAAAATAGAAAATTACTAGTGTCTGTACTATATATAGTAAATTACATAATAAGATTACGTAATTAGGTTACGTAACCTAGCCCGTGCAGAGAACTTAGTCTCTGTACTAAGCCCCCTTTACCTAATACTTTTAGATAGATAATCTGAATATAACCTTATCTTTCTACGCGTTTACTTCTATGTAATATCACATAATCCTATCTTCCTCACCTGAAGATAGCCCATTTAACAATTGTTATTATTATTAATATATTCAAGGTTGTTTAGAAACTTATACGAATGTGAATGCAAATGCTAATGCAAATGTAAGGAATAAGATAACTAAGTAATTATTAGAGGAGGATTATTATTATTAATTGTTTGGTTGGGTGTGGTGCGGTGCGGTGCGGTGCGGTGCGGTGGATGGATGGATGTTGAGGTGAATCGTTTGTTGATGCGGTAGGACATGGATGAATAATAGGAGACAGGTATTCTAGAAACAGGTTCAAATTTCGCGCGTAAACAAACGTCAGGCGCAGGTAATTAGTCTATTGATCATAATTAATTATATAAGAGGAACATGATTTTAATTGTTAATCGCTGACATGTTTATTTACTGTAAGACGACGTTATTAGTCAGGTATATATATACATGTTACAATCTCAATCGAAGAAAGCCCTGTTTGTTGCAAGCAAGGGCGGAGGACGTGGTAAGCCTTTCTTCTTCTTCTTCTTCTTCTTCTTCTTTCTTCTTTCGTGCCTCTTCCCGTCGTTTGGCATTTTCTATCATTATTGCGCCACAACTGAGTGCAGTGCAGTGCAGTGCAGTTGATTGATTGATGGATGTAAGGGGATGTAGACCTGAAACGACTAATTAGACGTTGGAGGGAGGTGGTCACAGCATTACTGTAATATTAATTAATTTAGTCTAACCGCTTCTCCGCTTGAATGGTCGCAGCCGAGAGCCACACACACACACACACACACACACATACACACATAATACAAGCAAGCAATCGCCACGTCTTGGATATGAACTACCTGCCTACATATGTAGTTGAGAAGGGAGGATGAGTTGCAGTCTCATTTCCAAACATGTGTTACGCCGATTCTCGGATGAGCCATATACATGGGTATTCGCACTGCTTCTTCGCAGTGATCAAGTTGCGGCCCTAGAACAAAATCAAGGCAAACGTTGTACATATTGTTATCGCATCTCGGACTAGTCCCGGAACATGGCCAAGATTGTTCTACATACAGAAATACAACCCCCCCCGGCCCCCTGCCTTTGTGTTCCAACGTCTGTGCCTGAACAGCCGAACGGAAGATGCGGAATAACGTCATATCGGTATACATATCAAGAAATCTGTCACGGCTGAAACAAGGGCGACGAGAAGCGATAGGAATAGCTGGAAGAAGACGCTTCAACTTGATAAAAGGAAAAGAGTCGCGACGTGTAATCACCGTGACTCCTGTCTTGCAATCTCACCCATGGTCCAATGCCGTGTAAGCTGTAAATGGTAGTGGACAATAGTCTCCTGTGGATATTTCATCGTACGTAAAAAAGTACAGCTTGGCAGGTACAAGAGGCCTTTGTCCTGTAGATCTCATATATTGCTTTCCCTAGGCCCTCTTGTTTGTAGTATGTACAGATGTATGTATGTACATATGTACTGTGTATGTGCACATGTCTGCTAAGTTAGTTATATCGGGTGGATATGTAACGTCATATCCTGGATTATACAACACCCCTTTTGCTTTGGTTTGAAGATTTACTCTGATAATTTGCCCCATTCTTTTCAGCGCGTGGAAAACACGTGAGTTCGCTCCAATATAAGGCCATTGTCCTCGGTGAGGACGGCGGTGTGCGGCTTGGCGTGGGTTGGGCGAGTTGAAGAGCAAATTCTCGTGCAAAGTACATGCGTTGGGAGGTTAGGATGGGACGGTTCACAGGTGGCGGAGACACGAGGATGAGGTGACAACGTAGCTCACGGACGGCAAAATGCCGTCGTTTATCCGCAAACATGATTGGCTGAAGCCGTTGGTGGTCGTCTTCCCTCGGGTTTAATCGCTAGCGCGCCGAGAGTTCGGTGGACCGTCGCATCCTCAAGAAATTACAAGAAGACCTCCCCTTTTGCCCTCCAGACAGCGCTTTCTAGTACTACTGTTTGTCCCTTTACGCGCTGTACCTGCAATTGACTTCGCAGGCACTCACACCACTCTTTTATTCCCGCTCCAAGATTGCCCCAGGCGTCCGTCTCTTCCACCACCGCAAACAGACGACCTCATACAAGTTGCGTCCGTCTCCTGAACATCGGCCTCCCCCAATAGCTCGCGCTCTTGCGCCGTCCCCCTAGCATCATGGATATTGTCCTCGAGCTCTTCGATACCTTCGCCTTCGACTACGTATACGCCGCCGTGCTCCCCAACAATGCGCCCAACTTCTCCCCCAATACCACTCTATCGTCCATAGATGCGCCCTTTCACTCGCCCAAGGCGTGGGAGTATGTGCCAGCGACCAACTACTTTTCCCTTCAGCCACGACAAGCTGCATATAACAGTCAATGGACGCGGGATGACTGGCGACGACAGTTTGTCTCATTGTATATGATCACCTGGTATGCGCCAACCCCTCCTCCCGTCCTAATCAATACTCACGAGCCCCGCTGACGTTCAATCTGCAGGGTATTTGGTCTCATGGTCTATTATGTTTTCGCATCTTGGTCCTATTTCTTCATCTTCGACAAATCCACCTTTAAACACCCCAAATACCTGAAGAACCAGATCCGCCTCGAGATCGCACAAACCAACAGAGCTCTCCCACTCATGGCCCTATTCACAGCACCCTGCTTCCTACTCGAGGTTCGCGGCTACTCGTTCCTTTATGACAATTCCGCCGATGGTCCAGGCATATGGTACAATATCATCCAGTTCCCATTCTTCATCCTCTTTACCGATTTCTTCATTTATTGGATTCATCGTGGACTTCATCACCCCAGAATCTACAAATACCTTCACAAGTCTCACCACAAGTGGATTGTGCCCACTCCGTACGCGTCACACGCCTTCCACCCCATGGACGGCTTTGCGCAGAGCATTCCCTACCACGTCTTCCCATTCCTATTCCCTCTCCAGAAGTTTGCCTACGTCTTCCTCTTCGTCTTCATCAACATTTGGACCGTCCTAATTCACGATGGCGAGTACGTCGCTGATAATCCAATCATCAACGGTGCCGCTTGCCACACCATGCACCATCTGTACTTCAACTACAACTACGGACAATTTACCACTCTCTGGGACCGCGCGGGCGGAAGCTACAGGAAGCCGAACGACGAACTTTTCCGGAAGGAGCTGAAGATGTGCCAATCCCTGTGGAAGAAACAGTCAGAAGAGATGGAGAAGATTGCTGCAAAAGTGGAAGGGAAGGATGATAGGGAATATGCGCCCGCGGGAGAAGCCAAGAAAGTCCGCTAGATGCGGGATTGGTGCCGGAAAAAAAATGGCATGCCGTGACGTGAGAAAGAAAGAAGCGGTGGTAGAGGAAATACTGGGCGTGCACTTTGTGCAGCTCTGGGGTTGGAGAAGTCGATGTCTTGTGCATGGCCGACTCCAGCAACTACAAAACAGAAGTCGCTTGTAAGTAAGATTTTTTGGTTTCAACTTGTAACATACCTTTTCGATGCATTCGCTTGCACGATTGTTCGAGCATGGGAGGCCATATAGAAGGCCTCTATTGTAATACCAAAAAAAGCGCGTTAATGCTTGCGTTGTAATGGCAGTGGGGGATGATGGAAGTAATGGACATGAAAGAGTACACTCTCACATGTCAATCAATGTATTCGATGTTTGCAGTACATGTTGTATATTTGTCGTCTTATTGGTGGTCCGCGCATTGCAAAATGTATGTACCTATCAAAACAGAACAACAGAGCAACCATGAACGAAAAAAAAATGCCTTCATCTTCAAATAGTCCATCCTGACCCATGTTCGTTATCGATAAAACCTATATACTGCTAAAAGTCGTCATCCCATTCGCCGTCGCTCTCGCTATCGCCCTCGTTGACTTGCCAGAGACGACTCTCCTGATACACCTTGTCCAGACTCTCCTGATCTGTGGGACAGGCAACCAAAACGTCCACCGTAACCCGAGGCATATTCTCGAGAAGAACCTCTGTGATGGTGACGAAATCATCCCCATCATTGCCCAGCACGGTGTCTTTCAAAAGGCATTCGAAATCCGAGGCCGAATGCTCCGGCGAGCGTGCAACCGTGATTTTGATTTGGCGAGAGTCCCACGACGACGACGACGACGCATCGCGCGCCGGATCCGCAAGCCAGACCGCAGCGTCGATGAACCACCGGGAAGACTCGAGCGCACCCCAGACACCACGGCTCAAAAACGGATCCGGGAGGTTGGCCAACGGGTACATGTGATCGAGCGTCATCGCGTTATTCACGGCCGCAACCGTAGGCATCGAAGCCGGAGCTGGGGTAGGGTAAAAGAGCGCCTCGGCCTGGTCCACGAGGTAGAGGAGGTTCATGACGGAGTAGCCCAACAGAGAGGATTCGGGTTTGTCGTAGTCTTCGGTGACCAGGGCCAAGGAATTGACCATGATGTGCGGGTAGGGTTCGCACTGAAATGAGACGGTCGAGTCGTTTCGCACGTCGGTGAAGGTTGCGGTTGTCATTGTTGGTTTTGCGCGTCGCTGTGTTTTTTCTGGGGGGGGAAGCTTCGTCTTCTTGTTTGAGTACGACGAGGAGGACATTGTTGGGAAGGCCGGCTGTCGAAGAAGAGTGCGGAAGAAGGCGTGCAAAGTACTCCTACCGTAGTTGGCAGAGAGGGTGGATTTAGGCGTATGTGGATGGATCGGCTTCGAGTACGTAGTGGTGGGAGTGGTTTGGAGTCGGGGCTTTGGGAGTTGGCTTGTGTGGGTAGTGCAAAGAGGTCAACTGTTGTGGAGAGTATGAAGGACGAGGAGGGAGGGGGGAAGGGACTCCTTAAATGCAGATTCTCGGACGCCAGGACGGAACCGAGATAATAAATCTTCATATCGAACCTTGGAACGAGAAGCCCACTCTACCAGTTACGGTGATGCTTTATGCTGCTTCTCGGATCCTTTCCACTCTGGACTGACCGGTCAACAGCCCGTTGAGTTGGATTGATGGGCGTATGGTCATCGATCAGACCCATAATGGTGTAACTGGTCAACAACCCGTTGAGTTGGATTGATGGGCGTATGGTCATCGATCAGACCCACAATTGTGTACAGTTGCCCATTCTTTTCTCTATATATATTTCTAATTTTCCCACGCTAACACAATAAAAACTCCGGAAATAGTATCATCTATATATAGTTTTAGCCAAATACAAGGGACCGAAGATACTAGAATGCGATACCACCCTTCCACCAGTGTTTCCCGGTGTACCATCTGATGAATCCCGTGCTCCAACAACACCACCCGTCCCCCTCAACACCGAACCCCAGCCCCCTAAAAAGAGAGATTGGAATGGGCTCGAACAGCCACACTCCACCCTTTGCAAAGTCTTCACATAGCAGCGGGGCTGTGTGATAGAACCAGAAATGAACATATGTGAACGTAAACGTACGCATCGCCCATTTAGGCACGTAGTTTTGAATGCCTGTATGTCGGGCAGCTTGCGAGAGAAGCACTTCGGCGAAGACGGCGACAGCCTGGAGGAGAAAGAAGCGTATTGGACCCATTAGGGGACGTGTGATGCCGTGGCAAGTATAGCTGCCGCAAGCGTGTAGAAAGCCTGAAAGCCCAAAAGCTATCACTAGTTGCAGGCCCTTCACCGCTGGTGACTTGGGATTCATTCCCGTAATCTCGATGAGCTTCTTGCTTGGTTGGTCGAATGCGAAACGAAAGGTCTGGTGCCACCAGCCAGACCACCAGCCGGCAAGTCCGCGATCAAGCACAATGTCATACGAGCCCCAGGTCTCAGGATATACCCAGGCCTCGGCGCGCGCACCTAGAATCGAGGGTCCAATAAGACCAGAGAAGAACAGAGGACCCATGCAGAATATAGTCTCGAGAGCCCATTTGATCGCAAACTGGGAGACAGCTAGGCGGTACATGTTTAACACAACGGGATTGCCGGTGACGATAGCTGGGAAATAAGCAGGTGGAGGCTGATCCACGAGTCCCCAGAAGTAAGGATCGTGGTTTCTGAGAGTTATGAGTGCATCGAGCTGAATGTACCCGATCAATAGCGTCTTCGTATTTGCGATCAAGAGTTCACGTCTCGTGGGGTAAACTTTGGTCTGTCCTGGGTGCACCCGAGAAGAATTCTTTGGCGGATTCGATGTATTTCGACGCAGTTGCTCTTGCACCCACTTGGGTGGTGGGGCGAGACTGGATGTTCGCCAATTCCAGCCGACTCCTCTGAAGTTGCAGAAGATATCCAAGACCCAATCCAGACGTTCAACGAAAGGCGTGAGTGGAAAAGGCTGCCACGCGAACTCGCCGTGTCGATCGCTGGGTCCGAGGTGTCCTTGTGGTTCCGTGTGACCGTTCAAATTACGGCCATCAAGGCTGATGTTGTCCTCATTCTTGAAATCTGCTACTGTCGTCCCGTCCAGATCTTCCTTCTCTTTCTTCCCCTGTCTGAAAACTCCCCCCGTCCTCTCGATGCGCTGGAAGTCCGTCTGGGCATCATTAACGACCAAAATTGCTCCAACCCATAGAACACTCCACGCCGAAATCAACCCGAGTCCAAAAGATGCCGTTGGAGACTTTGGTCTCGTGTATCTTATCGTGAATGCTGCAAAAGCGGTAATCCAGGCAAAAGCAAGGAAGCGAGCGTTCTTCAACCAAGGCCGGTTTCTATGAGGTATAAGAAGATAAACGATAACCACCAGTGCTCCCAATGCACCCCACGGGTACACAAAAGGCTCAAAGTCGCCGTTCTGGATGCCTTTTTCGTACAAAGACGCGTGGTATTGAATCACCTCGCGGTGTGAGCGTGGCAAGGAGGCAACAGGCGCCAACAAGACACCAGCGATAGTAGACTCCATATTCAACGAGAGATGAAAGTCAGTGTGAAAGTAGACAAGTAGTCCATAGCGTTCATATCAAGAAAAAGCAGATAGAAGGAAGCACTAGAAGAAGGCGTTGCGCGCCCATTCAAACCGTCTGGTCCCACAACTGATGACGCACATGTTCAATGCATTTGCCAACCGAGGCACTAACCCCGATTCAGCTCCGCGCGCGAAACTCAACACCAAACCAAGCCTCTTTGATCGCGATATCTTTCCCCCAACGCCCGCGGCAAGGCCCAGCTGGAGCGCACCCTTGATATTCTGAACATCCTAGTGTCTGTAGAGACAACAATCAGCAGCCATGGTCAACATCACAGAAAAGATCAAGGAGTAAGAAAAAGGAATCAAAATCTTCATGACGCCAAGCATTGACACCCCGCAGGATCGAGGCGGAGATGGCGAGGACGCAGAGTTGGTGTATATCTCCTGTTTATAGTACCGTTTGCTAACATTACACAGAGAACAAGGCCACCGGTAATGAACGACAGCTTCACGCCGATTCAAAATCACGGGGACAGATGTGCTGACACATTCATTCATCAACAGAATACCATCTCGGACTTCTCAAAGGGTGGATGACATCCTTGGATCATTGTTTCATAGAGCTAGTGTCTGACAATCCTCTAGAAAACTCGCGCGCTACCGAGCCCAACTTTTGGAACCCGGTCCTGGTGCAGGTTCCGCCGGGGGCACAGGCTTCGACGTGTCCAAGAGTGGTGATGCGCGAATAGCCTTGGTAGGCTTCCCCTCGGTCGGAAAATCCACCTTTCTGTCCAAGATTACAAAGACCAAGTCTATCATCGCTGCCTACTCTTTCACCACGCTTACAGCCATTCCCGGTGTACTGGAGTATGGCGGTGCCGAGATCCAGATTCTCGATCTACCAGGTATCATCGAAGGAGCTGCCGAAGGCAAGGGAAGAGGAAGACAGGTCATTTCGGCAGCAAAGACGAGCGATCTGATTCTCATGGTTCTCGATGCAACCAAGAAGGCAGAGCAGCGGCGGTTGCTAGAGGCAGAACTGGAAGCAGTAGGCATTCGGCTGAACAGGGAGCCTCCGTAAGTACTGCATCTGTAAAACCTCGTCGATGGGAAATATGAATGTTGTACTGACATATTTGGAAAAGCAACATCTACCTCAAAATCAAGAAAGCCGGCGGCATGAAGATTACCTTCTCCTCGCCCCCAAAGTACCTGGATGAGAAGATGCTTTACAACATCCTGCGCGACTACAAGATTCTGAACTGCGAAGTCCTCGTTCGCGACGACACCTGCACCGTCGACGACTTCATCGATACAATCATGAAAGACCACCGCAAGTACATCAAGTGCCTGTACGTGTACAACAAAATCGACTCCATATCTCTCGACTTTCTCGACAACCTTGCGAGGGAACCGCACACGGTTGTCATGTCGTGTGAACTGGACTTGGGAATTCAAGACGTTGTGGAGAGGTGCTGGGACGAGTTGAAGTTGATTCGTATCTATACGAAGAGGAAGGGCATTGACCCGGATTTCAGCGAGGCCTTGATCGTGAGGAGTAATTCTACCATCGAGGATGTGTGTGATCAGGTCCACAGGACGCTGAAGGAGACGTTCAAATATGCTCTTGTCTGGGGCGCAAGTGCGAGGCATGTGCCGCAGAGAGTGGGGTTGGGGCATCCGGTTGCAGATGAGGATGTAGTCAGTATTGTGGCAAAATAGAGGATGGTACAGGCTTAGGGTGGGCGTACTCGTCGATGGGGCTATTTATCAAAAGCTTTCAGGGTGCGATGAAAGTCCGACGAAAGACTTACATACCAACTCTCCATCATTCCTATCCCAGTGTCTGTTACCTTTCGTATCATGCTGCGGACATCACCCTCATCAGCATCAACATTCATCCATGGCGATCTTGTATACCATCACATCGCACACAAAAGAGCATATTCAACAAAGAAATCGAGCCTTATTAAAGTCCGCATATGCCACCGCCAAAGTTCTAAACTAAGTAACCCATTTCCAGCCCCATTCAAATGCAAGGAGTTGAAATAAGAAAATTCTACGCTAGATGCCACCAATTCCATGCCTATGGGGGTATCAATTCCAAATGGTCAAACGCCGCTGTACTGTAATAGAACCAGAAAGAAAGAAAAATCACAAGCTGCCACTTCAAGATCCGTGTGTAAGCACATTTGTAGTGCTCAAGATAGCTAACTGATCGATACTGATTATGGGCTGCTAATGGTGATGGGCATTGTGGTACTGTGGACCGAATTCGCTCGTGGGTATCGCGTAGTGGGGCGAAGCCATGGAGATGTACAAATGAGTTTGCCCGAACAGCCTCGCTCACTTCAGTTGTCCATAAAAAACCCGTCGATGAATGCAATCCAGGGTTTCGTATGCGTGAAGCGGTGAGATTGACTGTGGAAGGTGTATGGGTATGAGATTAGGAGGCAGGGTTATTAATGCAGATTATGTCTCTTAGTGCAGTTTTGATTTGTGTACCCAGAAGATCCGAAGCTCCTACGCCGTGGCCATGCAAATGAGAAAACGCCGGATAATGTATAAATGTGTGCAATACAATGTGGTAGACGGTGCTTGTTTGGTCGAGATTTTTCTTCGTTTCGTTCCAACCAATACCAAGCTCTTTTGTAAATAGATGCCGTGTGCGCCCTTGTCATCAACTTAAAATCCTCCTAATGATGTGCAGTCCGGAGAAATGAAGAAAGTGGAATAGTGTGTTGCGCAGTCTTGAGAACCAGATCTGTCCTTCAAAGCGTCGCCTCGTTCAAGTGGAAGGCCTTGATCGCTTGGTGTCGCCGCCGTGAGAAGCGTCTTCCGGACCCCGTCCCCTCTTCCGCTCCCTCCCATCATCTCGGCCACTACGCCTGTCACGGTCGTCTTTCCTGTCATTGCCGCCTCGGCCCCGTGCATCACCACTTCGGTGGTCACCTGCAGAGGGCGGTCCTCGTCTGGAGCCCAGCTCTTCAACTCGTCCCGAGGCTCGATCACGCCTCTCGCGTCCATCACGGGTTCGATCTCCATCTCGGTCCCTATCGCGTCGACTACTATCCCTATCGCTACTCCTCTTCTCGCGACCCGATCCACGTTCTCGATCACTCATCTTCTCTTGATCATCTGGCCGACCACTCCTTTCTTCTGGTCTCCTGTCATTTCGTTCCTGTGATCTACTGCGGTTATGTCCAGACCTCTCGCTGCGTCTACCTTCCCTATGGCCACGAGAGTCAAGCCTGCCCTCATCTTGAGGATGGCCTTCCAAACGACCGGAGGTTTGCTCGATCTTGTCCGACCTCGTGTGCTGTCCTTCTGGTCGGAAGGCGTTAGGCGTGCTCGGGTGAGATTGGGATCCTGTAGAGACGGGCATAGTGGGTTCGTCTAGACCGCTTGCGCGATTAGCACCTCGTCCACGAACCTGGGGGCTCTGATTCGGAGTGTTCCAATCGTTAGATCTATCTGGGCCAGCAGGAGCGTTTTGTGTGAGCAAGGTGTTAATCGTCCGCAAGGGGTTTCTGTTATCCTGGCTCCTCGAAGGACGTTCCGTCGAAGCAGGCCCAGTTGGAAAGCTACGTGACGACGGTGAAGCCGCTGATCCTTGAGGTGTTCTAGCCAGATTTCGGGGACCGCTGGGAGCACCTGGTACATCGGTCTGGATGGATGGCGCCCCACGAATGTTGGCCATCCGGCTAGGGTGCATGCCTGTTGATTGAATGGTAGGCGGTGCTGGCGGTGGGGGCAGGGGTGCAGGAGGGTGAGCTTGAGAGTCACGACGATCTGCTGTCAGGCCTGGAAAATGTTAGCTATGCGATCTCAAGGGCGATGAATCTACTCCTCACTTCGTGGGCCAGATGGGACTGAAGGGGCCGGCTCTGCTGGGGGGTTGAGTCTGCCGTAGTTCGGATCCTGGGCAGGTTGTCGAGAAGGCTGTGTGAATATCTCCCGCGAGAGTCGTCCTGTTGACGATGTATCGGGCCGGCCACTACGCGGACCAGTGGGTGCACCTCCGATCGGTTCTTCTCGGCGGTCTCGATTTGCAGGAAACGGCTGCGGAGGAGTTCTATCATCGCGGTGATCTCGACCTGTGTCGCCACGGCCGTTCAAAGGTGCAGGAGCACGATCGTCTCCTCGACGTGGGGATAGAACACGGTCACGACGGGCCTCTCTGTCGTTCCGGAAGTTTTCGTTCCTTCCCCCATCGTTGTTAATCAAGGCAGCACGTTCGGGATTGATCATGCTAGCAGGGGCTCCCCGATCTAACATGGGTGGCTGAACAGGTGAGGGCCTTTCAATGGATGGGCGCGAGGGCGTGTTGTTGCCGCGGTCGCCGTTTTGGTGGAGTTTTGGTGGAAAATCTCGTCGGTATGAGCTCGTATCGTCTGCGGGTACAGCCGGGCTTCCGTGCATACGATTGCGGTTGTCGGCCAATGGGGGAAGGGGAGGGCCTCGCTCACGCACATCTCGGGAATCCCTATGATCACCACGATGGTCTCTAGTATCCCTGGGATCTCGCATGTCTCTGGTATCCCTCGGGTCTCTCGGATGCTCCCAGCCTGGGCCTCGTCCGGCTGTTCGGGGCGCATCTCTAGGTGGTGGCATAGATCGATCATTGTAGTCCCTGTCTCGGAAATCGCGACGGTCTGGCGGGTTCAAGCCTCTATCAGGAGATCTAGTGCGTTCTCGACGAACTGGAGATGCCCTACCCGGGAAAGAATCACGCGCGGGATCTCTGTCCGGACGCCCGTATTCGGAGTTTTGATTGCCACGAGGGTCAACTCTACCACGGGGGTGATATTCAGCTGGACGATCGAGAGGACGATCAATGGGCCGCTCAACTGGACGCCCGCTAGGACGTTCGTTTTTGGTGCGATCGGCGATTCGATCAGATGGCGGTGGTCTTAAAGGATGGGTATCTGGTTTGCTTGGCAGAGCGTGGGGAACTCTACTAGGGTTGTTTGGGTGATTTAAATTCCCTCGACTGTCCGGTCGACCAGATGACAGAGCGGAATGAGAGCTGTGCATGGGTGGTCCGACTGTTAGCCTCGCCTCCTGTGCCGGGCTACGATTGTTGGGATCGGTATTTCGGTTCTGCGGCTGCGTGGCGGATCTCAAGTCGGGCTGAACCGCCGCTATACCTCTTCGCACACCGTTGACTTCCCCGTTTTCTCGGGTGTTGTTTCCTTGAGAAGGTGGATTGGAAACACCATTGCTGTGATGTACGTGTTAGTAATGTGTGATTAGGAGGCACAAGGTTGAGACTTACGCGTTTCCGGTGCGAGGATTGAAAGAATTTGCGGTTGCATTGAGCATCGCGGTGACCGGTTCTTGAGCAGATGGTGGATTTGGAACTGCAGAGCCAGAGGAGATCGGTGTCGCTTGTAAATCTGTTCTGGCAACCGTGGCAGGTTGAGCAGTCGAGGCACGTACGGCATGGAATACCTGCTCCGATACCCAACCTTTTTCGTTCATTCTAAGCGTACCGAGCAACGATTGAGCTGCAAGGCTTAGGTCGCGCCTCGTCTCTGTTTCCGACAGCTTTTTGAGGGCTTGGAAGAGATTCTTGCCCATGGTATCGACTTTCGGGAAACTCGGCGCGATGGCTACTATAATATTGATGGAGTTCCGTATCTTTATGTAGTCGCCACTATTGATGCATTCCTCAAGAGCTTTAAACAGCTGAGTGTGCCATTTGTACAGAACGTGGCGGTAATCATCGTAAGAGACGAAAGAGCCTGGAGTTCGATCAGGATGGAACGTACGTCCAAACCCGGGAAGGCGTTCCTCCTGTCCTTGAGCGGAGGTAGTAAATCTATCCTTAGTGGAATGCCACAGGTTTAACTCTTTGAGAACGTCGTTGAGGAACCGGGCCATGTGGACTGACTCCCCAGGAGTGCATATCGTGATTCGGTCAACCATTGACTTCGGCTTGAAGAGCTGATCCAGTAACTTCATGGTTCGGAAACCAGGCACTCCGGCTTTGTGCATGAATTTCAGCATCGCAGAAGCAAATTGTGCGTCTTCGTACGACAGTCGAGCGCGTGGGAGAAAGCATTCTTCAAGTAGAGTTTCGTGAAGGAAGTCCGATCGTCCATCTACCATTGGAATCCCCTCGAACCACAGATGCATCTCCTCACGCAACCGAGTTCGAGTGTGACCTGCAGTGGCCATCATCACATCAGCTTCTTCCTTCAAAGCTTTTATCTGGGCATCGAAAGCTTCACGCTTGGCAGACGCTTCTTGTCGACGATCGTACCCAAGCGCTCTAGACTTGTCGATCACTGTGCTCGTTGCTTTCTTGTATTCCTGCATAGAAGTAACAGAGAACATGTCAACTAGAGACAGTTGCCAAAAGGTAACAAGAAACGTGAGACAGGGGTGCTTGCCGTAAAGCTTGGGCATTGTGTTCTGGAGCCCCACCGTTATTGCTTTGATGGCAGGGTTTGAGTAGACCGAGGGCTTAGGGGACGGTTCCGTGACTCCATTTGGAGAAACTTTTGTAGCATCATCTGTACCAGTAGGGGTTTCCCTCATCTCTACATCTTCGGGCGTAACGGGCTCCTTGATCGGGCTACCATTGGATGTGGCAACCACATTGGTCTCTGATGCCTCATCGGAACCCCCCATCAAGACATCGCCATCAACTTCAGTCCTGGTAACATTCTTCTTGTGCTCTACTCGAGCAGCGTTGGCCTTGGCAGATATTCCGGGGCGAGCTATTGTGAATGCAAGTGGTGTATCGATACCATACTCTGACATCAGTTCCACGACCCCAGGGACTGTTGCGTCAAAGTCGGACACGGAAAGATTGGTCTGAAGGAAGTCGAGGAATTGCGCAAAATGGGCCTGGAGATCATCAAGGTTGGCCGTGAGTACTTTCATAGGAAGGTCTTCAACTTCGGGACGGTAGGCGTAGTTTTGGGTTTCCAAGGCTAGAGCGAGGAGGATTACTGGTGCCAGTTGCGATTTCCCAGAATCTTGCAAGTACTTCATGAGTCGTTTTGCGGAGCCCTTACACAGGTGTCGTTGATCTCGGAGGCGAGTTTCTAGAGTCAAAGCTCGAAGGCGAGGTCCAGCAAATATGGCAAGTATTTCCTCCTCTTTGCGATTGAGACTCGGCAGGATCCCAGCCATGGATGAGATCAGCTGATTGAGAATGGGGAGCATCGTCATAGTTCCTTTTCCGCTCATCAGCTCGTGCGCCACACCCTCGAGCACGGGGGTAGGGTCCATCAGGCTGTATCGTTTGTACGCCTTGCCGACGAATGACGACGTGTTCGTAAGCCATGCCGCCTTCAGCATGCCATCGCCCTGCAACGTGTCTCGGCTACCATTTAATTGTTTGAGCATGGTCCAAGTCAAGCAGTCGTACCCGAGAAAGGTAAGATACCGGCTGATTTCAACAAGGGCATCAACCATGTTTCCATAGGCTTGGCCTCCCTTGATGATGAGGTCAAATACAATACCGGGGCAAGCATAAGCCAGTTTAGCCATTGCCCTCCCCATTGGCTTTGTATTTTCCGCGCTGATGCGTTTTAAGATGGCCTTGGTTTGTGCGGTAACGTCGCTGAACTGGGCTCGAACCGCTGGCTTTATTGAGGTGAACCAGGTGGCGTAAACGGCGTATCTCGTAGCTGTGTCGAATTGCTTCAACAAGTCCCACACCTCGTTCACTACGCCAGGATTCTGTCCAGAGAATGTCAAAGCTGGACATAGAAACGTGGAGCAGAATTCGACCCAGCGACGTTTGTTGGCCGAGGATGTATCTTCCGCCAGACTCTTCTTTCCGATCCGTGCCAATTTTGTCAAGAGGACTGCATCTTTGCCACATTCAAGACCTATGAATGCCAACAAAGAGTCGCCAAGCTTGAAGACATCGTTGACGTCTTGGCATACCGGTACGTTGTCCATCCAGTCTTCCCAGTAGAAGCGATAGTCGGTACCATCGCCAGCATCCTTTTCTTCTAGCTTGGCCCATCGAAGGGTTCGTCGAGGAGGGTAGTCGGTGGTGCGTAGTGTCTGATTGGTAGCTCCGGTTGAGGGTCCTTGTTTCGGGGGGAATGGGGCTTGCTGCTGGGGAAAGGGCCTAGCCCACTCATAGACTTTACTTAATGCGTGGTGCACAAGACGAAAGAGATAGGTGTGAATATCATCATAAACGTCAAGCAACCAGGGATCGCGACCGAGAATGAACATGGCTTCTGGGATCGCACCAATACAGAGGAGACTCCGAAGCAGCGCTACCTTCTGATCGATCGGTTCAGGGAGTTTGTCTTTCGGGTCTTCAGTCCTGGTTGGCGTGGTACGCTCAGATTCGGGCTTCGAGTTGGACTTGCTGCCAGAATCTCGTAAGCGAGACAACGACACATTTTGGGCAGGTCCTTCGTCTGGCAACGCAGAGGCCATGGTCAGAGCATTTTCGGTCTTGCCACTGAGCTTGAGCTTTTTCTCCCTGTTGGCATCTTCCAACTTCTTTTTTCGCTCAGGTGTGTATTCGGGATACAAATGGGGATACAAATCAACGAGAGAGATAAACCCGATCTTGATCAGGAGGGCTGCGAGGTTGATAAGATTGTCCGGTAAGTTGTCGTGGGCGTCCCGAGCGTCAGACGCATAGAAGCGAAGTTTGAAACCAAGCAGTTGGGCGGCGTCTAGATTTCCCAGTGCAGGGAGAGTCTCGGTGAGCAACATGTACTCCTTTGACCACTTCTGCATCTTCTCCTTCTCGGACAATTTGGCGGTGTCAGCATTGTCCAGTTGATTCGCCTGCTGGAGGACCGACGGATTGGTAATTCGG
The DNA here is from genome assembly GCA_010093715.1 of Pleomassaria siparia CBS 279.74. Classification (NCBI taxonomy): domain Eukaryota; kingdom Fungi; phylum Ascomycota; class Dothideomycetes; order Pleosporales; family Pleomassariaceae; genus Pleomassaria; species Pleomassaria siparia. The sequence continues at coordinate 2,623,164 of MU005764.1, read as the reverse complement.
CGGGAACCGAGCTCGAAGAATGCCCGTATGGCTGCTTCTCCATTTTCCATACCATTCCAGAACTCTCTATCACGCTGTTCCCGGAGTTGAGACTGTTTGACCTTTTCTTCGTCGGTGTAGTACCACAAGTCGGATTGCGGCAAGGCCCAACCAGGTAATGAGGAGACCAGGGGCTCAGTCCACTCAATCCCATCCTTGACACTTAACTCAGGCCACCACGGGCTCGATCGGAGAAATTTAACGAAAAACTTGTTATGTTTGACGAGGAGATTTGCGAAGACATCCAAGGTGACATCAAGAACTCGGCCAACATCCAGATCGAAAGCTCCAATGAGGGCGTTCATGCGCTGCAGAGTCTCGTTGACGACTTCTTGGCTTGGGGGTTCGCTCTGTACTGTCGTGAAGTACTCGGTCATGAGCTTCGCGTATCCTTCCGCCTCTTCTCGTAGCAAGTTGTAGTTCGATTGTCGGTAAAGGGCATGAGTAGCTTTCCGAATTGCTACTCGTGAAAATGTATTACGGACGAGTTCGAGTTCGATGAGAAGGTTGCTCTCCAGCTCACTCCGCATCCTTGCAACATCGATATCAGTTGCAACCAACATCTGTCGGAGATATGCGTGATCCGTCTTTGTCTCGGTTAACGAGCTAACAGTGTCGAGGAAACATGACACGGGGTCCAAGGTGTCTGGCGCAGCAGCAGCAACAATATCTCGTACTATTGCCCCGAGAATATCTGGGCTCAGGTTCCGGTCGAGGCATGCTTGGACAATCTCCTCAAATACCAGTGACAGTGTAAGCATGTCATTTTCCGCCTGAGCTGCACTGGCAGCCTGCACGACGCTATTCCGCGCAGCTTGATCCCATGCCGACACGCGAGCCTGAGTGATGTACTGATTGCTTTCGGGCACTGTAGTGCTAACAGGCTTCTCCTCGGCCGGGCTGGGTTGCGGGACGTTGGTGACAGAAGGTACCAATTGCAGCTTGCTCGGCTGAGCGACGTTGGCTGGCGGTGGGAGCATTGCGCTCGGGGGTGGGTGCGCAACACTTGGACTATTAGGATTACTAGGTCCACCGCGGGTGCCAGACCTGCTACCTCGCCTGCTACCTTGCTGTTGTCCGAGGCCGAGATTCTGAGGGCGATGTGGTGACGGTCGATTCGGAGAGTCACTCTGCTCTTGTCCATAGCGGTTGTCGTTCCGCTTCCGCTTCGCGCCGGGGGCCATGATGACACTATCTTAATGGCGAGCGGCCAGAATGGCGCGGCGGTCGATCGAAGATGCGCGGAGGACGAGCATACACGGAGACGCGGCGGAGATGTGACGCCGAGGGTGAGTTTGTCGAGTTGTCTGGCGAGGCAGTTGTTGTGTAGTAGTGTAAGGAAAAGCCGCCTGGCGATGTGCGCAACGGAATTAGGGAGCGTGTGCCGATGCGCAAGGTGATGGTGGTGATGGCGGTGAGGTGGAGGTGGAGGTGGTGAAGCGGTCTTGTAGGAGGGAGGGAGGACAATGCTGCGGGTTTGGCGACGAGAGGTTCTGTCAAGCGCGGCGCGCTAGGTCGATGCCAAGACCTTGCGTGACGGTCAGTCGGCAATGGCGTCTTTCAATGTTCGTTCACGGCGAAAGTGAGAGGGTGGAGGTTGTTGTGGGTTTTGCACGTACGCCGATTTCATGGGACTTGGGCAGCTGCGGCAAGCATAAGACAAACTGGAGCCGCGCTAGTATCGTCACGTCACGTGCACGAAACATCACATATACCGCAAGGCTTATTCACGTACCCATTCGCCGTCAATCCGACTTTTAGCGTAACTCAGAAAAGCCCGAGAGTACAGTTCACACTGTCTGCTTTGGCAGATACAACCTGGTTAGTGTCGTTGTGATCTGTGATACTTATCAGGGCTGGCGCATACGGCAGGGCTTTACCACCCTGGGCATGGGATGTCACATATATATATATATGGAATCATCAGAACATAGTTTGGCAGCAACTATCTTAGATTTGAAGCTATATGTCACTGATATGCAACCGAATCGGATGCTCAAATGATAAACGAGTGGCCTGACCGTACAGCTCTTCAAACAAACAGCTGGCTATCTTCAAGCTGCAACGGCAGCGTGGTGTTCCTTTTCCAAAATAGACTCGAGGATGGTATAGGAATCCTGCCCAGTCTTCATCTTCTGGAAGACGGTATCAATCCCCAGCTGCTCGTTGGTCCAGAGCGGAGACTCCACTTTCTTTCCATCTTCGCCGACGCCGATGAAGCCTCCGTCGGCCGCCCACTCGCTAGTGCGTTTGATACCCAGCTGGGTCCAGACGGCATCGACAGCCTCAATCAAATGGTCGCGGTATTCTCGGACGTGGCCAGGAGTCGGCGTAATACGCAGGCGTTCTTGTCCGACAGGGACAGTGGGATAGTTGATGGCTTGGACATAAATACCCCAATCCTCAAGGAGGAGATCGCTGGCTTTCTTCGCCACTTCAGCATTGCCGACCAAAACCGGGATAATGTGGCTTGGGTTCGACATGACTGGAATATCCCTCGCACTCAACGATTCTTTGACAGCTCGAGTGTGCAGTTGCTGGAGGCGCCTGTCGCCCTGATAAGCAGACTGATATTCGATAGCTGTTTTAGCTCCTGCCATGGTCGCGGGAGGGAGAGTGGTAGTGAAAATGAATCCTGGGGCGAGAGACCGGATAGTATCAACGAATTTGGCGGACCCGGCAATATAGCCACCAACACAACCATAGGCCTTGCCAAGTGTTCCAGTGATAATATCAACACGGTCCATGACTGTGCCCTTTGGCTTTCCGGCCAGGTGAGCTTCGTAATCAAGATGTTCTGCAACACCTGCGCCATGCGGTCCATACATACCAACGGCATGGACTTCGTCCAGAAAGGTCACGGCCCCGTACTTCTCCGCCAGGTCACATATCTCCTCGATCGGGCCAATTGAACCACACATACTGTACACACTTTCAAACGCGATAATCTTGGGAAACTCGGGAGGGATAGAGGCTAACTTAGCCTCAAGATCAGCCAAGTCGTTGTGCTCGAACACGATCTTCTTCGCGCCGGAGTGGCGGATGCCTTGGATCATCGAGGCGTGGTTCAGACTATCAGACAGGATTACACAATTTGGAAGCTTGCTGCCCAGAGTTGCCAAGGTCGCATCATTCGCGACATAGCACGAGGTGAACACCAACGCAGCCTCCTTTGCGTGTAGCTTCGCAATGGAGGCTTCCAGTGCTACGGCGTGTTGATTGTGCCCAGATATATTTCTGGTCCCTCCAGCACCAGCTCCGTATGTGTCTAGAGTCTCGTGCATTGATTTCAAAACATGTGGATTGCGGCCCATACCAAGGTAATCGTTGGAGCACCAGACGGTCACCTTTTCATCCTTGGAGGCCAGATGAGCGCGCGGGAAGTCCTTGGCAAGACGATTGATGTTGTTGAAGTAGCGATAGGACTTGTCCTTGTGTTTCTTGTCCAACTCGGTCTTGTAGAAGTCTTCATAATCAAACTTGGCAGATTTTGGGACCGGTGGAACTCCAGCATGAGCAGCATGGACAGCACCCGAAGGCGTCTTGGTGGCGTGAGGGAAGGGAACTGTTCCGAGGTCGAATTAGCTTTGCATTCCTCGACCCGCGTGCCAAAACATGTAGCGTAAATCAAGCAAGGCAGCAGAAACTGGTGAGAATGAAATCGCACCTTGATTGGTTCTCTCAATGTCTATAGCCTGGGCTTCTTTGGGTGTGGAAGTGTGCAGCTTGGCTCGATTGACGCGCGAGTGGTAAGCCCGCACACCGCCGAAAGCGCCGGCAAGTGCGCTGCTCCCGGAACGAGCGCTCTGGACAGCGAGAGCCTTGCCCATGATAGGACAGCGTCTGGCAAGCACCTGGAGATTCGACATGCTTCCTGCACCTGGAGAGACATGGTGACCAGCAGCGGTTGTAGAGAGTGAGCGGAGAGTGGCGGGAGATGTCTTCGAGAGGAACGGGCACATGGACCTCGACTGGCGGAGGAGGGCCTCCATAGTGGATTGATTGGGCGCGCGGGCGAAAGAATGCAGACGGCAGGTAAGGAGGTTGTAAGGGCGTAAAATGGGGTGAAGGAGAGGAATGGTACGGTGTAGAGACGGGACGGACACTCATTCATATGCGGAGAAGAAACTAGTAAAGTGCCGGAAATGGGCTTAGAATGGCCGGTATTTAATTGGACAACCACCGGCCCCATTCCGACGGTCCACTAATAGATTAATCGTTGACCGGACGCGACTTGTGAGGGGAATTTGAAGAATGTGGCTGACTCATGAAAAGTAACATTTCCATTCCAATGACGGCGACAGTGTGGGACAACAAAAAGGCGATCTATATCTATGTATGCCGTCCATGTAGCGTAGCGCAAGCACCAAAAACACTGCGCTAATTATTCCGCGCGGCATCACAGACTTCAGCGGCATCACAGACTTCAGCGGCATCACATACTTCAGCGGCATCACATACTTAGCGGCATCAGCGGATTCGGAATAAGCACTAGAACTTTGCATATATCGGATTACGCCTCCCAACATCATCCCATGAGTACTTGAATACGTAGTGAGTAGACGTAATGCTAGCAGATATAAGAGTTACAAATGTATCTATATTATAGATCCCAGCTCCCCTTGTATGTGCTGTGCGTAGGCTCGTCAAGATACCCATCGTAAATTATTGGGAGGAGTATGTACCTAGATGCATTCATTGATTTAACGCTGACATTTCCCAAGAAACGCCTCTCCAAGCGTTTTTGCTCGCTGATTGTGTGAAGAAGGTGCTTTAGACGACACGGCGGTTTTGATCCACTACTATGTTTCTAACTATGTGACGGCAAAAATATAATAAAGCAACCCGTAAGATATTGCTCCTCCCAGATCTTTTGCCTGCGCGAAATCAATCATTGCTAATCGTCATTCGTGTCAAAACTCACTCAGCGGAGTATTACGAGGCAAATTGGATCCCTGCTGTGGAAATTTCGGAGGCCCCACACCGTGTGAGCTCCGTCTTACGACATCCGAAGTGACTATAGCCGCCAGATACCGAGGGGCTCTGCTAAGTATGTACACTCGATCCCTTTGCCCTCCGCCTGTTCTTCCCTACGGTTCCCCAAAACCTCTCGACACCACAGGCTGATAATTACAAGGGTACCACCAGCCATGTTCCAATCTTGAGCTTTGTCGTGAGGCGAACCAACTAACGTAGTCGGGCAGTCAGGGACTTTCCTTGAAGAATCGCCTGTCAAAATGCAACACGGGGTTCCCAAAGTCTGCTCCCAGGTTGTCGAGGCCAGCATCAAAGGTCGAAGTCCCGGCGCAGTATGTCAATCCAGGGTAACTACCTCCCTTACAGCTGGAGTCCTATTCACGGTTGGAGTCGCTCCCTCCCGCTTCTTCTTTTGCGTCGAGGTCGGTTTCGGTTTCGGTGTCGGAGCATCATCGTCAGAAGAGTCGATCACGATTATCTCTGCTTGGGATGGAGCACTGGGTTTTGCCAGTGCTTCCTTGCTGAAAGTATTTTCGAGTATATGATGTACCCAGTAGTAAAATTCACTTTCATCTGTGTCCCTGTCATCAAGGCATTGCGCCAGCTCCTCCACTTGCCACTGCTCTGCCTCCTCCTGGAAGTAATTGCCGCAGAGCCACCATGAAAGGAAGAGTTTGGTGAAGTTAACAATCTTTACAAGATCCCTTGGAAGTACACCTTGTATTTTGTTTTCACCTCGCAGTAGCATAGCGACGCAAAGTGGAATTTCCATAAGGAGGTTCTGTTTCCTAACTGTCATAATTCTGGTGCGGAGGATCTCCCTGTCTGAGCTGGTCATCTCGTAAATAATCTTCATGACGATCCGCTTCCGGTCATGCTTCTGAACTAGTTGTGGCCAGCCCCATTTGGCTACTGTTGCGATTGACGATAACTCAGGGCTATCTCTGTTGTGTAGAAGAACATCCCCTGCCGCTGGCTGGGCCTTCCGAGATCCAGCCAAGCTCTGAGACGAGTGATGTCGTTGAGATTGTGAAACCTTCTGTGAGGATGTGGTACCTTGAGTTTGACCATGAGAGTTCCCAGGAACATGTGCTTGAGTAGACAGAATGTGCTGAGACTGATTAGGTGCCTGAGATTGAGTCCCCAACGGTGGAGGCTGAGCAGGACTCCTAGTTGAAACATTTGATCGAGGCTCGGGACATTGGATCGGTTGGTATGGTCTTTGGAGAGGAGACTCGAGCTTGTCTGCTTGGTTTCTTGAAGACGCTGGCCCGCCGACTACGTCGGACTTCGGTACAGAAGGGCTGTGAACGCCCACATTGAGTTTGTCCGTGGCAGATACCAGCTCGGCATCCTCCAGCTCGATATCACTGTTAGATTCCGATCCAGATCCTAAATCAATTATGTGAAGATCTTGGTTTGGGGATTCGTCTGCATTGGGCTCGAAGATATTGAGACGCCACAGTTCGTACTCTAAGAACTCCACGGTGAGTTCCATATTGCGACATGCTCTACGCACATCTTCTGCGTTTCTGTACGTATCTTTCATGACCTCGTCCGCCAGTGCGTCAAGGCGAGTTCGGAGAGCACTGATATTCGTCTTCGTTCGTTCTATAAATTGTAACACTGTGCCCTCTGATTCGGCAACGTGCCGTACTTGCACTTCGTCAACGAGCTGTTCTTCAGTCTTCCCTACGAACCAGGCGTTTGTGTACTCTTCGATGCATTCGTTGATTACATCGACAACTTCGTCTTCGCTGAGCTTGCCGGCGCGACTTGGGAGGCGTTGGGGTGGATCGGATTCTTCTTCATCGACGTCCATCGCTTCCACTGCCTCTCCATCATCTTCACTCTTATCTTCGTATTCTTCATCTTCTATACCAAAATCCAGTATCTCATCATGTTCCGTGGCGTGTTTCCACAGATGATCCCATTGCCCTGGTTGCGCTAGTCCATTAGACACATGGTCAACAGCGCCACCTGTGAGGGGGTGATTTGCTGGCATTGCTTGGTGTGTATTATTGTGGTGAGTAACAGTTGTCAGTTCAGCTCGTCCCTTCTTTCGACCGTTGGCATCTGCAACGGTGGCCTCCATGGGCGCGGTGCTTTGTAACTTTGGTAAAGCCCTGCCGTATGCGCCAGCCCTGACATAAATTGCGGAAGATGATGACGCCAACAAGGTTGTATTTGCTAGAGTAGAGTGTGCGAGTAGCAATCCGAGAGTGGAGAATCAGGAGACGGGAGATTCGATCCTGCACACTTTTTAGAGAAATCCTATCATGTCTGTGGACCCTGCTCACTAGAGATGGGTGTCTGAGTGATGAGGAGAGACGCTTTCGGTCCCTTCAAAGCGTTACTATGTTGAGCCCCAGAATTTGGATTTTCGATATCGCGCGCTGAATGGTAGCTGAGTGGTGGCTGAGTGGTACTTTGGGGGTCGTAGGTGAAGTGAGGAAGTGAAGAGGGTGAAGGGGCGGGGCAGATGCACGTCGGCCACGTGAGTTGGCGATTTCGGCTTCGCGCGACGCGTCAAGAATGAAGAATATAAGGTTGGGGGCTAGCGTGCACTGAGCTCCGTACCAGGTAGACTCTCCTTGCGATGATTAATACGGATGATAATCGTGCGCGTTCGTGGAAAGTTCAAAGCAGCACAGTTCCGAGGTTCGGCGTGTTGGCGTTTGGCTGAGCAATCTATCGTCATCGCTTAGCGCGGAAGTTTCTAAACAATATTTAATCATTGTAATCTATCTCCCCTCCAGATAGATAAGAGCAACAACAACAACAACAACAACAACAACGACGGCAACGGCAATTTCACCAGACATCCGCAGCAATGGTGCCAACCTCACACGCGGAATACCCGCCAGACCTTTCACCCGAAGAAGAGCAATATCTGCTGTCTAATCTTAAAGACTGGTCCATCGCTCATGGCCTGGCAGTCCGCCCGGCTCCTTCCTTCGTCTCGGCAGCTCAGGATCCATCTGGTGTTCTTGCAACCACTGCACCTGTTACACTGTTCCCGAGTCTGTTTCCGCGTACTTGTTTTGATGAGGGGCTTGGAATACAGACGGCTTACAACGAGCTTTACTCTGCAATTGCCAGAGATGAGGCGTGGCTGCAGAGCATAATTGAAGGGTAAGCGCTTCCATCGCAAGGCAATATATAAACCGTCTTCCATCTCCCCACGGGCCAGGGGACTTCTGTGTCATTATCCAACATGTTCTTCAAACGGCCAAATGCCGAGCTTGTCGAATACAACTTCGTTCGCATGATCAAAAACTTACTCAAGCGGTAGACTCGTCGAGATCGACGACTTCACGGGAAAGCTTTGGCAAACGCACTTGGCAGTCAAAAAGGAAGGATATGTCCAGGTATGGGACAAACGCCAAGTGCATTAGCGTCAGCGTCAGCGTCTCACTCGGTACAGGATCTATCTCTCGGCTTGTTTCGTTCGGACTATATGGTGCACATCGATCCAGATAGCTCACACTCCTCCCCGAGACTAAAGCAAGTCGAGTTCAACACCATAGCATCTTCGTTTGGCGGATTGTCGTCTCGGGTATCCACTCTTCACAAACATCTCCTGGCCATCGATGCATACCCCGCCTCAACCGCTACAGTCATCAAAGCAGACGCCCTTCGACAGAGCAAATCGGCTTCTTCTCTAGCTCAAGGTTTGGCTGCTGCACACAAGGCGTATGGCTTATCGCGGACGCAGAGACCTCTTTGCGTACTGTTCGTTGTGCAAGATCCGGAGAGAAATGTGTTTGACCAACGGCATCTAGAATACGCTCTTCTAGAAGAGAGTGGTGTCCGCGCGTTCCGGTTACCCTTCCAGCAGACGCTGTCACACACCAGTCTAGAAGCCGACCGAACGCTCGTGTATACCCCTCCGAATACGCCTTCGATTTCATACGAAGTTACTACAATCTACTTTCGAGCGGGGTACTCACCCGACGATTATCCAAGGGAAGAAGAATGGGACGCACGATTGCATCTGGAGCGGAGTAGAGCTATCAAGTGCCCTAGCATACTGACTCACCTGGCTGGTTGTAAGAAGGTCCAGCAGGTCCTCGCAACACCACACTCGCCGCACTTGAAACGCTTTTTGCCAGATGAAAGGGTCGCTTCACGCATTCTTTCTACCTTTGCACCAATATATCCATTAGACGAGAGCGAAGCGGGGAAGCAGGCAAAAGAATTGGCGGGAGATCCTACGTCCGCCGTTAGATATGTCCTGAAGCCACAGCGTGAAGGTGGAGGAAACAACATCTACCGGAGAGCAATTCCCCCATTCCTTCAAAGCCTCCCGGCTACTCATTGGCCAGCCTACATTCTGATGGAGATGATCGAACCTCCTCCGTTGAAGAACGCCATACTTCGCAACGGAGAGCTACACAAAGGAGGGGTCATAGGAGAGCTGGGGGTGTACGGCGTCTGCCTCTGGAGGAATGGTTCCGATGGCGGTGGTTCGGGCGAGATTCTGCAAAATTGGGAGGCTGGATACTTGCTCCGCACAAAAGGTGATCAAAGCGAGGAAGGCGGCGTCGCTGCTGGGTTCGGGGCGGTCGACAGCTGCTGTTTGGTGGACTCGTAAAGGTCTACTTTTACCAAGTGCTGCCATGTGCTCCAGATCGGTTTGGGATCTCACTCCTATCACTCTAATTATAAAAGTTGTAGCAAGCATCCCGACTGATCAGCTCCAAAGTCATCCAAAGACTGCGTCCCTCATTGTAGCCAACATACGTCGCAGATCCAGTTCACAATAACCGAATACAAGTCCCGTCGGATTTCCAGAGAGAAAGGCAATGCTAAAATGATTAAAACCCGAGTAAGCTACGCGATGCAAGGAGGTCGATCAGCCGGGCGTTCGTCGGGAGTTCATCGGGCGATCTCGTCGACGCCAGTACATACCGCAATCGCTCCTGTGTGGGGGAGCTGTATTAATCTTGAAAGTCAAGATGACTTGGTTTCGGAAAAGGCACTTTGCGACTTAACGGAGCATGAGTATATCTCTAAAAACATTCCAAAGGTCCATGCTAGAAATAGCCGGGACACGACAGCTGCCCTTTGTACCGGTACTGAGTGCAGTGGAAATGTAGGGCACAATTCATGCATAAAGTCGTTCTGAAGCACCCCTGAAGAGGCCCCGGCGTGATTGGCGACCACGAGATGTGGAGGACTCTCCCGCACGAAAATCGTCTAATTATTCACCGCTAGCCCGAAGGAGAAGTACTAGAGAGACGCCATCTTCATTGGCCTCAGCCTTAATGTCGCTACGAACGACGGGTGTGTTTGCTCGACGTGTCGGTTTTACCAACCATCCACCACCCACACCACGCTCAAACTTCATGCAAGCGGTCCCGAGAGCATACACCTTCCTTCAATGAGGTTGTGGGCTGCGCGCTCGGCATCTCGAGGGACGGAATCAAGGGAGGCAGCAGGGTGCTGTCTCAGTAATTAAGCAGGGAGGAGTACCACCACCCAACAGCTCTGCCTCAGGTTCTTGGTCCGCAAGGAGGCCATTGGATGGATGCAGTCTCTATTTTCCTTTAACCCAATCCAGGTCGCCAGAGGCTGGCTCAATCTCCTCCTTTGAATGCCGAACCATTCTCGCTGTGGAAGAGGCTGATCGAACAAGGCCTACCGTGTGACGCCTTCGCCCACAAACTTCTCTTTCTACAGTCATGGCCAAGGGCAAACTGGAAAAGGGTCCAGGCTTACCTTCTCACCTTCTGAAGCGGCGCGCACGGTGCTTCCATTGGGGTGATCGTATGTCGAAGCCATTATGTATACCCTGGCCTGCTGCTGTCATCCCTCCTACCTTGATTCTGCACCTCTTGCATCAACACGACATTGAAGCGACCGACTGGCTGCGTGCTTTTCCCCGACTTTCTTTCATTCGCTTAATTCGTTCCAAGTAATACAACTCAATATCTCTATCCTTTGACTTTTCCTTCCTCCCCTCTTTCTTTCCCTACGTCCTGCGTCACCATTCCACGCACCCAGCATCGTACCTTTCCTCCCATATACCCCATCTTGCCACGACCTTTGATTTTCATGACCATCGCTCTTTCACACCAATAGACTTTCCTACGCTCCAAAATGCGATCCCAACATTTTCTACTTATTGCCCTGACGCTCTTGTTCCGTCTTCGCCCAGTTCTAGCGGTTCCACATCTCTTGGTCGGCCGACAAGATGTTACGCCATCTTCCGAGCGCTCCCAGGCCCCTGTCACGACCAGAATCGACTCTCCTCAAGCCACATCTTCCATATCGCCCCAGCAATCCTCATCAGCAAAAACACAACCCGGTCCTTCGTCCACTTCGACTGCTAATCCCTCCGTACGAGTGATCACCAGCACCGTCAGTCAAGCGCAAGTAACGACTCCCTCCAACCGACCTCTCTCCACGAGTTCCAAACGTGAGTTGCCAGTTCCTACGGTTCTGTCATGGAAATCACCATCTGACACGGGCCGGCTGCAGATGCGGTTTCAACAAACCCCCTCCCAATACAACCAACAATCACCCCTGCTATCGGCATCTTTGGCGCTGTTGCTCTTATATCAGGGATCGCGTATACACTGATTGGTATCAGGAATAAATGGTTTGCATATTCGATCAATCAAATACCCCCATCGTAGCACTAACTACCATCAACCAGGCTATATATATTTTTCTCTGCCGCGTACCTCTCTTTTTTGGCGATCACGGTATGTCGGCTTCCAGACAGACTTCTTCGGACAGTCTCCAGTGGGTGACTTAACAGGCCGTGCGTATGCAAGAGGAGAGCAAGAAGATTTAACTTTGTAGTACCAAGCCTTCTTGTATCTGCCGGCAGTAGTTTTACGCAGTATCCAGTCTCTAGAGTCAAGATACCCACCGGAGGATACTGCGAGGAATAAGCGTGGGAATAAAGCTAACTTGCAATTAGGTCCTGATTGTCTATCTCATGGCCCCAGCAGTGAGCGCTGCTGCCCAGGGCGGATTCTTTGTCGTCGCCTTCTTCTGCGGCTGTATATTCGGGGCGCTTGCTCTAGTCTTTCCCGATATCACTGATGGCCTAGGATGCTTGCTAGGTGGATTTTGCTTGAGCATGTGGTTCCTCACGTTGAAGGAAGGTAGTCTGATCGGTTCTACTGCTGGCCGTGCCATTTTTATCAGTGGGATGAGTCTCGCAGGGTATTGCTTATCATTCAGCCATTACACTCGGACTTATGGATTGATAGTTTCGATTTCATTTTCAGGCTCAACCGTCACAGTGCTCGGTATCGACTGCTTCAGTCGCGCAGGATGGAAAGAGTTCTGGCTCTATTGCTGGAGTATGCTCTCGTGATGATTTGGGCATTGAGCTTTCGCTGACCATGACAGACTTGAACCCCGAAATCTTCCCTCTCTTTACAGATACCTACCCGATGACAAAGACCATGAGAGCGGAATTGGCATGCGTCATCTTGTTTACCATCTTCGGCATGATCAGCCAACTCAAGTTGTGGAAGATCGTCAAGGAACGACGTGAGAAGAGTGCTGAAACGCGACTTGAACGGGACCAGCAAGCGGCTCGAGAGGAGGAAGCTCGTGGCCAAAAGATTGAAGCCAGTTTCACCAAGGAGCGCGCCCAGTGGGAAGCGATTTATGGCGATAAAGCGAAGCAACGAGACTCGGCTGTTGAGTCTTCCACAGACGGCACATGGAAGACGTCGATTGGTATTAAAGAGAAGATGACTTTGGCACATGATGGCGTGGAAACGATACCATTATTTAGGAGGAGCGCAACAGGTTCAAACGTCACCGTTTCAGTCCTTCCAGAAGATGAAATTCACCGAATTGATGATCGAGGAAAGCTGCTACCGCCGAACAAGACAAGTTCGTCCAAGGGCGCAGCCTTGGACAACAGAACCAGTGTTGGCGCTTCCTCGGACGGCATGGCCCCCAATGGCCTGCCCAGATCGTTCTCCACGAGAAGTTCGCTCCAGCCCTCAGCTCCACCACCCCCAGTCGTTGTACCTCTCCCATTCCGAATCCCGCCATATGAGGACGAAGCTACGAGTGAGCATGGCGATGATGACAGCGTATCTGCAGCGCCCGAGTCGGCGCGAGAATCTTTATCCATCTCAAGGCGATTTTCCACGAGTAGAAACTCGTCTCGCAATTTCTATTCCGAGGAACTTGTGATGGTTCCACATATCGAAGACGACCACTCGTCCTTGGCCGCAACGTTGGATGAGTCAGACGAAGGCCTGTCATTACCAGCGCTCTCGCCTCCACAATCACCTCGACACTCGATACTGGACAGTGATGCTCCGATAGCTAGCAAAGAAGACGATAGAGGCAGTCTGCCTAGCAGATGGATGAAGTCTGGAACTCGTTCGGTGAGTGGATGGCAAACCGGGCATCTACATGACGCGCTGCCGGAGAAGCTCAGTAAAGTGGCACTATCATACCGTACAAATGAATGGGCGAAACACTTGGAGGCTGCAGAGAGACCGGAAGCGGATGATGTAACAGAGGCGACGTCGCCTGGGATCAAATTGGACCATAGCCCCGGAGAAGGCGCTGTGCGGATTGGCGATGAGATGTTGCGACCTCTAGAGGTGGCCAAGATGAAGTCGAGCTCGAAGAGAGTATCGACTGAGAGCCAAGTGTATGGAAACAGCAACACGGTTTTGGCCAAACGAGAACCGCTGGTTCGCAACGGAGTTTCGTCTCAATCCCTTGCCACGACGACGTCATGCCCGAATGCTTGTTCGGTAGGCATTGATCAGGAGAAGATATCCTTGGCGGAACCAAGACGGATTCTGCAACAGCAAAAACCTCGATTGGCCTCGCAACAATGGCGAAGAAGTAGTCATGGAGCTCTTCCAGGTCAGAGCCAAGACTTCAACTCGCATCAACCGAAGCGAACATGTGGGTCTGGACTAGAGGCTGGCAAGCGTGAGGTGCTATTGGCAGGATGGAGAGAGTCGATACAGACACCACCACCACCACCACCACCGCCGACGACGGGTGTGATAGACGACGCAGAGGCACGAGCGGCTATGATGGATGAAAGGCGAAAGAAGGAGAAACGGATACAGCAGCGCGAACTGGCTAAGCAGCAACGGGATTCTATGATGGACAAGATGATGCGAAGCGGTGGGATGCTCGAGGCACACCGAGATGCGATGCGACGGATGCAAGCGAGCGCCAACCTGAAGTTGTAATTTGATAGATTGCGGCGCCTTGATGTTGTATGTAATGCCTGCTCATGTACTGTAATACTTTGTACCTTGTACCCGGTAATGACTAATAATTAAGTATTACATAATACTCGACGTTGTATCCGGTAACTAATATTGAACCATTACATACTCGACGTTGTACCCGGTGACTAACTATTACATACTCGACCTTGTATCCGGTAACCGACTATTACCCCCGGCCTAGTCGACCTTGTACCTGGTGACTAACTATTACTGTGTACTCAACGTTGCATCTACCTTTGTACGGTATCGGCACTTGGTTGAAGTTGGGGGGCATGTCATGAGGTCCCTGCATACGTCATGCTCTGTGTAGCTAGCATGTTCCCTTGAAGCCCATCACATATGTAGCTACCTATGTACAGTGGTTACCTTTGTATAACAAAGGGTAGGTAGTACATAGATAGATACATATACAAAGGTACGATAGTGACATGGTCGAAAGCATGGTTGATGCTCGCTCTGCACGACTCGTTGTTCATAATCGCCTCAATTGGTACGCATGAGGAAGAATAAGATTGCAAGTGAAGGGCTTTTTGCAGCTGTGCAGAAGGAAGCATCAGAGTTGTCGGGGGGTACATACAAGGGGTAAAACGTATCCGATCCGGATGAGGCGTTGCTGGGCAGGGCGTCGAGGGATGAAGGGGTGAAGGGGTGAAGGGGCTATTGACGCCGCGCAACCGTGGTTACGAGAGCCTAGAGGCAGCGATCACCAAGTACATACATACATACATTAGACACGATGTTTTATGCGGACGTGCTTGTTCACACTTTGCGGCGATGGGTGTGCTTGTTCACACTTACATGGGTGATGGGGGGGGGGGGGGGGGGAAGGGAAAGCAGGCAGCAGGGCAGGGCAGGGAAGCAGGGTAGGGACAGTAAGCAGGGACAAGCAGGGACAGCACACGGAGCATTGAACTGGGCGGCCATGTATGTACATACATACTTATTATTGTACACCAGCCGGCCCCAAAGAGGCGTACATACATACATACATATGTAATTAATATGCCCAGTTTTCTTTGCCCGTTGTGAGGTCTTGTTCAAAAAAGAGAGCACGCTCCCCCCCCCCAGTCAGTAAATACCAGCAGCCTGTCTGAGTCTCTTCCCCCGCCGCCTATCCCAGTCCACAACCCGTCAATTAACTCCTGCCCACCGCGGGCGCTGAGACACTGCCAAAAAAAAAGAGCCTGGCCGCCCAGTCTGTCTTTCTAACATTTTCAACTCTCTCTCTCTCTCTCTCTCTCCCTCTCTCTTTCTTTCTCTCTCTCTGACCAGGGCCAAAGTCCATTCACATTCCCATTCCCATTCCCATTCCCATTCCCATTCCCATTCACATTCCATCCATCATCCATCATCAACCCCCATTCCATCCCCATTCAAAACCCCATTCAAAACCCATCCCCCCCATCCTCGATTGCTACAAAGACAGACCTGCGCTCAACCCACCGCTGCTCGTTGTTGTGTGTGTCGGGGACCTGTCTCGCTTCTCCATGCAGGCGTCGACGCCCAGACCGGCAAGGGCAACTTCCGCGGCCCCCTTAGCTTCCTTCAACGTTGTAACCCACCTGCAGCATCTGCATCTGCATCTGCATCGACATCTACATCTACATCGACATATTACCCGTCGTCCATTATCACCACCACCGCTGCCACCACCGACGTCCGCCAACTCGCAACAACGGCGTCGCCAGCAACCCACCTTCCGTCCTCGTCGTATCCGCGAACGTCTGCGCACATTCCACAGCCTGCGTCGCCGCCGCCGCCCGCCCGCTGGAGCCTCACAACCCGCCTCTTCAATTTCTCCCCAAACTTCTCCTTCTACAACAACACCCCACGCCCGCCTGCATCGCGTCTGTGGAATCCCGTCAATTCCTCCCCTCGTAACCTCGTTCTGCCCAACGTCCCTGTGCAACACTCGCACTCGCACTCGCACTCGCATTTTGGCGAGAGCCCACCCCGCCCTGGCACCCGTGACGAATACCCTCTGTTGACCCTGCCCGAGCAGCGCCTGAGCCGCCAGAGCCCTGCGCACTCGTCCCTCATCGTCGAACGTTCCACTGGCCCCGATAGCAGTCGCACCAGTATCGGGCTTCCGCGTGATCGGAGGAGCCTGCCAATCACTTCCCAACCAAACACCCCCAGGCTCGAGATGCCCAAAGAAGAGCCCGCAGATGGCGTGCATCTCACCTCCATCCCCGACCCCGATTCCCACGACCTCGAAGCTGGAGGAAAGGCGAAAAGCCCGCCGCCGAATCGCTCTTCGATGCATTCAAGGACGTCCGACGGCCACGGGGATGCCGATGTGGACGACAACGCCTCCGACATCCCATGGGGCCCCTCGCACCCGTGCTTTCCACATCCGAACCCACATGTGCCCTTGGACTCGCCACTGTACGACAACACGCGCATCATCCGCATAAGAAGGGACTGGATGCAAAAAGGCGATTTGGCGCCCACATTTGCAAATTTGTATCCCGAAATACTGGATCCCCTTATCAGCGAGGAAGAATTTCGGATAGTAATCAAGAGGATCAACGATACGCTCATGGAGGCCTTCGATCCCCTGAGTTTCCGCGCCTGGCTAGATGCCGTAATGGGAGTGGCGACGTTTTGGCTGTGGGATGATATAGGCCTCACCAAGGTCAAGGCACAGTTGGCCGAGCTGGAGCGGTGGATTGACCATTGGAATCAAAGTGCCGGGGAGAAGGAGGGCGTGCGAATCATCCCTCTACGCCGCACGGGGTACATGACGGTAGGTCATTTGTATCATTTTCCATCAAGTAGCACATACTCATGTTCTTTCTAGCTCGACATACAAGTCCCAGATCCCCAACTCGGTCCCGAAACCCGTCCAAATACCCAGCAAGACAATCTCACAGGTGGTGCGCCGCAGCACCCCGAATTCGATTACGCTCCATATGCGAGCACGCCACCTCTCAATGTCCAGGCCGGCTCGCCCATCGCTCCTGATCGCCCTTTGTAGAGTTTCGTAAATGAGTCGTTTGGGGCTTTCCTTTACGGTAACAGTAAAGGGTTCGTCCGCCCGAGCTCAGTCCGACCGCACGCACAACCTGCGTTTTTTTCCACCGCACAAGATCTCAATCACGCATAAGAGCGTTTCTCGAATCCTTGATCAGCATTAGCATAGGTCGTTTAGCGCTCTGAATTTCCTCCTTGTATCACCATTGCATCTTGCCCCGAAATCTTGTCGGGGGAACTGGTATAGCTGTTGTTCAGCGTCATAATTAGAGTA
This sequence comes from Pleomassaria siparia CBS 279.74, assembly GCA_010093715.1. NCBI lineage: Eukaryota > Fungi > Ascomycota > Dothideomycetes > Pleosporales > Pleomassariaceae > Pleomassaria > Pleomassaria siparia. The sequence continues at coordinate 2,605,653 of MU005764.1, read as the reverse complement.
CTGCTGCTGCAAAGCATATTTATTTTCGTTTCTTTTGGCATGCGTTGGCGGTTTTTCTTTGTTACTGATACCCAAAGACACTTACTCATCATATATACGTATGTGTATATATATTGCGGCACGCCTGAAGAAGGTTTTTTTTGGCATGGTCACACTGGGCATTTACTATGTTGTTGGAGCGCGTGTGCGGCATCTAGATAGGTGTTGGTATTATCCCAACCATTGATAGATTCGAAATTCCGAACCCCCTAATGTCATGTTGCACTACTCTTTGACTCTTGACTCTTGACTCTTCATGGTTCCATGGATGGCTTTCCCCTTGTACTCGGACCCACATATAGGGCATGCATGGTCTTAATATCCCCCCTCTCCACGTCCCCTCGTAGGATCCGTGTCATGCACGCCACCTCCCAAAAAGGCAATAATTCTGACTCGCCAGTTCGGAGGCCCTACATACATACGTATGTAAAGACGCAATTTGCCCCCAATCTGCCTGCCAGCCTGCCAGCTCCGAGTGACGAAAGGCTCATCATCCGTAGATCCGCAACCCAGGTCCCCGGGCTCTATGTATGTAAGCTCTGAGCTCTGAGGCATGACGCGGGATTCTGGACCGGAGATTGAGGTGGGGAAACTGTCCTTTTTTTTTTTTTCTTTCTTTCTTTTTTTCTTATTTTGAGGGGCGGGGGCGCGGCGGAGGGTTGTAGCTTTGGTGTGTGGTATGTATGTATGTATGTATGTATGTATGTATGGGGGTTTTCAATATTATTTATAATTAGTCCAGAATTACATATGTACTCGACGTTATTTAATACCATGGCAAAAAAAGGTATACATGCTGTAATTATCTTGGCCCTCTCTCCTATGTATATGTGTACAGTAATTACATACTGTGTACATATGTACATACATACCAGCTCTCTCGCTCACCTCACTGATTATTATCAATAACAATATTCTAAACGTGGTCCCGAATATGTCATCAAATCATCCGCAAGCAACAGAGACAGAGACAGACATGGACGAATCGGGTCGACACGAGTTGATATCGCTCAATCGCTCAATCATCGAACAAGTTGCCGATATATTGATAGTGAGCAAAAGCGAGCCGGGGTCGGACCTGTGGCCCCAATTCCGAAAAGTAAATGCCGGTTACAAGAAGAAGAGATCGGATATTCTTCAACTGCGGAAGCCGAAGGCAGAGCCAGAGCCAGAGCCAGAGCCAGAGCCAGAGCCAGTTAGTGAGTGTTTAGAACCAGAAGACGCAATGAAAGCCATCGTCCTTATATCCTCTAGGTCCACAAACTATAGTTGAGCCCGGGCTAAAAGACGATTTCAAACACAGGATTCTGGAAGAAGATGTCTGCATAGTTTGGCCTCTGTCACCACGGCTACAGATTTTATTGCAGATGCCCGCTACTGCCAAGGAAATCACAATCCGGGGCGAGCAGGCATCGATGTTACGTTTGACTTTGAATGGCCTTCTCGTACCGGGGGGGGCGGGGGGGGGGTGTACTCTATCAGTATGCTCAAAGAGCCGTTTTCCACATATCTCCAGACACAGTTGTCAAAATCAACAAATCTCAGGATACGACCGAGGTACATGTACTCGACCACATTCACAAACACTCGCAGGGATTCCCAGCACCTACACCCCTTGGTATGATTACGATTTGGGAAATGGTCTTACACTTTTACATGCTTCGTCGCAGGAATTTGCCTCGATCGTGTTTGGGGGAATCTCTCGCCAGACGAGAAATGCCATGTGCGAGGACAACTCGACCACCGTTTCGCCGAGCTTGAGACGTCTTCCGATGCCATGGAAAGAAGGATACATATCTAGGAGGCGGATTGACGCCCACATGTAAAGGGTGGCCATCGGTTCAAGAACAAGAGCCCAATACCCATCATCGCCAACGAGGCCCAATTAATTCAACGATTTCCTCCTCGAAGATTTTCTTGCTGGAACGCGCTCGTCTCGACTATCTCCGTGATTGTCTACCGAGCAGCAATCATCCCATCGTCATCTATGACACACGGCGGTCTGTGTCCGCTCAACATCCTAGTCGAGAGTGAGCATGTACCGACAACCATCACCGGCATCGTCGACTGGGAGACTGGCGGCGCATACCCAGAGTATTGGGAATACATCGACGCTTTCAGAAACTCCTTCGTCGGCCGGGACGATTGGTGTCTGTATCTACCCGAGTCCGAGTCCGAGTCCGAGTCCGAGTCCGAGTCCGGTATAGGCAAGTTGTTTGATGAATCATGCGAAATAATTTCCTCATTGGCCGCTTTGCAATGGGATAAATAACCCGGTTTAGGATTGTTCGCGTTGTCGGACCCAGCCCGTTCCTGAATTGGATCTAGTGGAAGTATATATTATAAGTGTTAGCTGAACCATTATTGATATCACAAACATTTAAACGTCATTGAATGGAAGACGTGTGTATGATTGTATGATTGTATGATTGTAGGATTGATTGATTGATTGCTGATGAAGTGATTGACTAATATACCTTCGAGAGACTTTCCAAACATTATAGGCGTTTTCTTAATCGGGCAAATTTGCTGTTTCAACTCTACTGTTACAAACGATCGATGCATCTATGGCCGAATGATATACATACTGCTGGACTGGCGCGCTTCTTCTTCTTCTTCTTCTTCTTCTTCTTCTTCTTCTTCCAGCTTGTACAGTAGATATTTATTTATCAGGGAACATGCCGGTGCCGTGCTGTGCCGCACGCAACTACATGTGTACACAGTAGAGTTCCACGCGCGGTAGACAACGATCTATCGAATCTATCGAAGCTTTGACGCAAAATCGTACAGTAGTTCAGTAATTATGGCACAGTATGTATGTATGTAGCTTAGTATGTACGGCACAGTATTATTATGTACATATATACAATGTCAATACGGCACAGTAATACCTAGTAGGTCAATAAACTTAAACGAAGAAAGAAAGAAAAAAAAAGGCCATCCATCCATCCATCCATTGGCCGAGAGAGGGTTCATTAGGCGGATTTTTTCTCTCTTTCTCGTGCCAAGTCGGCGGGCCCTTGGGGGCGTCACAACCCGCCCGCCTGCCCGCCAAAAAAAACCCCCCATGCCGCCAAATCGCCGTTGAATCGTTCAAAGGCATGCATTAGTGGAAGAAAAAGGCACGCGACTAGAAAAGCATGAGAGAGGGAGAAGGGGGATAAAAAGAAAAGAAAAGGAAGAATGAAAGAAACAAAGAACAGATTTGACAGACCATGCAAAACCAAAGCCAAGACCAAAACAAAACAAACAAAAAAACGTCGGAACCCCTGCATAGATTTATGGATCAAGCTTACATACATAGGTTACATACATAATACTGCCACGAAAACCCCGCCCCAAAAATAATTAATTACTTCCTTTTTCTGTCAATGTCGTTGCGCGGAACGTTTGCCTATCCGCCGCCGGTACAAGGGGGTATTGATTACGTCGTCGACCGGTGGGTTTTCTGGCCGTGCGCTACTGACTGACCGGTTGCGCCACGCGGCCTTGATTTGTTTTTGACTTACATATGTAACAATTTGGTGGTGGTGGGACCAAAGTAGCATAATTAATAGTTGATTATTAGTTAATACAGATTAGTAATATTAAAAGGGATTGCTGGCATACATACAATGTAGATACATAGTTACATGTAATATTAAAATAAGTAGTGTGATTGGCGAAGGTGAAATGGGACTTTTTCTTTTGGCCTCACTCCTGTTATTGCATTGCATTTTAGAGACGCGGTCTTAAGAGTACCAGTGCGCATGTTTTAACACTTGAAGAACGTAGGAGGAATGGCTGGTTGGCTACTGCTAGTATCTTGACGGGTGAGAGTCGTGAGCCCCGGACAATAAATAGGTTTTGTGGAGAAATATGGAAGATATAGTGATTAAAAATGGGCTGTAAGACGAGGAGTGACACATACATGTACTCGCGAAGATATTTACCCTTGGTTTACGAAATCAAGTACTGGTACTCTTTTTCCAGTTCCTGCGCAGCTTCAAAGTAGCTCCCACTTTCAATTTCCTCCAAGATGCCCCTTTCAGCTCTGATGTCCCATGCCAAATCCTTCTTCGCCTTCGCATTGCTCGCACGGTTGGCAGCCGAGAAGAAAGTCGCAAAGAAAGGCCCCAGTTTCGCAACTGTGTCCTCGTGGCTCTGTTCCTTGACCTCGACGCCCATGGTCTTGCCCACGGCCTCGGCAATCTGCTTCTGAGTGACCTTCGTTTCAGATGTAGCATTGAACTTGTCGCCCGCCTTCGCCTTCTCCGCAGCGAGGAGGTACAGGCGTGCGGCATCGTCGACGTGAATGGTACTAGTACACGCAGACCCTGGCGCGACGTAGAAACCAGAGCCCGCACGAGCGAACATGTGCATCACTGGTACAACTCGTCAGCTTACTGTTTGTATCGTAAAGTCTTTACCTCGCACGATTAGAGAAACTGCTTACTAGGCAAGAGTCAGCAAATGTCTCGGGATAAGGGGAGAGAGTACAAAAGTTCCAATGGTTCAACTCTGCAGCAGAACGCATGACTTGTACCCGGGCTTTGGTACATACCTCATTTTGACGCCACTGCCGGCCCGTCCGTATACATACGGCGCGAGTCTTATCGAGCAGACTCTCACGCCCTGTTCAGCCTTCGAAAGGGCATGTCCCTCAAAATCCAAGTTGAAGAAGTCGCCCTTCATTCTTGGTGCGTTCTCGTCCGTCTCCTCGCCATTCGGATCTGCAGCTGCGATAAGACTGCCATGGGTCGTGACGAAGACTTTTTCGGTCCCCTCCAATCCCTTCGCCAGAGCATCGATGGCCGCGTTGTTGATGACAAAGCGCTGCTCTTGGGATATATTACCTATGTTGCCTGCGAGATTGACGACGATGTCTGCTTTGCTAGCGGCCTCGGTGAGGACCGAGTGCGTGGTCAAGTCACCACGGATGGGGGTCGCTCCCAGGGCAGATAGTTTCGCATCGCTGGTCTCGCTGCGAGAGAGCGCTTGCACCTTGTAGCCGCTTTCAATAGCAAGTTTGATAAGGACAGAACCGATATAACCGCTTCCGCCCAAGACGAAGATGGTTTTCTGGGAAGACATGGTGGAAGATGAAGGTGCGCAGAAATAACTTGACGTAGCTGAGCAATATCAATCGGATGTTGATGGGCAATGTGATAGAAATGATGATACTCGGAGCTGGATTGATGTCTTTGTACTGGCTGTCCAAGACTCCCCTTATATATCCACAGTCTCATCGCGCGTTCCTCGGGCCCAGCGGATTTAACGTCGTTGTCGACTGATCTTGAAGTCCACCATGATGGTGTCGCGTACATGATGCCAGCGTTAAACCCCAGTTCGTTATATGGAAAAAACCCTGACCAATCGCTTTGAAGCTCTGTACAATGGAAACGAAACCAGATTAGCGTAAAGTACATCTTCACACTAGCGCATTACTATAGGCAAGGGCTCGGTAAGCACAGATGAAGAAAGTATAGGGCATCGGAGATTCGATCACGGAGTTAACGAAAATGGGCGTGTTGTGCTGTTCTCTTCCCGTAGAACGAATTTGACAATCTTGGACGAGAAGCAAACTACGCGAATCTTACTTCCGGAATTTGGAGAATAGTAAAACAAGAGAAGAGACGGTCGGGTCGGTAAGCTGCAATCGTTGGTCTTGAGAAAAATCAAATATTCGAGGGTAGAGAACAAAGAACAAGAAGACTACTTTTGTATCGAGAAGGGGCTGAATCGATGCTAGGCAAACGGACGTGTCAGTTTATAATCTCGAGATGGAGATTGAAAAATAAAACACAGAACGTGACCAGGTTTCGCGTGTTTCATCCACAGTCAGTCAGGCTTTCAACTTGTCCTTGTACAGAGCAGTCGCAAGAGACATAGGATCAACTGTTCGTATCGGAAAAAAAAAGAGATGAGGTGTGAGAATGACGATCCCCAATTTACGAAGCCCTACCGAATGCTCCGGCCCTTGTATGTACATATACCTAGACCACCACAGTCAGCAATTGTAAAACAAATCGTCGATAATAAACCATACTCGGCCATATGTAAGCTCTATTCCGTGCGTGGTCTCCTTGAATAAACTCTCACCGCATTCGATTAGAAGAGCACTAAAAGAACGTCGAGGTTTATTCAATCGATGAATAAGAGCACGATGGAGTGTTTTGGAAATGCCCAGTGACGGGAAATGAGTGCAGGGAAATGGAGTGCAAAGACAACAACTCACACGCTCACTTCTGCGAACTTATTTGGGGGAGATATATATTACGCTACCAGATACAACAGGGCAACCCATAGGATCTTCAGTCTCTTTGGCCTGTTGCTAGACTTGGAGCTTTGTCCCACGATGAATAAGTGCGTGCCGTAAATGCCTGATTGTTGGAGAAGGTCCAGCGAGGCGAGAGAGTCGAGGTCCGTGGATGAGACGGATGCAGTGCGACATGTTGCAGGTGAGTATACCTGGGGTGAGGGGCCGTGCCGTACCTGCCGAGGCCTATCACGTGACAGCTTATCTCAGCAGGGTCCAGACGACATACACGACATTTTTGACATCCTAGCATTCTAGCTAGTTCTACGAGCTAGTCTCACGAAGGGATAGCCAGCGTGCTAGCGGCGTCAAGTATCAACTTTTCTTAATCACTCCTGTTGAGATAAAGGTGAGCTTAGAGCTAACTTAACACTACTTAGCTTACAACCACGTCCACTCCTCTTCCTGGTCACCCTTCACGAGTACAGCATTTCATTATAACGCGCAGTTTCTACCACTTGCAATGCCCCTCTCCTCTACCATCCATCTCCACCCTCCCATCTCCACGTCGTTGAATCCCACGCCAATCACTTACATCATCTACCACATCACTGGGAATCCCGGGCTCGTTGAATACTACCGCGTTTTCCTGACACATCTGTACGGCTTGCTGTCGGACAGTTCTGCTTCGTCTTCCCCTTCAAGAATCTTTCATGTCTATGGACGCAGTCTTTCTGGATTCGAGGTCGACGGACACGATCATGCTCGGGTCTTGAATGGGCCGCCGTATAGTCTGGAACAACAGATCACCGAGTCTCTGAGTTGTTTGCTCGATCTCGTGAAAGACAGGGGCACGAAAGATGTGAGAGTAATATTGATGGGTCATTCTGTCGGAAGCTACATCTTGCTCGAGATCATACGGCGGGTGAGGGAAAAGGCAGCAGGTATTCGTATCGTAGGGGGCATATGTTTGTTTCCAACAGTGACGCATATCGCGAAGAGTGCCAGCGGACGGAAAGTTACTGTATGTACCGAGCTTGAAATTTCCAGATTAATGCCTATATCCTATTCCTACATTTATACCTCTCTTCGGGTGCCGAACCCCAAGTGCAGGAGAGAGCACATTGAACACGTTTCTGCTGCACTGTCTGATCAACCATTCTAACATCTCTACAGCCTCTCGTCGCCCTGCCAGCATTCCCGCTTCTTGTCTCCCTCCTCGCAAAAGCCCTCACTCTCCTCGTTCCCACTTCTTTACTTGGCCTGCTCATCCGCATCTTCATGAATTTCCCACCTGACGCTGCTAACGTCACGGCATCCTTTGTCAAGAGCAAACATGGTGTTCGACAAGCCCTCTATATGACCCACGACGAAATGCTTACCATCACCGACGATGTGTGGGATGAAGAAATATGGGGTGCGGCGAAGCTAAGTGAGAAATCGGATAAGAGGCCGGTACTGAGGTTTCTCTTTGCGGAAACGGATCACTGGTGAGAAGCTATCCGTCCCCTTATCTTATTCAATAGGTATTGACTGTGGCATTAGGGTAGCTAATGAGACACGAGACGAGTTGATCCGCGTCCGAGGGAGCATGCAGGAAGACGATGAAGTGTGGAAACCGAAGATGGAAATTGATTTCGAGTATGGGTGGCCTCATGGATTCTGCATTAAACACAGTGTTCCAGTTGCGGAGAGGGTGTGTGGATATGTTGAAGACATTATTCGTAGTGACCTCGAAGGGTAGTGGAAGAATACACTACACTGCACCCATTCGTCGCATTTAGTTACATAAGAGGGCGAAGGGAAGCACTATGTGCCGCTGATTTCCAGCTCATGTACCTAATGCTTCATTGTCTTCGCCCTTCCTTCTTGCGATAAAGCCGGCCGACTCGTAGACCTCGGGCCCGTCGAGCGGACCCTCTCCCGTCTTCACGACTCTCTGCTGCACGAGGTCTTTTGTCGTGTTCTGTATCTCAATTTTCGAATGGGTGGAGTCCCTTCGTACCTTGCGTACCTAGGACACCAGATCAGCCCACACCATTGTAATCTTGCTTTGCCTTCATGAACAGTTGCCCCAGCACATCATTCCCTGTGAGTCCTGGACCAGGACTAGGGCTGTGATGATTATGAACGCTCCACGCCGCATCCTGCACCCGCTGCTGCCCGAACAACTCGCGAAGACTCAGCTGACGACCCATGGGGACACTGCCTTCTTGTACATGTTCTTGTTCCGCTGCTGTGTCTGCACCGTTCTTGACCACCTGCTCCCTTGCTCTCCTTGTTTCCGCTGCTTGGGTCGCAAGCGCTTTAATTTTCTCCGCCGTCTCAACGCGTGTGTTTGCCGTTGATGAGGGAGGAGGCTCAGAGAAGATCCACAGGCCGTACACCTGGTCGCCCTGCAAAATCACATATTCATCCGTAATCTCCATTTCTGCCTCACTTGTGAGCTCCATCGCAAAGTTGTCCAAGCTCCTGCGATTCAAGATCACTACGGAGAATCGATCCGCGCCTGACAAGGAGGGAGTGAGCTCGCAGACGAAGAGAGTGCCCTCGATGCCGATCTTCTCCCATTGTTCTGTGTCGAGATTGAAGGCGTAGAGGACAGCGTAGGGAGCAACATGCCTGAGGGCGGTGACATCGGGATAGTGTCGCCGGAGGACGGAGAGGTTGAGTTCTTCATTTGAACGCGGTGGTGGGGGAGAAACGTCTACGATAGGCGGCGCATCGGTCTCGTAGTCGGAGGGCTGAGGCTGCGACTGTTGGCCACGGGTCCTGGATTTTTGGGAAGGCATGATGTTGAAAACGTAGAGCAAGGTGTAATATTGGGGGGGGGGTTAACGTGTGTGGGTGCCGTTTGAGGTGAGTTGAATCACTCGACGCTCTAGCCCTGGAGATGTTCACAAGGAGCTTGGACCCTTTCTGCGGCGCATTTAGCAACACAAAGCCACCGCCACCACAAGCGACAATATGTCTGCTGCTCATCATCGTCATGGGAAGACGCTGCAGGGCTTCCAGGGCTGAACCCGACATGGACTGTCGTCATGCACGCACATGCACCCCTGGAAGACATATTAATACTCTATTGCATAGTCACTCCTCCTTTCCTGCCTTGTTCTGATCGCACCCTCCTTTCCCTCTCCATATTTGGTATTGCATTTCATCCTGCTACCCCCCGCTTCAAGTCACTGCAATGCCGCCCCCGGATGCCGGCTCCACGGAGCGCCTCGATGCTACAATTCCAGGCGCCTTTCCCAGCGACGCTAGAAGTGCATCGACAATCTCCTCCCAGCAGTCACTCTCGCAGGCGTTATTTGCTCGAAGATCTGAGTACACACGCCCGCGGAATGTGCGGATCAAGGTCGGCTCATGGAATGTCGCGGCTCAAAAGGGTACCGAACAAGATATTGGCGGGTGGTTTGTAGGTGGGAAAGGCCTTGAGGAGTCACTCGCAGGCCTTGGTGTAGATGCGCCCAAGTCTGAGAGTAAGGAGCCACGAGAGAGTGTGAAAGAGCAGGAGGCTAGGCGCACCAAGTATGCTCCGACCATACCTTTGAACGACGACGGATCCATTCCGGGCGGTAGGGAGGTTGACATTTATGCGCTTGGTCTGCAAGAAATCGTGGACATATCTTCTGCTTCCGAGGCTCTGAGACCATACACAGATCCGGCGACCGCCAACAAGTGGAAAAGCGCTATGAAGGATGCGCTACCTCCCGGTTATGAGTTGGTTGCGGAACAGCAGTTGATCGGACTGCTTCTGCTCGTGTATGCTTCTCCAGCGGTCTTGCCATATATCAAGGCAGTCAGCACTACCAGCGTGGGAACCGGCTTGATAGGCTATATGGGTAACAAGGGCGCAGTTACTGCAAGAATGGTCATTGGTGAAACTACACGGCTAGTATTCATTAATTCGCATCTCGGAGCTGGCGCCGATAAGGTCGCCTTGGATCGACGTAATTGGGATGCAGGTCAGATCATATCCCGGACGCGTTTCGATCCGATCGTGGACTCCATGGGTCTGAACCAGGCCCAAGGAGAGAAGATTGGAGATGAAGACTTTGCCTTTTGGTTCGGCGACCTCAATTATAGGCTTGAAGGTAATTTAATTTTTGCAACAGCCAAAGTTGTTTAAACCTGCGCTAATAAATCGTAGGTATGCCGGGCGACGATGTGCGGCGCCTTCTTACCATTCATACTCTCGATCTTGACACCGAGCGCGCAAAGGAACCTTCTTCCACATCGGTTGATTCAGGTTATGATTCTAAAACCTCATCCGAACCTGCGGTATCGGATGACGCCATGCCCCTACCACCCGACCTTGACCCAGCATCATTGCAGACAACCATCACCTCACTTCTGCCCCACGACGAGTTACAGCAACAGCAGAAATCCGGGAAAGCATTCCATGATGGGTGGACCGAGGGTCCAATTCGATTTCTCCCGACATACAAATACGATATCGGAAAGGTTGGCGTCTTCGATTCTAGCGAGAAGCGACGTTGTCCTAGTTGGTGTGACCGCATCTTGTACCGGACACGAGCAGCGAGGCTTCGTTATGAAGAGAAAGAGAAAGAGCACGAGGCTGCAAGAAAGAGGGACGAAGAGATGAAGGCCGAAGGCCTGGATCAAGCTACCGAGGACGAGGATGTCCTCTTCGACTACGATCCGGAGGCCGATGGCGACAAAGACGATTATGATGACTACGATGCCCAGGATGATCCTCAGTTAGAGGCTGTGATTACAAAGGAAGGATTCTCCGATGAGATCTTGCTTGAATACTACACCACTCACATGCGGGTACTTTCATCAGATCACAAACCACTAGATGCAGTTTTCGCTCTTAAGTACGACGCTGTGGTGCCCGATCTGAAAGCAAAAGTTCATCAAGAGGTCGCGCGAGATCTGGACCGCCAAGAAAATGAGGGGCGGCCTTCGATAACTCTTGTTGTCGACAAAACAGTTGGTACAGATACTGACAATATTACGGATAAGGGTAGTGATTTCGACGGTATTGATTATGGTGATATTCAGTATGCGAAATCAAAAAGCCGCACCATGACCATCGCAAACACCGGTAGAGTTCCTGCAATATTCAGGTTCGTCGATCGTCCAGTGGAGGGAAGCCAGCCTCCAGGACCTTTCCCACCCTGGCTGACAGTCACGTTCGACCGAGAGCCAGACAAGCCAGAAAAAGCCTCATTTGACCACGTCTACCAGTATACACTTGAGCCAGCAGATGTCTGTAATGTAGAGCTCAGGCTGAAGGTCGATATCATGGAGACAGTCAAAAGTTTGAATGAAGGAACAACAAACCTTGACGAGATACTAGTGCTACGCGTGCAAGACGGCCGCGACCACTTTCTGCCGATGCGAGGTCGCTGGCTGCAGTCTTCATTGGCTCGCTCCATCGACAAGCTGACTAGAATTCCCGAAGGCGGTATTCGAAGGCTGCAGCATCAGAAGGTTGACAACGAAGCGGTAAAGTGGTCGGTTCCTCGCGAATTGTTCCGGCTGACGGAAGCCATAGAAGAAATGATGGAGCGCACGCTTGCCGAGTGGGACATGACGGGTCATGAAAGTGACAAGGCACCGTGGCGACACAACGCGGGTTGGCCATTTCTGAAGGATCCGGGGTATTTTGAAAATGACATTCATGAGGAGGCCTTGGCAAATGTCTACAATGCGCTCGACTGCGACGAGTCTTTTGAAAAGGCTTTCGATGCCGAGATTGCACCAATGCAAAAAGTGGAGCTCCTGGCTGAGGTTCTACTTAAGTTTCTGTTCAGCCTGCAAGACGGCGTTGTGACAGAAGCCATGTGGAGAAGTCTTGAAGACGGAATGATCGTGAGGGAGAAGTCGAAGCAGCAGCTAATAAGCTTCGAGGAGCGCATATCAGTCCTCGAAATCCTGTCTTCCACACCAAGCCATAATGCCTCATTCGTTCTTCTTACAACAATGTTACAAAGCATTGCAAAAGATATTACCAACATCTCAAACCCACGCCCGAAAACTCCGCGTGCGAGCATGGACCTGCCAGCCTCACCTCAAGTGCATGTGCGGAGGAAGACTCTTAGTAAAGTTCCGGAGGTTGCTTTGAGGCAACTGATTGATCGCAACTACGCCACTGTGTTTGCGGACGTCATTTTTAGATCAGAGGGATTCGATAAGTTGAAAGAAAAGGATAGAGCGACTAGAAAAGGGAGAATGGTCAAGTTGATGGAGGTCTTTTTAGTCGACGATGATAGTGGGATGTAAGGTGGTATCAGACCATTGGATCCTGGCGACACGGAGTTCAGGCACGCATTCAGCGTAATGATACCCTATAGATTTATTACTATTGTTCCCATTCTCCACCATATCCGAAGAGAAGAACAGGTAGAGGCAAAAAACATGGAATTTACTTTGCAAAGTCACCTTGTATCAACCGGGAACACCTTCAACGAGGATCTCTGTTACCCCCTTCGGGCGTGATGCCCCGCAGTAATTATTCGTTTTCACACATGGGGGCTATGTAATTCTACTCTTGCACGCAGAGTGTAAAAGGCAGATTACAACCTAAGTATATATACACTTGGGTATTACTCCCGTAAGTCATCCTTCTCTGGATATTTGTATGCTTTGCCTTCCATTAAGGGCCGTGAATCTAGCAGCACGTGCCCTGACAGGGGTTCGACTAATTCAGCAACCCCGCCATTTATCCCACTATGCGGGGCTGGTCAGGTACGAAAAACTTTTGAACCCTTAAATATTTTGTTAAAACGCTGTGCGTTCCACAAACTTATATACGCCGTCAAGCCGCAGCCCGAGTTCAGCAACAACACCAACATTTTCCTACCACGCAAAATGGCCGAAAAACTACGCATTCTTCTCGTCGGCAACGGTGGACGAGAGCATGCTCTCGCCTGGAAACTTCTCCAATCGCCCCGCGTCGCACATATCTTCGTTGTCCCTGGCAATGGAGGCACAGCCGCGCTCCCAAACGTCACGAACATGTCCACAATATCGGCATCTGACTTCCCCTCGCTCGTCGAATTTGCGCAAACGTCCGCCGTGAACTTCCTGATCCCAGGCCCCGAACAGCCTCTTGTGGATGGAATCGTGGATTATTTCGCGGAACATGCGAGCAGTATCAAGGTCTTTGGACCAGGGAAACAAGCAGCGAGGATGGAGGGCAGCAAGACGTTTAGTAAGGATTTCATGAAGAGGAACAACATTGTCACGGCGGCATATGAGAATTTCAGCAATTATGACGAGGCGAAGAAATATCTCGAGAAGGTAGATCACAACGTGGTTCTCAAGGCATCGGGACTGGCGGCTGGGAAGGGTGTCATAATACCACAGAGCAAGGAAGAAGCATACGCTGCGCTCAAGGAAATCATGCTGGACAAGGAGTTTGGCGATGCTGGGGACGAGATCGTGATCGAGGAGTTCCTTGAGGGCGACGAATTGAGTGTCCTTACATTCAGCGATGGAAAGACGATTAGGAGTCTTCCACCTGCGCAGGATCATAAGCGTATTGGCGAAGGGGATACAGGTCCGAATACTGGAGGCATGGGAACGTATGGGCCGACGAAGATCGCGTCCTCAGATGTCATGGATAAGGTTCACAAGGAGATTTTGCAACCGACGATCGACGGCATGAAAAAGGAGGGCTATGAGTTCAAGGGCGTGCTTTTTACGGGTCTCATGATGACGAAGACGGGACCGAAGGTGCTTGAATACAATGTGCGGTTTGGAGACCCGGAGACACAGAGTTTGCTCGCGCTCATGGATAGCGACCTTGCGGAGGTTATGGTTGCGTGCGCGGAGGGGAGGTTAGAAGATGTCGATGTCAAGGTCTCCAATAAGTCAGCTGCCACGGTTGTGGTCGCTGCTGGAGGGTATCCGGGAAGCTATGCGAAGGGAACGGAGATGCATTTGGATGCGGTGCCTGATGGTATGTCCCCGTTTCCCGTTATTGTTGAATCTCGAACTGATGGGTTTCCAGATGTCGTACTCTTCCATGCCGGTACCTCGCTCATCGATCATGTCCTCAAGACCTCCGGCGGCCGAGTCATCGCATCGACGGCTACAGGTGCGACGTTAGAAGAAGCCGTTGCCAAAGCATACAAAGGCGTCGAGTGCATACATTTCGACGGCATGCAGTACCGAAAAGACATTGCTGGGCGAGCACTAAAGAAGTGATACCCATACCTCTCTAAAAGAGATGAAGCATTGCAGGGCGTTCTGGAACAGGTAGGCCAGAGGAAAAGGAAGAGAATTGTATACCACAATCAGGATTATCAATATTTCACATCTTGCTTTTCACTCCTTTCTCAGCCCACTCCTTCGCAAACTCGTCATCCCACGGCACCTTTGCTTTTCGGTGTTGCTCCAGCACCGGTGCATTCACTTTGTGGTGCTCGACTGTGCAGTACGTTGTCTTTCCATCCAAGCTTTTCATGGTGCCCCGGATCATAGCCATCTGTCGTCCTACTGATATTATTTTAGAGTCGAGTCGCACAGAGGTCCCGATAGGAACAGCTTTCAGGTACGAGATATTGAGGGACCGTGTGACGCCACCCAGGAATTCCCAGTATCCCGGTTTGGCCACGGGGCACAGTGCTGATGTTGTCGCCATGTCAAAGATCACACCTGCTGCGCCGCCATGCATTACGTCGTTAAGATTTGAGAAGTTTGGCCCAACAGTCAGTTCGAAGCTCACGGATCCATCAGTTCCAGCATCTACGATTTTCATGTTTTTCATGACCTCGCGGTCAAAGTCCTACGGAAATTTTAGCATCTATCCGAAAGCTCTCATCGATATTAGGTCATCAATCAACAACGACTTGTGAATAACGAAGAGCAACATGGCAAGGCATCTGGCACATACGACGTGATTCTGCGGCCTCTGAGTAGCGAGCAGCTTGTATCGATCAAACATTGCCTGCACTGCTGCAGTGGCTTTTGCTCGGTCTCGTTCCCGTTCCTCGTCTCGTTCGGGCATGTTGGTGGTGTACACGTATTATGTACGCAGGGTCAATTAATGCCACAGGGAGGTGTCGTAACAGCAAGATTGTCTTGCAGGAGTCATGAATCTTGCTGCGTTGTTGATGTCCTAGTCGTGATGAAAAAGGGCCTTTGGTGGAGACAACGTGTTTGCCTCGGCTCCTACTTCACGACTAATACAAATCCTCTAGACGCCAACGAGGAGTTCTTTAGCAGCCTTTTTAAGTTTCGAAACAACGTGTGCGCATGAAACAACCCGCACGCAGGAATGAATGCACTTACCCTTTGTACAAAGCTTACGCTCACATATCGAACACGCGGCGAGCCTCAGGCAACGTTTCAAGCTAGGAGGTGGGTACTTAATGTCATCCCCGAACCGCGTCTCACGCCATTCTCACCGAATGCTTGATGAGCTGAAAAGACTCGGTATTCTTCACTACTATTAATCGCACTTTTGTTTCTCTTCTCCCCATACCACATTAAAGAGCCTGCATGGCCCGGCGCCCCAGTTCGACATCCGATCGCTGTTCACAGACGCGCATTTAACCAAAGTGTGTGCCTTTGTATTTTACAAACTCGATTACGTATTCGACCCAATCCAATATATTTGAACACCAAAACCCGGTGATTGAAACCGCTCAGCCTCAACACACGAGAGAGTATCAGAAAGATGGGAACCCCGCTGCCCGTGACGCCTGCGCTGCGCAAGAAGGTGCTTAGAGTTCTGTTCCTGTCACTGCTGCTCGACCTGGTATGTCATCTGTCAACCACCCTCGTCTCTTATTCGCGGACCATGTCACAATACTAATGTGTCGTTACAAAGATCTCTTTTACATTCATCCTCCCGCTCTTCCCCAAGCTCCTCGAATTTTACCGTGACCACGAGGCCTCGCGCGCGGGCTCAGGAACCACGATTCTTAGTCGCATCCTCAAGGGTCTGAACACGTACAAGAATAGCTTCGCGAAGCCCATTAACGATCGGTACGACATTGTGCTTCTGGGTGGCGCTCTCGGGTCTTTGTTCTCATTTCTCCAGGCCATTGCGAGTCCCATCATCGGGACGTTGTCAGATAAATATGGACGCAGAACGGCGCTGCTTTGGAGTATGGCGGGAAATGTGCTCAGTGTCGCGCTGTGGGTTGCAGCGACAGATTTCCGTACTTTCCTCGCCTCCAGAGTTGTTGGTGGTTTGAGCGAAGGAAATGTGCAGCTAGCTATGGCTATTGCAACGGATATCAGCGATGACACGCAGCGAGGTGCTACCATGGCCCTTGTGGGAGTGTGCTTTAGCATCGCATTTACATTTGGACCTGCCCTCGGCGCGTACCTATCTACCATTACGACTGTCGCCGCGAATCCGTTCGCATCTGCCGCGGCGTTCAGCTTGTTTCTCATAGTCACTGAGAGCGTGTACTTGTACTTCTGCCTCCCGGAGACGTTACCAATCATCCCGTTAAAAGAGAGGGCTGCGTCAAATGGCACTACGAATGGGCATGTGAATAACAATGGTACTGCAAGCCAGGAGAAGGAGAAGCCCAGAGTGCGAACAAACAGTCACACGATTCTCAACGCAACACACTTTTTCTTTATCCTCTTCTTTTCTGGCATGGAATTCAGTCTTCCATTCATGACGTACGACCTGTTCGCCTATGGTTCTGCGCAAACCGGGAAACTGCTCGGATTCATTGGTCTGGTTGCATCCCTCCTTCAAGGCTCGGTCGTGCGGCGCTCGCACCCTTTGACTGTTGTGAAGATGGGTGTTGTGGCTTGCACAATTGCATTCTTCATGTTGGGACGGGTGACAAGCCAAAGGGGCTTGTATGGAGCTGCAGCGCTGTTAGCTGTCACGAGCGCAACGGTTGTGACAGGATTGAACAGTCTGAGTTCCTTTGAGGCAGGCAGTGGGGAGAGAGGCGAGAAGTTGGGGAATCATCGGAGCTTTGGTAAGCCGTACTCGAGACTTGCACCTCGAATTCTTCATGTTACCCAAGAAGCTAATGCGTTGAAAAGGTCAAATTGGACGATCCCTTGGTCCCCTCATCTTCTGCTCGATGTACTGGTGGGCTGGCCGCGAGATGGCATATGCGGTGGGTTCTGCTGGCATGATTGCTGTGTGTGCACTGGTGTTTGGAGGGTTGAAGGTTCCGCCTGGAACACAGATGGCGCGGAAGACAAAAGCGAAGGCAACATAGAGGGAGAAAGAACAGAAAGAGATGACTTGTGTGTCTGGAGATAGGTATAATCGTGATCAGGGTATGGTTCAGTTGGGAACGCAATGTTAAAGTCTGGATCGGAGACCATACATGATGTTCAATGTTCAATCTTTGAGAAGTTTTGATTGATTGTGATTTCCGATGATGCAGGTGCTTTCAACGCCGTCCATAATATGTCGATACATGGCGATGTACTTGTACTCCCGGCCGTATGTACACCCTCTATTCCTCCAATACATATGTGCTCCCGTCGCTGCACGTTTTTCCATACGCTCTTATGATCTTCATATCTACATGCCTTCATTCCATCTCACCACCTACTCCTCACCGTTTCTTGTTGAACTTTTTACTCTCCGCCGCCGTTCTCTTCTTCTTCGGTGCTCCCTTGCCTCTACTCTTTGCGACCTGCATGTGCTCGATCCAATCTTGTTCCTTGTCGTCCAAGATTTCGCGTTCGGGATACAGCGATCGAAGTTGTGCTACTGTACCGATACGCGGGGGGTAGTAGGAGGCGATTGCGGCGCCCTTCATGCGCTGGTGTAGGATGGATGTGCCGATGCGGAGAGCGAGGGGATTATAGGCTGTGGAGAAGATGCGGGATTGGGCCTTGTTTAGACGATTAGGAGTTATTGGGAGTTATAAAGGGAGGAGGGAAAGTACCTTCATGAGCGCAAGGACGCGCACGCGGGGGACGGCCATAGCGAGCGTGTATGTAAAGCGCTTGGCTGTCGATGGTCTGGTTTTGAATCGAGGTTTTGGTGGTAACCTTGGGGATGCTTGGCGGGGCGGCGGCAGGCTATATGTAGTGACCTTGCCCGGAATCACTCAAAGAAAATGCAAAACGGTATGACTTCATTTTCAGGTCAACAAAAAACATTGTAAGAGATTCCTTCTATCCTAGCGATCCTATGTATGAAAAACTCGAGGTGTGCAGTAAACACTGAAAGATCCATTTCACAGGTATTTTGGAAATACCCCCTGCAATATTCGAGATAGTGGCCCGTGCGAGCAATTTTCCGCCTCCCACCTCCACCCAACAGTAGTTCTCCCGCGGATTCGACCTTCTCTCACAAACCACATCCTCATCAACTACCCGCCATGGCTGGAAAACGGGACATGCCCTTTTCCAATCACTACAGTCCCGATCGTGGTCAACCATCCTTCAAGAAGTTCAAGTCGTCCTCTAAAGGTCAAAAGAACCACCCCCACCCCCCATCTACATATGGCAGTCCTGGAGCTCATGCGCATGGTACTCCCACACCCGCAAGCGCGAAAACAGGCCCCCCCTTCATCTACGGCATCATGTCCCCGTCCAGCAAATATCCCATCTCTCGAGAGGTAGCAATACATAACCAAATCTATTTGAACTCCGAGAATAAGCTCAGCGCTCAAGCCGACAAGTTGCTCTCGACTTTGTCACGACTACCGGACCCCGACGCTTGTGAACCATGTTTTCTGGCCGCAGGAGAATGGCAAAGAGGCTTCATTTCGCTGTTGGACAAGCTAGTCGAGGAGGAGACCGGACCAAAGGGCGACGCGGACATCAGGCATCATGCGCGCGAGCTGCAGAAGCTGCTCTCCGCTCGGGATGTGCACCCTTTACAAGCCCGTCTCGATTTGGACGCGAAACGACCTCTTCCTCAGCCGGAAGCGCATATCCCCGTCTACATCGCCCATAGAATCACCGCGGCATCCACCCTCCCGCCTCTCCCGCCCATTCTCGAACCCGCTCTCGCTGACGCCGTCTTTACCCATTCCGCGTATACTAACGTTCAAAAGCAGAAGGGTCTCCCTGTTGGAGATAACTACGAGCGTCTGGAGTTCCTCGGAGACGCGTATATCGAGATCGTCGCTTCACGAATCCTGCACTCCCGCTTTCCACATATTGAAGCATCCCAGCAGGCACACTTCCGAGAAAACCTTGTCAAGAACGAGACGTTGTTCAAGTTTGCCTGCGCGTATTCATTTCCAGACCGCCTGCGACATGGCTCGCATCTGGAGAAAAATAAAGCCTGGGAGAAGATTATCTCCGATACGTTTGAGGCGTATGTTGCTGGAGTTGTACTCTCGGATCCAGAGCATGGATTTGAAATTGTGGAAGACTGGCTGACGAACCTCTGGGCACCGCAACTTCTCAATTACCAAGAGAAAATGATCGACAACCCGGCGGCGCGTACAAATCTCCAGGCACTGATTTGCGCCAAGGGCATCAAGCTCGACTACCGCGAGGAGAAGCCAATGGAAATGCGAGACGGCGGCCAACAGCATTTCTTCGTGGGCGTTTACTTGACTGGGTGGGGCTTCGAAAACGCTTGGCTGGGCAGTGGAGAAGATCGTGCGAAGGGCGATGCCGCTATCAACGCAGCGAACGATGCGCTTCGGAGGAGTGAGGAGCTTGGCATTATTCCTGTTGCACGCAAGAAGAAATTGGAGATGTACCCTAACGCGAAGCCAGTTGAGAAGTTCATGAAGAGCGGAAAGCACACAGAAAAGCAGCAGGCTGAAGCTACCGCATCCGCAAACGGGACGACCACTCCGACGAAGGAGGATACTGATCCGGCTGCCCCTATCGTGGTAGAAGCAGAGCTCAAGCTAGAAGGAAATGTTGAACATTGTGAGGATCCATCCACGGAACGCAAGGAGAGGAAGAAGAAAGCCAAGAATAAAGAGGGCCAGGAATCTGCGTCTCCAATGATTGAGGAACACGCCGGCGAGGCATCAGCGACCGATAAAAAGAAGAAGAAAAGGAAGAGAGACCGAGGCGAAGATGAGGCCCGAGACTGAGGCACGAAGCGATGGAACATTCAAGCTCCTGCAGTGATACTCTTTACTCTCACAAACTCATAGACAGGACATCCTGGGACCCAAGCTGGCCCTCCTTCCCCACCCGTTTCTCAATGGTCTAGAATGGAGCGGCATGATGTTCGGAAGATATCCTTCAGTTCATACCCGCCTATTAGGTAGGTAGGTAGGTAGGCATTTAACGGATAAACCTAATATATGGCGCACCGGATTACTGATCCAAGCCAATTTCCCCCGGGCAAGGTGAGCTGTCCTAAGTAAAGGTCGGAAGGGTTGTCCCAAATGTGCTAAGCTATCCACGACAGCTGCGGAATCTGAAACCTGAACCAAAGCTCTCAAGGATAAGGGTTTGTATGTACTTCTTAATATCTACTCCAAGCTTCCATTGTGACACCTGAGTCCTGCTCTTCTGATCCTCATGTGGTTGACCATATTATGATCAGAGGCACGGTGCTCCAAGATGACCACTCTATTTTCTTCATGTATGGGCATTGCGGTTAGCAAGCTTACTCGTCCTCCATGTACTACAGTCAAAGCACTCTCCAAGCACTTAGTCGGATTTACACGTCATCACTGCATTTGCATCAACGATCTACCTGCAGCTCGATATTTCAACCCCGCTCGTACCCGCTGACTGGACTTGTTGACCTCGGCGCATGTTCACCTGCATCTCCAACTTCTCCAACGCCGCTGTCCAACGATCAAAATCAAAGCTGCATTGATCACACGCAGTCTTTCTGTCATTGCAGGTACACACAACATCCAAATAAGAATCATTTAATTTGAAAGATCGAAAATTCTTTCAGTGATCGAACAGCATGGCAGCCACAGGTGTTGCAGCCGTTGCCGGTGTATCTGCTATTGCAGCATATGTGAATGCGAAATATCATATTGCGCAGGATTTGAGAGCTAAGAGAAGGAGGAGCAAAGCTGTTGAGTGGTATGCTGAACTCGGTACGTTGTTGTCTTCGCACTGTTATGGACCTACCTCCCATTGGTATCACCACATTATCGTAATGGAAGGGAACAACAAATGAAACTAGATCCTACACTACGTCTGGAGCAAACTTCAGGCAATGGGGAAAAAGGGATCAAATCTGGACTACTAAGCCTCTCTGTATTGCTCAATCGTGCCTTCACAAACTACTTCTAATTTCCCATCCTAGTCTCACGAAAGCGTGTTTCTCTCTGGTACACCTATTCGACTCACGTCCCACTTTATTCCAACGATCTCTGCATCTGGACCCGCGATAAGCAATACACGTGGTGCGAGACGCATGACCGCGCTGTTCAATGGGCGCACTACTTCCTCTCCCAAGGAGTGAAGCCGGGCGATATGGTCGCCACCTATCTCCAAAATTCCGCGGACTTTCTATTCATCTGGCTGGGTTTATGGTGTATTGGATGTGCGCCTGCGATGCTGAACTACAACACTAAAGGAGAAGGATTAGTGCATTGTTTGAGAGTTTGTGGAGCGAGTTTGGTGCTTGTCGACGACGAAGATGAAGTTCGAGGGAGGTTTGAGGATGCGATGAGCAAGGGACAAGAGGAGGAGCTGGGTGTAAAAAATGTAGTTGTTACTTCGGAACTTCTAGCCACGCTGTACGACGGACCTGTTCTGCAGACACCAGACGACTCGTACAGAGATAACGTCAAAGGTTCGGATCCCACCTGTCTACTATATACCTCTGGAACAACCGGCCTTCCCAAGGCAGGAAGTTACACGGTCGCCCGGTATCACGAGCGCGGCCACTCCTCATCTCTTCCCTACGATCAAAGATCTGGACCAAATGGAGATCGTTGGTATTGCCCCATGCCTATCTTCCATGGAACTGGTGGATTATCTTGCATGGGAGCACTATCAGGCGGCATGAGCGTCGCTGTAGGACGCAGGTTCAGTGTCAGCACCTTTTGGAACGATATCCACGATAGTGATTCTACTATTTTTGTTTATGTGGGCGAGGCGGCGCGCTACTTGCTCATGGCTCCTCCACATCCGCTCGAGAAAAATCATCCGAGACTTCGGGGTATGTGGGGGAATGGTAAGTAAAATTGGGGACGATATAGCCAATCTGTTCCTTGATCCCTTTTCCCGAAAAACGTCCCTTCTCAAGTCATAGCTAATATATTGCTCCACCACCAGGCATGAGACCTGACGTGTGGACCAAGTTCAAGGAGCGTTTCAATGTTCCCGAGGTCATCGAATTCTTCAACTCGACCGAGGGCGTACTAGCGCTAGTCGTCCACTCCAAAGGGCCCTTCACGGAAGGCTGTGTGGGGCAACATGGGGCGATTCTTCGACGGGATCTGAATGAGGTCCTGGTCCCCGTGTCTATTGACGCTGAGACGGGCGCTATCATCCGCGAACGCGATGGGTTTGTCAAGAGACGAACGTACGACCAAGGCGGAGAGATTCTTGTGCAGATTCCGGCTGAAACTGCATTTGCGGGATATCACAACAACCCGTCTGCAACAGCGAAGAAGTTTGAAAGAAACGTGTTCAAGAAAGGCGATCTGTATTACAGATCCGGGGATGCATTACGTCGGGACGCTGATGGCCGTTGGTTCTTCCTCGATCGACTGGGTGATACATTCCGCTGGAAATCCGAAAACGTCTCCACTGCCGAGGTTGCGGAGGCACTTGGAGGGTATCCTGGTGTTACCGAAGCCATAGTGTATGGAGTCCTTGTTCCCAAGCACGATGGACGGGCAGGATGTGCAGCGCTGAGGTTTGCGCCTGATGTCAACCCATCGACTTTCAACTGGGCAGCCTTCTTAGAGTACGGCCGCAGTAAGCTGCCTAGATATGCAGTGCCACCTTTCGTCCGATTGGTTTCCGATAGCAGCAAGACGGACAACCAAAAGCAGAATAAGACGCCGCTGAGGGAGGAAGGTATTGAGCTAGAGCGGTATGGGGAGAAGGCACAGGGTGGAGATAACGATTCAGTGCTTTGGGTACCACCGGGGAGCGCTACTTATGTGACATTCGGAAAGGAAGATTTGGAGAAGTTGAGGATTGGGAGCGCCATGTTATAGAGAGAGAAAGAGGGATAATGGCTACCACGCGAGAGTAAAACCAAGATTATGATTTGTAGAACTATCTCTGGGAAGTAGGGTAAGGCTTGACAAAGTCCACATATTGCTTTTTCCCTCTTACCAGAACCGCCTCCCACTCACCGAGTGGTCTTTGCTGTAATCCCCTGTGAGCTCTACCAAGGCCTGTCAAACCTCTTCAATCATAGTCACAGTGTTCAAGGGAATGCCTTGGGGTCTTGGTCGCGGTACTCACATGTAACTTGTGTGATCTTTTTACGTTTCACTATTTTCTTGACTCCTCTCTTCCTGCGCTTCTTTGGCAAAGGGTCATCTATCTATCCCATCTCGTCTGCCAGTGCGGAACTCACTTACAACGAAACAACAACAACAACAACAACAACAACAACAACAATACCATAAGCATTGAATGATGCACTTCCTCACCCTCCTCAACGTCGGCATCGCTGCAACCCTCGTGGCGGCTGTGCCTGGCGCATCCAACGCCGTCAACAAGGCTGAGCGGGCTCGAAGCCAGACTTGCATCAATTACCCCGGTGGCACTCTAGTCCCAGGCGTGGTGGACTCCTGGACTCCGGTGTGCTTTCACCCTCCCAATCCTACGACTGCGAATTCCAGCTCTACTACGGTCACGAAGATCCACACCCACAGCCACCTCATCCCGACCATATCTGTCCCCGCACCGCCCATTGGAACCCCTGAAGTCGGACCATTCTACACCAAGCTTTGCATCACTTTGTCAGGCAGAGCCCCAGTGCCAACCCCTGGTTCATGGCCTCCCGTCTGCTCCAATGTGCCGCACCCGCCTCGGCCTGTCGAGTCGAGCAGCACTGTGTCGACTTCCGAGCAAGTTGTGCCTTGGACCACTGATCACATTGTCAATACCCTAATCACAATCACTTTCGCCAAGCCGAGTACCACCACTACAAAGACTTGAGACGTTGGGGTAATGCAATCACAGTCTTTCTGAAGATTCGGGCTATGACGAAAAGTTAGGTAGACGATGGGGGGGAGGATATCTTCTTCTGGAGGAAAATGGGGTTGGAATATACCTAGGGTAGGCTGTGCTTCACACGCCTGGATCGAGGGAAACTCTCAAAAGAATACACAAAAGTATACTTTGACTCTCGTAAATTCTCGCCATTGGTGATGATGTCAGTTTACTCGAGTCTACACTGTACTGCCACTTGATTCAATGCCATCCTCTGGTGGTCCAATTCTAATTTGTTTCCGATAGAACAGCACGGATATGGATGATGGGTGTCATTGGTTTAGTTGTCGGTAAGAAACGTGTTCCAGCAACTTTAGGAGTGAAAACAACCAAGCTCTTTCTTACCCGTGTCACGTGATACTTGAAGTGATTAGCATACACCTAAGGACTTTGTTGACCAATCACAAGAAGACTAGTCTCGACAGAAAAACCCGACTCTGTCTGATCTCGAGTGAAGAATGAACACTTCGCAATCGACTTGCGTAACATGTACATACTCTGCTCTCTTCCTCAATTTACGAGGATGAATGAAGAGTATCACATATCAGTCCATGATCCTCGTTGTGGGGTTGCTTTTCTCATGTGGGGCACGAGCACACCACATTATGCATTTAGCCGCCCATTATTTAAGAAAAAAACAACCCCCCGGACATATATCGCTAATTCCCCTTCGTATTACACACAGCTCACGCATCCAAATCGAGACATCTCACCTGCCGTCAGCGCAGCTATCTACCTTCATCCCTCTCAACACCGAATTCAGAACGGACTCGACATGCCAGACTTCCCTCGCCGTCCAGAATCGGGCATAAACGTTATCATCGTTGGCGCGGGATTCGCAGGAATCTCGGCAGCAATTGAATGCCATCGCAAGGGCCACTCGGTCATCCTGCTCGAAAAGTCAGACGCCATAGAAGAGATTACCCGCTTCGGCGACATCATCAGTTTCGATCCCAACGGGGCTAGGAATTTCGAAAGATGGCCCGGTGTCATCGAAGCCATGCAGAAGGTGGCGAGACAAACTTCGTGGTTGGATCTGTATCACTGGAAAGGTGACTTTGTGACGCGGCAGTCATTTGCAGGGGAAAAGAAATGGGGACCGAGGATCAATGGGCATAGAGGGGAACTGTATAGCATCATTTACGAGCATGCCAGGGCTAGGGACATCGATATAAGACTGGGACAAAGGGTAACGGATTACTTTGAGAATGACGAGAAGGCAGGCGTCGTAGTCAATGGGGAGAATATGGAGGCCGACATCGTCATTGCAGCCGAAGGCGTCCGATCACGAGGTAGGAAGATCGTCTTGGGGTTTGATGACAGACCAAAGTCTTCTGGATATGCCGTCTATCGTGCCTGGTTCCCCGGAGACGCTATTGCAAAGAATGACATGTTGAAGCACTTGGTAGTGGATGGGGATACGCATTCCGGGTGGCTTGGGCCAGATCTGCATTTCCTTGCCTCGTCGCTCAAGGGAGGAAAAGAGTTCAACTGGGTGTTTACACATGTAGACGATGGTAACATCGAAGAGAGCTGGCAGTTCCCGGGCAAGGTGGAAGAGTGTCTGAAGTATGTGGAGGGATGGGCACCCATCGTCAGGGAGATTGTCAAGTCAACACCGAAGACCGGGAGACTGATCGATCACAAACTCGTGTTCCGGGATCCACTACCCACATTCATCTCACCAAAGTCGAGGATTGCGCTGATAGGAGACGCTGCGCATCCCTTCCTCCCGACATCAATCCAGGGGGCGAGCCAGTCGATTGAAGACGGTGTGGTGTTGGCAGCGTGTCTAGAACTGGCGGGGAAGACCAACGTCACACTTGCCGTGAACGCATTCGAGAAGATCCGATACGAGAGGGTTCACAAGGCCCAAGCTATGGGTGTGAAGACTAGAGAAAAGTGGCACAAGGCAAATTGGGACGCAATCCGAGAGACACCCGAGGCGATCCACTTGACGAGAGAAGCTTGGCTGTTAAATTTCGATGCCGAAGCAGACTGCTATGAGAGATATGATGAGGTCATTGCAGGGTTGAACGGTGTAAAGGCGAAGCTGTAGATTGCCACTCACGAGGTGGAATGTCTTTCCTAATATCGGCTCTAGAATGTTATATCCCATGTACATGTCAGAACATCACGAAAACTCTCACTTGATAGATCCCACTCTTGTTTTCAGTGTAATACACGAAGTTGATTTCCGGCAGCGGTGACTTTGATCGGAGGCTTGATTACCGGTAAATCATATGTTTCCTCAAAGCCCCGATGCTACACGGATTGGTGCTAGCTTCGATTGGTGGTACTGGCGGCATAGTATAATACGGCAGTCTAATGAGATTGTCTTGCCAACATTTGGCAGCGAGTTGGTGGTGGGGAATTGACTTGAAGCTCCAGTACGCTCACTTTTATGTGACAATATGTATCAAGAGTTCGGTGGAGTTATCCAACAGTCTTGAAAAGCAGGGCTTCGCAGTGCTAACGAAAATATCGCTCATAGTGACGAGATAAACAAACTGAGAAAGAGACATAGTATCCCAAGATTATATGCTGTTGACAAGGCTGACTTCTCGTATTGTGCAATCGAGACGCTATCATGTTCATGACCACAGTTGAGGAAGTCATGCTGTGGTGTGATTGAGGGGATGCGACACTGAAATCGGGCTAACTTATCTCTTGGTGCGCCACTGTCATGTATAGATACCCTGTCAACATGGCTGAAAACAACAGCAGATGCCTTTTTAAAGGCGATGCAGGTAGATACATAAGACTTTACGTTAGCAAACTGAAACTTTGTACCCGCTGTCTATCTTTCTACTCGAAAGTGACCTGTGGAGTAGAAACGAGCTGGTGAAGTGAGTTCATATGATCGAGTGAGAAAATAGATTGATCAGTAACTATCTAATCTATGTAACAAAGGAGATTATATAGTGCTCAAACGGAGCGGTGAAACGGTGATTCCCAGGATCATGTAGTTTTGAGAGGAGATGATCATGTGATCATCCAAAGAGATGTTCCGGAGTCACGTGATCTCTATTGATCGTGTAATTATCCAAGAGGATGATCGCAACGATCATGTAATCGAGGTTCATGGTGATCGTGTCGATCAGGTAATTAAGCATCCTACGCGACATGACCAGATGTAGTGGTGACATATACTTCATGTTGACGCCTCCAAAAGGTTGATCGGAAACTTTCGTAAAGACACGACAGACAATTACAGGGAAGTGTAGAAATATGTAATTGACCCCTTTATCCTTGAACATGTTTTTTTGGGCGTGGCAGGGTGCAGTACAGTCTGACTTGAATTCACAGGGCACTGACCCTGAAAATGTCCGTGAAGGAAAAATGTCAATTTCGTGAAAAGGCAATATGGACAACTTTAGAACCTTTTGTGGGGGGCTCCTGGTTAGCTATTATACCTTTTTTCAACTTCACCAGATTTGATCCAAAACCCCGGCCAGAAATGTTGAGAGAAGCTATTTCAAAGTCAAAAATGATTTGCAAAATATTGATCAAGTATCAGGCACCTAAGGCTCTACTTTATTTGCCAAAACTTCTCCTAACGATTCCAAGAATAGTTTAATGTCACGGTCACAGTCACGGTCACGAGATTATTAGCCTGCTACAACCATTGCAGGAACATATCAAAGCATAGGGTAATCATTCTACTATATAATACTGACAGCGAATCAACTACCCTCGTTTCTATGTTTTAACGCAATTGTACTAAACATCCAAATATGGTCGAATTGATAGTCCTAATTACACTTCCCGATATCCTTTAACGCACCTTTCAACGCAGAATCACGCCCACCCTATTACTTTGTAAGCAGGACGTTCAACACAACCGCATTTTAGAGTCCAGAATCAATTGACTCCGGTATTTTCAAGATATAAGGGCAGTCTTACCGGTACATGTATAAAGCCATAAGGAGGGATTATGCAACATTACTTATTACCATATTTCTCACCACAAGGCTTATGGCACTACGTCTCCTTACGCAACGTACAACGCTAAGTCTCTCTCTCGACCTGAATTACACGCAGCATGGAATTACGATCGGATCTGGGGACTGTGCTCGGACTATGCAGGGAAGCTGAGATGCCAGCTGCACCGGAAAAATAGTTCACTTAACGTACTCTTACCTCTTCTTGGTTCACGTGATCTTTTTATCTCACTGCCGACCAATTTGTTCAACCCGATCTGAAATCTGGCACCGAGATGTTCACCGAATCTCGACGACATCCGTCCACTGCACATCTTCGGAATCTCTCATGCCATCTCTTCTCGTTCCATTGTCATGAACCAGCCTACATCCTTCACTCCAGCGATTATTAACCTCCGCAGCCCGTAAATAGCAAGGGCCAATGACACTGTACCAGTCGTCTTTGTCCTTCTTCGAAACAAGCGCCGTACTCGTCCCATCGATCACAGATACCTCGCATCCTTTGTGAATCCTCTCGGTGCAAACCCTACGATATAGCGCGTCTGAAATGGGGGGTTGTCTCTGCCGTACTCTTCTACAATGGTGAGGGAGCTGTTGAGGTATGCGAGGTTGGACTGGAGTACGCTGTGCTCATGATCGATGAGTCTTTTCAGAAGACCCTCTGGCCAGGCACCATAATACGACTTGAACTGAATAGGAATTCGCGCATGAGTTTGGAGAAAATAAGGCAGTATTTAGAAACACTTCCCGCTCAACATGCCGTGCGATTCCATCGTCTGGCACGCAAACTCGGCCATGTCGGTCGAATATTGTTTTGATCAAGGATCGTGTTGAGACATGTGGCACGTACCCTAAAATGCGGTTGACTGCATCGACATTTTTCATTTAAGTGTCACTCAGTGAGAAACGTATGGCCTAATGGCTCAACAGTACGTATAGGCTGGATCTTACACGAACCTGCATATTGACGGTAACAAGTTCTTGTCTCGCAGATCCGTGCGAATATTAGGCGCGTCGGAGAGAACTTCAGCGTTTATAATATGTTTCTAAGGACTCGTAGGAGTCATGAAATTTGCGAGGAGAAGGTCCAGCGAGGAGTTGCCCTGAAGGGGCACCTTAAGTGTACAATGCACCCACCGCCGTGCAGCCGACCAGTCGGAGGAAATTTAACCAACATTGAAACGCACATTGCCCATATGATCACCGGCTTCTCTTGGTGTATCGAGGACTTTGTGAGCATTGTGGGGGACTATATGTGAAGAGAATCATGTTTGCTAGAACTGGGTAATGATGATTTATGATCGATTCGTACCTCCTTCAGCTCTCTCAGAATGGAGTATGGATCTAGCCTTCACCCCCAGACGCATTCTCATCTTCGGAGTCTTCCCACTTCGCTTGCATAGCTTTACTGTCGAGCTTCTTTTTTGTTGCCTCGATTCCGCCAGATGTGAGATACAGGAACGTGGGGTCTTTGTAATTGTCTAGATGGGTGAAGAAAGTATTGAATCTAACATGGTTAGCATCCACTATGGCAGCACTGAGGTATTACGTACTGGTTCCCCTGCGACTCTTCCCTAAAAATACGCTGGTAGATCTCGCGTTCCTTGAAGTCGGCAATTTCCTTCTCGTACTTGTTGAAGTCGATAGGATCCCTGTCATTCTGAGCTGCTTGCTTCTCATTATACGATTCAAAAACTGGGCGTTCGAGCAGGAGTCCAAGACCAGGAGCCTTTGGAATCCGCACAATGTTGTTTCCAAATGACTCCCTCATGATATCAGGGTTGGTACCACAGCGTACAATTAGTGCAGCCATACCAACCATTTTGCGTATTTGGTGCATCATGAAACTTTGGCCATGGACTTTCAAGCTCAGCCACTCGGTGTCGTTGATGATGATGGGCTTCTCGGCCACTTTGAAGGATTTTATGAATCGCTGGGCGGATTTGTCGCTGAACTTCTTCTGTACGGTGTAGTTGTGATACTTTCTTGTGCCAAGATAGTTGTCTAAAGCTGCTTGAACGCGGGCCTGTCGCTCAGGTGATATGCGGTATGCTTTCTTGGCGTCCATGTAGGCTTTCTTGAGGTTTCTGACGGCGGTCTCAAGGGCAGCTTTGTCAACCACGGACCCAGGAAGAACAACTGAACCGTCCGTTGTATCATCCATGATGAGGCCTGGTTCTCGCGCCTGAATCTTATCGACAGTTTGTTTGACTTCATCCGCTGTAGGCTCCCCAGGTACGTCCTTCTTGATCTTTGCTTCCAGCTCGTCGGCTGCTGCAATGGCTGCATCGGGCTCTCCGGAATTAGTTGCCTCGGTAGTATAGAGTGCTTCCTCTACAAGAGATCGTATCGAATCATCTAGGGTTTCTATCAATGGCTTGATATGTTTTTCCTCAGCCTCGGGCCAGAAATTGGCAACCTCTGCTTGTCGCTTGCGGTATCCCTCCATATCATCTTTCAATGCTGCAAACTCCTCGAGCTTTTTGCCCAAGAAACTTGATGGATGTGGTGGGAGGAAGGAGTGCGTTGGAATCAAATACTCGTACCAGCGCGAGTCGCATGCCTGGTAGCAGCTGAAGGAGCCGGTCGTACGTTGCAGACCCCATATTCTAATCTGCGAAGAGAGGTGGCTGTTGATTTTGTCGACAATGTCATCGTCCTCGATAATCAGCTTCAAAGAAATCACGTTGCCGGCAGCGTGTACGCCCTTGTCCGTGCGGGCGCAGCGGACAAGAGACGATTTCTTGGGATCGTCGGCGTTGGCCTTGGAGATGGCACCAGCGGCTACGAAGGCGTTGAATAGATCGCCTTCGATAGTCTTCTGCTTGTTGTCAATCTGCATGCCCTTGTATCCTGTCCCGGAGTAGCCCAGCATCACGGCCACCTTGCGCTTGGGTCGGCGACTCTCCGCCTCAATCTCCTCCCGGGGGAACGCTGAGGGTAAGGCAGATGCTTCGTCGCCATTTCCCTCCTTG
Organism: Pleomassaria siparia CBS 279.74; assembly: GCA_010093715.1. Lineage (NCBI taxonomy): Eukaryota > Fungi > Ascomycota > Dothideomycetes > Pleosporales > Pleomassariaceae > Pleomassaria > Pleomassaria siparia. The sequence continues at coordinate 2,574,409 of MU005764.1, read as the reverse complement.
ATCTTGTTTTTCACCTGTTGAGCCTCATTGCGGCCACGCCTGTCTGTTCCCTCGCGGCTTGCTTAGTTAGAGAGATGTATTGGCGAGCAGGAAAACACATACAAGTGCTCGTTACGCCCCACACCCTTCTTCTTAAAAGGATGGCTACCATGCTGTAGCTGCTTGCTACCCCGGCCGCCACGTCCGCCTCCGCGTCCACGCGTGTTTCTGCGCTCGTCACGGCCGTCGAACTTTCGTTTGCGATCGCGGGACGCCGAATCGTTGTCGCGGGGGGGTCGGTCGGACGCCATTGCCGAGTCAGAAGCTGCAGCAGGCCGCGAAGATTCACTATCTTGGCCCATTGTGTCGGGCGAGGGGGCATAGAGATGTGAAAGGAGGGTAAACGTATTGTGGAGAGTTGGCCGCGGGGAAGACTGTGAATTTCTGGAATTAGCTCTAAGCTTTAGCGGCGGCAATATTTCCTCACCGCCCTTAGCGCATAGCTCTACCATTTCATTGTTCACTGCAGTCTCGACAAACCACCTCCGCCTCAACACACCACACCACGACACACGCCCCGATATACTTCCCCCACGCCCACAAACGCGCCGCCCCAATCTCATCGCGCCTCCGTAATCGCCCGGTCTTGCTCGCCTGCGCATGCGGCTCCGCTAGCTGATTGACACCGCCATGGCTACGACGAACGTGGATCCGTTGTCACTCGCAAAGGTCTTTGTCAAGACAGCGGTACGCATGTTCTACGAGACAGAGCACATCGTGGTCATTGATGCATTGGTCTTCCACGGTGCCCTCGCTCTGTCAGACATCGTCATAGTGCTGGATGCGGGCAAGAATCAGAAGGGTGCTGGAAAACTCGTCGGAAAGCTGAAGGAGTCTGGGCTAGTGTCCGTGTACTCCCGTCAAGAGGTTCGGGACGGTGCTATGAAGGCTATAAGCCGCGAATATTACTACATTGACTATCGTCGCGCCATCGACGCTACCAAGTACAAGATCCACATGATAGACGAGCGCATCAAGAAGGATGCAAAGCCGACAACCGAGAAGGCAGAATTCACATGCGCACAATGCAAGGCCCAGTGGACCACCATGGAGGTGTTGGACTACGTTGATGCTTATGCAGGCCCCCTTGATAGCGGATTCTTGTGTCCAACGTGCAGTCATCCACTCAACTCTATAAGCGCATCGGGTGAGGCAGATATCGATAATGATGATACTCCGGCAAAATTTAACAGACTGTTTGGGCCGCTCCTTAAGCTCATGCAGCAGATCGACGGCGTCACCATTCCTGCGATCGAAGGCAAGGACGCGCTTGAGGGGGCCGTCGAGTTGCCTCGCGATAAAGACATTAACCCTGCTGCCAAACACGAGGCCGTTCAGGTAGGTAATTCGCGCCCAACGGCAGTGAGGGGTGTCAATACTGCGCCTGAGAAGATCGAGGTTTCTATTGCTACCGATTCGGAGTACAACCAAGCTGCGCGGGCCGCGGAGCAGGAGAAGCAAGCCAAGATTGCTCTACAAAATCAACTCCCAGACTGGCATACCAAGTCCACTGTTGTGGCGGATAAGGAATCAACTGCGCAAGTCTCCAAGCCTGTAGCGAACGGTAATGGCACGCCAAGCATCAAGACGGAGGCTGCGGGAGAGAAGAAGAGCGACTCTGGATTAGACAACGTCTTTGCTCAATTGGAGGCCGAGCGACGACGCAAAGAAGAGGAGGAGGCCGAGGAGGACGAAGACGACGACGAGTTCGAAGACGTCGTTGGCTCGGTCTCTACCCCGATACCAATCCCAGATGCGAAACGAATCAAATTGGAGTCTTCGGCAGCGCCCACTCCTACGAATGGCACAACACCCGCAGCCTCAACGGGCGACGGTGGAGATGAGTCAGATGAGGACGAGTTTGTCGATGTTTGATTTCTTGCATAGCGATGGTGTTTGGGATCTCGTAACGTTTTATACCTGGGTGCATCTTGGAAACGATTCCAAAAGGGGCATATGGATCCACAACTGCATTATTATTAGTATAAGGAACATTGGGGACATGTACAGTAAAAGCCCAATTTGAAGCATGTGTAATATCATTTGATGACCCAAATATCTGCGTAATACGACGGATTGAAATTGCAAACTTAACCTAAATATACGAGAATATCCATTACCACCTAGGGAACTAAGTTTTGTTTTAGTGAACACATCCGACTTCTCCCTCAATTACATCGAGCGCACGGGCCATGCAGGAAGGATTATTGGAAGCGAAACTCCACCGATGTTACTCCCCGCTATTCACCCCACCACCAGCTCGCCACCTTCCAGTCCTATACTCTACACGCGCAGTCGTCTGATGGATGTGAGATAGACGCAGATTAGTCATGGCCGCCGCAAAATCCCTCTCCGCGCTCCTCGCCCAGACAAGTCTCGAAGACCATGAAGATGTCCTCAAAGCCGCCAATGCCGCCATACGGAAGTCGAAAGCCGATCTAGAAGCCCAACATGCAAAAGCCGTCGCATTGCTGAAACTGGAGCGATATGAGGACGCCGTGAAGGTGTTCGAGGACATTCCCACACTACAAGAGAAGGCCCGCTTCGAATATGCGTATGCGCTGTACCGCTCAGGCAATGCCGCAAAGGCTTTCGAGACCGCCGGTGTGGATAACGCGAGCCGAGGAATGAAACATGTCCTGGCGCAGGCTGTACGTCTGCCCAGAATATGCTTGAGGCGGCAAATCTACCAGCGTGTGGCTAATTGAGTAACGTGTAGGCATATCGATCAGAGAACTTCGCCCAGGCCGCAAACATATACGAACAGTTATCCAAACAGGTGGTTCAAGACGAGGAATACGACATCAGAATCAATTCTGGCGCGGTGGATGCGCAACTAGAATGGTCTGGACAGGGCCACTTAGCAAAGAAGAAGAAGCCAACAAGAGAGGATCTGGAGGTCTTTGAAACGGCTTTCAATGCAGCTTGTGGAAGTGTATCCAGGGGAGAGCTGGCACAGGGAGAGATATGTCTGAAAAGGGCGAAGGGTTTGTTCATTTCCTACCCCCGACGCGAATATTACCAACCGCGTTAGATCTCTGCAATGCGCTTTCCGATCTTTCAGACGCCGAGAAGCACGCCGAGATTTTGCCTATCACAGTACAGCAAGTCTATGTCCTCACACAACTTGGCCGAGTGGACGAAGCGGAGCAGCTGTCGAATACGATTCAGTTCAAGGAGTTCGTGGATCCAATCCCTATTTCTTGAAGCTAGAACTAAGGAACGACAGCATCAATGAACTATCTACCCGATATCTCGCCCAAGTCAACAGCATTGCGGCCTCAAAAGAGTACACGAATCCATATCTGGCGCAACGATTGTTCCAAGCCTCACCCAAGCCCCCAAAAACAGATCAGCATTTTACGTTCCAGTCCGTCATCATACGACAGGACGATTATGTACTGTCTCTACTTGCTAACAAGTTCGCTGGCGTCACATCGTCTACCGGAAAAGTCATAGCTGCGTCTCCATCGCCGAGCACGGTACCGTCCGTCAACACCGCCGCGGTGCTGAACGCCGCAGCTCACGCAAGGAATGCAGCAACTGAAAAAGCCGCCCTCAAAGAAGTTCTTCCCCTTCTCGAAAAGCGACCTAATGACGTCGGACTACTCCTCACCATCATGAACCTATACGTATTGACGAATAACCACGCTGCAGCAACCCACCTCTTAGAATCCTTCTTTCGACGTCTAGAACAATCTGGCTCAGGATCTGATCTCGATATTCGTTTTGCGCCCGGACTCGTAGCGGCCCTCGTTTCCCTCTACGCACACCAAGGTCGGCACAGTGCATCGAAGAACGAGCTTGCCAAAGCAGCTGAGTATTGGCGAAAACCTCACAAGTCAGAAACAGAGACACCGTCCAAGTCTCTTATGACAGCAGCTGGGACAGCTCTGCTCGAGAGTCAGAATCAAGAAAGCCTAACAGCGGCAGGAGAGATATTCGGTTCGTTGTACGCGCAGGATAAGACAGACCGAGCAGCAATCGCGGGTCTCGTAGCCGCGTATGCTCTCACCGATCCCACCCAGCTCCCTTCCGAGCTCGTAGACTCTCTTCCCAAAGTAGAGCGTCTAATTCAGGACATAGATGCGGGGGCTCTTGAAGACGCAGGTGTACCCTCGTTGGCGCCAACATCTGCCAACATTCAATCTGAAAATGCACGCAAACGCGCCGCCGACTCCAAAGTACCAGCCAAGTCCAAGCGGATACGGAAGAGTTTGAAGCCCAAGGACTTTGACCCGAACAAGAAAATGGACGCGGAGAGATGGCTACCAATGCGCGATCGCACGTACTATAGGCCGAAGGGGAGGAAAGGGAAGAAGAAGGCCGAGGGACTCACGCAAGGTGGTGCTGTGTCTGAGGAGAAGACGCCTGCCGCGGAGATCAAGACCGGACCCCCTAAGGCGGGAGCCAAGAAGAAGAAGGGCAAGGGTGGGAAATGGTGAAGCAAATATAGAACATGGGCCGTGAAGGAGATGTATTCTCACGAGTCTAGTAGACCTGCAACATCATTATGGGGGACAATATAGGTACGGGTAGACTATCAAACATAGCTTAGCCCCAAGGTAGATGCATGGATGAGTATGAGTACCACAAGATTGTGTACACCGCGAGGTATCCTAAAGTCGATCTTTACTGAAAAAGACTGAACGCATTAATATTCAAAACAATCAATGCCTATTTTGGTGAGAGCATCAACCATGGCGCTTTACCTGTTCCTGACACAGAACCGTTTACGCAAGGATCAACTATGTGCCATGGTAGCGCGTCTCGCCTCGGCCCTACCATAATCCGCCTCATGCAGACGTCAGCTTCCACGTTGCATCTTCAGATGCCAATTGGCGGCGACGCGATTTAGACTCATAAGTCGTGTTTCTACGCTCCCAACCGTCTTGCTTTCTCCCAACCCCCCTAACCCCTCACTCCTTTCACTTCTCTATCTCGTCCGAGAGATTCAATGGGCATCTTCCCCCAATAGCAACACTTCCTTTCGCCCACTGGTGGGCTTTCATTGATTGAGTGAGCCTCGCGTGCGCGCCCGAGAAACATGGACATTTATCCCCGCGGCTACGATGGCTTCGATTCTTTCCCAAAGAAGGCGGTCGAGATGCCGCCGACTTATGTGCTGGTGATTGCTTTGGGATTTATTACTGCTGCGGCGGGTTTTTGGGTATGTCTTTACTGTCACACTCACTCCCAGTCACAGTCACAATCCCACATGCCGGCTTGCGCCGGTTCCCGTTCCTGTAGACAATTGTTGGAATGGCAATTGATAGTCGACGTGTAGATGTACATGGGCCTGCACCTGGTCGCACCCGTCCCCCGCGCACCGCGCCCCACCGAGAAGCAATTCGTTAGCATCCTCCCCGACGGTACACGGAGTACGCCCAAAGAATTACCCTGCTGGATAGATAAATGGAGCGCAGAAAAGGAGGTTGCGAAGCGGAAAACTGGATCCAAGGCTCCGACGACGACGACGACGACGACGACGCCGCTTGCAGATATACCAATAGACGAGGCAGAGCTCTTCGTATCCGTCGTGGTTCCCGCATACAATGAGGAAGAACGGTTGGCGGAGATGCTCGAGGAAGCCGTCGCCTTCTTGCAGGAGAGATATGGGGATGCACATGCGCAGGAATCAGTAAAAGACGAGAATGAGAACAAGGGCTGGGAGATTATTATCGTATCCGACGGGTCGACGGACAAAACCAACGAAGTGGCGCTGAATCTTGCGAAAGAGCACCAACTCTCACAATACCCCAATCCGGCAACGGGTCCACCGCATGGCTCTATCCGCGTCGTAACATTGGAGAAGAACAGGGGCAAGGGCGGTGCGGTCACTCATGGGATGCGGCATGTGAGAGGACAGTATGTGGTATTCGCCGATGCGGACGGTGCGAGTCGATTCAGCGATTTGGAGAAGTTGGTGGATGGGTGTAAGAGTGTGGAAGACAAGCGAGGCAGAGGTGTCGCCATTGGGAGTCGGGCGCATTTGGTGGGTAGCGAGGCTGTTGTCAAGGTACGTTTTTTTTCTTCTTTTCCCTTCCCCTTCCCCCCTTCCCCCCTTGAACTGATTCTCAAGATTCTCACAAATGTCAATTTGACTAACCCCCTACACCAGCGCTCCAAGCTGCGCAATTTCCTCATGCACTCGTTTCACCTGCTCCTCTACCTTCTCACGCCCCGCGCCACCGCCCGCATAAAAGACACCCAATGCGGCTTCAAGCTCTTCTCGCGGGCCTCTCTCCCTTTCATAATCCCATACATGCACTCCGAGGGCTGGATCTTCGACGTCGAGATGCTCATGCTTGCCGAGAGCGCCGAGATCCCCATGGTGGAGGTGGCCATTGGCTGGAAGGAGGTCCTGGGGAGTAAGCTCAATGTCATGTGGGATAGTCTAGGGATGGCGTGGGGGTTGGCGATTTTGAGACTGGCTTGGGGGCTGGGAGTTTATAGTAAGGAGTAGCTTGGTGATGGTGGTGACGAAAGCAACCCAGGGAGGGTAGTGGATCGTGGGCAGGTAGCTGGAGAGGAGATGTAGTGACGCACTAGATGTGTGCACATGCACTTAATAGACGATTTGTGCAGGGTCATAGAATTCGATAGGGCATGCCCTGCTCTCGACAGACATCGGTTTTGTGTGAAAGAAGGCGATTCTCACGGCACACTCGTATTCATGCCCCACGCAGACGGTCAACGTATGTCCTATCACGTTCTCGTCTTGCTGGTGAGACTAGGTTTTGACATGGGAAGGGGATCGTAGTGGGCTCCTATGTCGCGCTACCGGTGTCTTTCTCATGCTGGGGGGAAAGAGAGTCAATATGCAGATGAGGATTCTTAAAGGTGCGTAGAAGATCCGAGAAGAACTTTTGACTTGATGGTTAGTTCTAAAACCCATCAACACCTGTCACGGGTAGCTGGCATATGTGCACTACACTTCGTGGCCACTAACTATACTTGGTGGCCCTGTTTTACGTTCCTTGGGCGCGCTTTTCCTATTGCCTGCGCGTACTACATCTCCAACTTCCTTCAACATCTATTCTCCTATCAATACACTTACATTTGGCCGAGCCATTGCTCCGCGGCTATCTCAATTTCTTTATCATCTTCACTTCTTAGTCTCGCTTGTCGATCTTCTACTTTGCCCCTCATTCGGATCCATTCATGTGTCCGCTTTTTCAACTGCTCAACTTGTCCATTGCACAATACTTTGGGCTGTCATCTACTAGTCGACAAAGTGGGTATACACTTGCCATGGCAGGTCAGACGAAGACTAGCGGGTAGCAGTGCGGCATGTGATGTACGGTAGTACTATATCAGAACCAACTTGGTAACCGGAAGCAACTAGCGTGTGCAATCAAGCCGAGCTGTTGGCGTTTAGTACTGAAAAGGTATGCGCTTCCTGATCAAAAGCGATCCAGCGATCGAACTGAAGACACGTTAGGAAGAAGCACAAGAGAATAGCGAAAGCCGTAGCTTACGGTAGAAAGATGGTAGCCCAGATGAAGAATGCGTTCAGTACGAGAATTGATGGTAGATGCGAGCTCCAAATACCGATCCTCCTCGTCGTGTTCGCGCATAAACCAGTTCTCCGGAAAGTACCACTGGCTCCAGGTCTGTCCGCGTATCAAGTAGTCTTCCGGCAGGGGTAAATTATCAGCCCGATCGGAAGGAAAGACTGGGCTAGACATGACCGGCTCCGGTCGCTCGGATTTGAGCAAAGCACTGAGAAATATAGCAAGTTCGGGCCACGGTGCTTGGTCGTTGAGGTTAGAAACGTATGTGATAGAGGCAAAAGTGGAAAGCAGACAAAGGAGAACGTGTACATGAGGGAGAACATTCTTGTCTCCTGGTCTTCGCAAGACCAAGGAGAATGTTGACATGAGCAATTCGTAGGCTCGGGAGAAGGTGGAATCGTTTAGTAGCAGGTCTAGTCTAGTTGGGAAGTCTGCTTCGGTGATCGACGGTGACGTGAGGTCGCGGTCAACAGGAGACGGAGATCGGCTTGGCTCTTCATCAGAGGGATTCGAGGACAGACTAGCGATATGACTCCGCTGCCGTTGCTTTTCGTGTTGCTCAAAGGCTCGGCGAAGGACCGAATCGTCGGAACCATAATCGAAAAGACCGAATATGTTTGTGACAGCAATGTAAACTCCTTGCTCTTTCCATTTCACTGTGACGCGACCAATATGATTGTCCAATTGACTCTGGAAAGCAAGTCGGGCATCATCAAATGCTTCTGGAGCCAACTTTTCGAAAAGAACGCCGTGTGCTTGGATGAAGCTAGCATCAATGGGAACAGCGTGTGAATAGGACGCACTCTGACGGCCCAAAATAGGATCCAAAAGCGTCAGGATTGACTCACGAGCGCTGGGAAATGGTTTGACGCAGGTGAGTGATCTGGCGTAGTAATAGAGTTGCTGAAGGGCATTGGGTCGAGCCAAAATGGCCAAATGGTGATATAATCGACCAACTGAAGGGTTCTTGTCGGCAGCCTTGCTATACCACGACCTGGCCACACCTGCCCAGGTCTCCCGATCCCTAACATCCTCATCTTCAATTGCCATGCGATAGCGACCCAAATCGCCCAGGCACTCAATCCAAGTATCTTCGAATGCAGGAACAGTCTCGTACAAGAGTGCCATCATTTGATAAGCGAGATAGATGAAAGCGAGCATGTAATCAATGCTGTCTGGGAGACGCCTGCGCAGCAATTCAAGAAATGAGTGAATACCATGCTTCCACATGCGCGCAGGCATCGAGTACTTTGACGCTAAGCGACGCAAGGCAGGCGAAGCCGAAGGATGCTGTGACGCTAGGAAGAAGTCATGATGTTCATGGAGAAGGGTTCTGTGAAGAGCTATCAGTGCCTGCCAGTGATCACTACCAATTTTAGTGTCGGGGTCTGTATCAGCGGCTTGGGCTCGGTCAACATGTATGCATTTTGTCTCGACCATGGTCAAGCCTGCGTATATAGACTTCACTTCGGATGCAAGCTGCTCTTGTGAGATGGGACGAGAGTCTGGCTGGAGGAGAAGATCTGGATATCGTGGGTCAAAGCGTTGAATTTCAAGCAGGCCTGGCTGTCGGTGTGAAGTCGAGGACACGTGTGATTTGGCATTATGCGATTGGGCAGTCGATATTCGAGAGGCCAACGACTGGCGGGGACTGGCAGACTTTGGTGTCTGAAGTTGGCTCTTGTTGACTTCCCCAGACCATTCGCTCGAGGGCTCTGGGGTTGACCGATAGGGCGAAGCAGCAGCAGCAGCAGCAGCAGCTTTTGTGGTTTGTCTGGGATCAAAAAGGCGGGATTCAGCTGGCTTGGGTCGAGTACGCTCGGGAACAATAGTGTGAGGCATGTCCCGGGAGTATTCAGGATCAAAGATCTCTGTGGGTCCCTGGGCCTTGGCACGACGAGCATGAAAATCTGGATCAGCGGGCCGCTTTTTCCCCATGTGTGGCGAATGGCGGGCTTTTCCGGTGTCTACAAGAGACAAGGAAGTGAGGTCTGGAGTAGTAGAGCCACCGCCGGCGGTAGCATCACTCGAATGATCCAAGGCCTTCCTATATGTGTGCGTCAATACCCCTGCGCGATGTGGTGACTAAGAAGTCGCAACTCACATCTTAAGCGCGGCGTTCCTGACTTTGACCCGTGCTTGACCGGGGTCCATGAGTTTCAGAATGGCTGCATGTTCGGTCCTGGCATGGCTAAAAAGCTGATCGGTGGTTTGGAAGATGCGGCCTGAGTGGTTGCAATAAGGACACGGTAGTGCATCTGATGAAGTAGCGTCGGTCGTCTTTGCCTGAGTCCGCAACGCATTTACGAATCGAGCTTGAATGTCGACATTGCTGGTCATTTTTTTGTAGCCTACAAAGGCCTGCAGAAGCAGTTTGGTACGAGTTGCAGCCAAGGGGGGTGAGTCGAGTCCTGGCTAGCAACGGGCTGAGGGGCGTCTTTTTACCACCATTTGTCGAGCTTTCTGCCACCTCACCGGGTGATAATTTGCGGGCCCCCTGGAATCGGACTAGGCTTCAGATAGCGGATGACGGGGTGCATAAAGACTTGAGCGAGTAGAAGAGGAAGACTCGGTGGGGGGGTAGTTTTGGGGTCGAGGGTGCGTGGGTGCGTGGGTGCGTGGGAAATGGATGTAGGAGAGGGGGGGGAGGAGGGGGAGGAGGAGGAGGAGGAGGAAGAGGAGGAAGAGGAAGAGGAAGAAGAAGAGGAGTGACTCCACGTGGACTGCGCAACGCACAGAGTGGCCACGTCAGATGCGCGGGAAGCGCGCGGCAATGAAGCTCTCAAAAACGATTTGGTGAGAGGGTGCAGAAGTGCAGAAGTGCAGAAGTGTAGAGGTGCTGTAGAAAGCGTCGTGAGTCAGACTTGGGTGCGGGTGCGGAGGACATTATGTACATACTCGTTTTAAGCCTCAATTTCTTCAAGAAAATGGTGAGCACACTTGGATCACCGTTCAGGCAAAGAAGGCGGTAATGTACGTTTTTAAGTGATGAATGGTCGGAGCCTCGGAGGCCACCCACACATAAATAAGATTGTCACATTGCCCCTCATCTCCGCTAATAGCATAAGGCTAAGCGCCTTTTTTCTAGGCAGCAATATCTCTGGCATCGGGGATTCACTGTACAAGTACATACATACATTACATACATACGGACTACTGTCAATATAGGATTATCTGTTTACTGTAGTATGGTTTGCACCGAGGACGAGGACGAGTAAATATATGTATGGGCTAATTATTACTGTATGGCCAGGTGGTAAGCAAGCCACTGCAACAATCTGGTCCTCCCCGCCCCCACATAATAATTATTGAATTTACACAGTAAAGCTCAACTCGGTTAAACGCGCAGTGTCCTTTGTCGTCACCATTTCAATTCTCCGACTGCACACCCCTACGCCATGCTCGTTTTGTCTATACATACATACTTGTAACATGGGCTTGTCCGTTGCCGCCATGTCGACTCCAAGAACCCGGGAACCGACCATTGATATACATACCCCCTCAACCCTCAACCCTCAACCCTCAACCCTCAACCCTTCAGGCAAGCCCACTCCACTGCGTCAGACAACTGCCGCCCATCCACGCTAACCTCATCTCCCTTCTCCAGTTCCTTTCAAGGAGTGCCGGAATGGGTCGCCTGCGGATATCGGGTATGCACAGCCGCATCGTATTGTATCTATATATGTACATATGTACGCGCAAGCACTTCGATGGAAACAAGCCAATTCGTCAACTGTCCCCGTTGGAATGCAAATTCCTACAAAGGTACGAGGAAGCACAGCATCTTCCCCTTACGCCACTCGTTAACAAATGTTACCAAATGTCATAAAGATGGACCTTGGTACCATGACTTGTAGCTCCTCGTCGTCGAATCCGTATTTGCTTTTCCTTGGACGACTCAGCATGTGTCGCTCTCTCGCACATGGTGCCCTTTTTTTTTTCTCCTAACCAGCTCAGCCTGCGACATTGGCTATGTGTTAACAGCACGCCAAAACGACGTGTCACTTGTTGAACTTTCCCAGCGTATGATATCACTCCACGCCTTACTCCTCCAACTGCGTCTTGGGGGCCTCCTTCCCAGCGTCGTCCACCGATCCCGATGTAATCCCGATGTAACGAGTAGGGACAAGTTCTCTTACGTTGAACCCGTTCCTCGTAAAACTATACTCTCAGCCTGGGACCCACTTGCAACCAATAAATAGCTACCGAGATTGGGCGGTGCTGAGAAGATAACGCATAACTCTCCACGCCTTGGACCATGGTGTGACCATTTACACTACACTCACCCCGAACAAGGCAAAAAGGAGACCAAAGTCTTCTTACTCCGGACAAAGGGGAGGTTGGTCATTTGCTCCTCATCGGAAATCCCAGGCACGCGAAACTTGTCCACTTAATGCTAAACCGAGTAAGTGCGTTTGCCTCTTCGCATTCTTTTTCGGCCCCACTGGTCCACAGAAGGATGTCTCTGAGATATGCAAGACCACGGCCTGTCACAAGTTCAAGCCTTCTCTGATGGAGGAGGCGGCCTCTTGTCTTGGGATGGGCACAACTATCGACAGCATGGACGTTTGCGGAATATGTTTGGCCCCCACAAAGCTGGCGACTATCTTCGTTCTCGCATGCACATTCGCTTTCACGGCCATGTGGACGCATGACGATAAGAAGAATGTGCAAAATGATAGATGTGTAAGTTTATAGGCAGTATGCTTGCAACCCGTGTAATACGAAAGCGGGGTTGCGTTACTGGCACCACGTAACCTATTTCTCAAAGGTCAAAAATCCAAGGCAACTCACAAGCCACCGGTAAGATGGAGATGAGATGCAGGATTGTCCGGTCGCACTCTGTGACCACGCTGTTGTACACGTGGCTGGCGAGTGAAACTCGTGGCGATTTCATGCTGGTAAGCAGCGCCCTGAAGATGAAGCCCAAGACGTATAGGGGGAGAGATATCGTATGGAGAAAGGCCGAGGGTCTGATGACGGGAGACGATGTGCAGAAGATGGCACAGTACACCATCATCAGGATCGTGACCATTTTGGAGGCGCCCTAACTAACAAGTTTTTCATCGCCTGCTGCTCGTTTTGCTTTGGTACTCTGCCGTCCCTCCAAAAGACATCGTGTCATCTGACCCCCACACTGCAACACTCTCAAAGATAGACGAAGGAAGGATAAAGTAAAACAACCGGTGTTGGAGCGGCTTGGCAGCTGCCCTGTTCGCCTTGAAACGCCTTGTACGCCCGCAGTCTACATAACTGTAAGCAACATCCAGATAGAAGAGTTTAATTAGAACCAGCAGGATCGTGTCCAAGGTGGTGGGTCGCTGGAGAAGACAGCTGGTTGCAAAGGAACTTTTGCTGGCCTTGTCTCTCTCTCTCTCTCTCTCTCTCTCTCTCTCTCTCTCTCACCGCAAGTTTGTCATTCTTAGTTCAATTGATGATGGAGGCGGTGACTGACGGAGTAGAGAAATGTCGCCATCTTACTGTGCTTTCTCATGCTGATCTACATGATAAGTGACTTGAGCCGAGTTCGGAGTAATTAATAAGCCCACCGGAATCATATTTAGTGATGAAGAAGGCAAGAATGACAGAACGAGAAGAGGAAAGAAAAAAAAGAGAGAGAGAGAGAGAGAGGGCTGGGGAATCTAATAAGATTTTAGGCAGAAAAGTGAGATAATGTTCACCTGTTTTACTTACTCATTACTTACATACAACAGTTCTTCTGTCTTCACCGGTCGGTGTGTGTGTGTGTGTGTGTGGATATCTCCAGGCACGGACTTGTGGGGTCGGAGTCAGGTTCCATAATTATGTACTTATCTACTTACCGTTCCCCACTTCGGGACTTTTCTTTCTTTCTTTCCAACAGACATGGATCTGGACCCGAATATTAATGATCGATTAATTAATTGGTTATTATCCCGGATCCGGATTCGGTATTCCGGTGAAGATAAAGTGTGCGAACTGGTGGAACGTGCAGGGTTGGTTGGTTGGTTGGTTGCCTGGTGTAGTTGACTGTACTGTACATATGTAGTTCGATGTATGTATGTATGATAAATAATTATGGGGATAAGAAAGAAAGAAAGAAAAAACTGGCCATGGCAAAGGAGGGGAAGCGTGATATGTGGACAATTCGCCAAACTTACATACTGTCGATGTCCAATCTCATGTCGGGTTTTATCGATCATCATCACGTGTGTCCCTTTTTTCTTCCGCAGCGGTCGCATTCTTGGCCGGGCGAACACGAACGACATCGCACATCATGTAAAGATGATCAATCCCTCGTATATGATGGTCTGCCTGGCGGTCGTCTTGATGTTTATGTATTATGTATTATGTAGTTAAATTCTTGTACTAAATAAGTACAAAGGGGGGTAACTTCCCACTTCTAGGTAGATGGAGAAGTCCTAAAAAAGAAACGAAAAGAAAAGAAAAGAATGAAAGCCTACCTGCCTACCTACCTACCAAATAGGCATTAATGGAGAGAGACCCAGCTGCGTCAAGGTTTCGATGAAACTACAAAATGAGTTAGTTACCTTTTGTAATTGGCGTTCTCCTATACTGTACATACATGCATGGTTTGGGCGGATTTCGCACTTGGCTCCTTGGTTTTTCTATAATTACAGTGTCTTCCAATGGACTTGTTGACCCATGGTGAGTCGAATTGTGCATGTGTGTGTGTGTGTGTTGGGGGGGGGGGATTAATCACAGTTCAGGATAAATGTCAGATGTCTGTCAAGCGCACAGGAATTGGCGGATAGTCTACTGTAGTATGAGTGATGTAATAATCAGTCGTTGTGAAGAAAGTTTTTTTTATCAAAGTTTTTGATCAAACTTCTTGATCAAAGTTTCACATGTCGATTCATATTATTGTATTCGGGGGATTTAGGGTGATAGTGTTAGTTCGCTTTGCTCGTATTTCTAGGCTTCCATTGATTCCAAAATCGTTAAAGCATGCCTCGCTCGTGTATCTAAATTTGTTTTTTCTTTTTTTTCTTTTTTTTCTTTTTTTTTCTTTTTTTTTCTTTTTCTTAACAAGTCACTATTACCATCCTCACTCCCAACCCCGCGATTGACGACGAGAACAGCAACGATGAAGAATCTGGGATATGGCTGCAACGTGGCGGTCTCCACATGCGGTCTAGAAGCATTGGCAACGAAACGCGCCCGACGATCTGACGTTTCAAAAGAATGGATAACGTCATCAGATGGATTCCAAAGCCAGCGAATCGCCACGAGGCGACCTCTGTCAACGCGCGCCCGTCTATCCTCTCTTCTCTTCCATTTCTGGGACCGCGCGGAACAGTGAAGCGTGTTTGCTCATCAGCGAGAAGGTGCGTAACTCCCAAACCCGAACCCCGACGAGGGCTCACAAATGCTTGTAACCCGATTATTCGTCCGCGCCAAGCGTTTATCTACAACTTCACGATTGTTGAGTCTGGGGTATTTATTGTCTGGAGAATTGATGGCTGATTTAAGAGTATAGGAATATGTAAGCGTTAGAAATGCGTCCGACATCCTAAAAACGATACCCGAGACCTCCCCTACGCGCCCGCGACTGCTCCCACGACGACAACTCGCGCCACACGGAGAGATAAGCATCCATCATGTCGAGCAACGATGCAGTATTTGCGGCAGATGTTGAGATAGACCGGCAAGAAGGTGTGCGAAACAACGGCGAGGAAGAACCGCTGCTGGGGAACGTGCGAGATAGTCGGATAGATGCAGGCCTGGTTACCGGTGGTCGTGATGGGAGTGAAGCTACGGAATGGTTTGGCACACTGGAGATTCAAGGCCTTCCCTGGTGGAAGAGACCTTCTGTACGTACACGCTCTCTTCTACCTTTGTTTGATAGTTGGGATTAACGAAGATATGGCAGATATTCTGGCTATTGCCACCATTTCTACTCTTTACGACTGCCTACGGTGGCATTATTGTGCCCAAGATGAACCTTATCATCGATCTGATATGTCAAGACTACTACGCGGACCAGGATAATGATCCTCTAAAAGGCATCACAGATCCAGCAAAACGATTCGATCAATGCCAAAGCCCCGAAGTCTCCTCTCGCGCCTCACTCTTCCTACTTTACGCCAGTCTGTGCGGGGGCATCTTGTCTGCCATTACAAGCCCAAAACTCGGCGCGCTCTCGGATCGATATGGACGCAAGATGTTGCTTGTCTTTACCACATCTGGTGTACTTGTTGGAGAAATCCTAACGATATTAGCCGCCAAGTATCCTGATGTCGTAGACGTCAATTGGATTCTGGTCGGATACGCCGCAGACGGACTCTGTGGCTCTTTCATCGTAGGCATGGCTCTCGCGCACTCGTACGCAACCGACTGCACACCACCTCAAAAGCGGAATGTAGCCTTCGGATACTTCCACGCCTGTCTCTTCACCGGGATAGCTATCGGGCCTATTCTCGCTGGTCTCATCATCGAAGCGCGACAAAAATACGTTAGCAGAAACGAGGCCGTGGTCCTAG
Organism: Pleomassaria siparia CBS 279.74; assembly: GCA_010093715.1. NCBI lineage: Eukaryota > Fungi > Ascomycota > Dothideomycetes > Pleosporales > Pleomassariaceae > Pleomassaria > Pleomassaria siparia. Next base: position 2,558,370 of record MU005764.1, on the reverse strand, counting down.
TCTTTTACATTGCTCTAGCTTGCCACGCTGTCTTCATCGCCTTTCTGCTTCTCGTTATCCCCGAATCCTTGTCCAAGACTCGGCAAGAGGCAGCACGAGCAAAGTACCGCGGAGAATTAGAACTCCTGGGACCTGAATGGGATTGGGTCAACCAAATCCGCTCCATGAACCTCTTCGCGCCTCTCAAGATCCTCTGGCCTACCGGCCCGGGATCTAGTCCCGCAGTACGCTGGAACCTGGTACTTCTAGCAGCGACTGACACAATCATGTTCAGCGTAGCCATGGGAGCCATGGGAGTCGTCATCATCTACGTGCGTCTCCAATTCGGCTGGGCAGAATGGGAATCGTCAAAGTTTGTCTCCATCGTGAATAGCTGTCGCGTCTTGACTCTTCTCGTTGTCCTGCCTCTCATCACCCGCCTCGTCCGCGGCAAGAATGGCACGTCCAAACAACGCAACTCGGGCTCCGATGCCTTTGATCTCTCCATCATCCGCGTTGCCATCTTGTTCGATATGCTTGGATTTCTTGGTTACTCGCTGTCTCGAGACGGAAACTTGTTCATCGCCTCGGGAGCCATCGCATCGATTGGCGGCATGGGCTCGCCGGCCTTGGGGTCCGCACTGACAAAACATGTGCCCCCAGATCGCATTGGGCAATTGCTGGGCGCGACTGGACTCTTGCATGCTCTAGGAAGAGTGATTGGCCCAACGGTCTTTAACGGCATTTATGCTGCGACCGTCGGACAATTCAGACAAACCGTATTCGTGATGCTTGCCGCCACCTTTGGACTGGCCTTTATATGCAGTTGGTTCGTCCGGCCTCACGGTAAGTCGTGCTTCTTCTCTCATCACACATTCATGAATTCCTTATATATATATATACTGATACTGACGACATTCCAGTATACCTAGACGAGTTGGAAGCAAATGGAAGCCCCTCGCGACAAGAATCCGACGACGAATAGAGGGCAGCAGAGTGCAACTTGATGCCCGCGAAAACGTCCCTGGTAGTTGTTGTTTTGTTTGGACGAGTTTTTTCGAAGTTGACATTGAATTTGGCTTCCATCCGTACCTTGAGCTCTTTTTTTTTCCCCAATGGTATAATTGATTCCCTTCGTTTTTTTCTTTTCTTTTCTGTTCTTTCTCTCCTGGCATCTTGGTGGTCTCTTTGAGCGTACGTACATATATACATAGAGAGATACACACCGCTTAGACGCATTCTGGAGCGCGAACGAGGTTCCCAGGTTTTTCCATTGTTCCAACATTCGATCGGGGAAAGTAGGATCGTCGGAGTCATGGGTCCACATGTACGTATTTAAATTTTCCTTGTGCACACAAAGTATTTCATCGCCTTTCACGCCACAGCCATGACAAGACCCTGGCCACGTCCCGAAAACACGACTGTTGCGAAATATGCATGAGAAATCCTCGGGCACTCTCCCGCTATCATCACTGTCACACATTCAAGCAGCACCGTACCCACAAAAGCACCAATACTTCTTTTTCCCTTTCATCTATTCATATATCGAACCTTGTCCAAAGCCAAATCCGAGTCGACCTGGGTCCTCAGTCCTTAGTCCTCACGCCGCACCCTGTATGACCCCGAGAACGCCAACGCAAGACCAACCAACGAATAGCATGACCCATCGAGTCTTGACGCCCTATACAGGAGGTGAAGAGAAGAAGGGTGCTATGAAGAAGCACTGCGAATACCATATACAAGAAAAGACAAACGCACGAATCGAAACACCACGCAATTGGTGGCATAGAAAAACAAAGTCCCAAATTACAAGTAAGCAAACAAACAAGAGCACTCCTGACCCCTTGATCGCCCACGCTATGCCCCTTCCCTGATAAAGTATGTCCGTGCGTGAAGAAATGACCGTATAATGAACTTCTTCTGACCTTGCCTGTCCGTGTCAATCCCACCATTCAAATAGTTCCCGGATTACAAAGGCCACAAAACGTTCAATCTCCCAAGCAAGTTCCTACCAAAAACGCCAAAGGCTGCCGAGCAAAATCACAAACGGTTTTTTTTCTGTTCTTCCAGTCGCTTCGTCTCGGGCGAGTTATTGTACGAGACATTCAGACCGGATAACACACCTGCAGAGACAAGGCAAACTTCAACGATTACTCTAAACGTAATCATGACTCGAGAAGATCGTTTCCATCATCAGATTCACTGCCATAGTCTGATTGTTCGTAGGGTTCTGATGCACCTTAGTCTATGCCTCATGAGCGTTTGAGCCTGAATACTTACCACCTGTCGAGGTTGGTGTCCCTTCGTCTTGTGGCCAGTGCCGCAGTCGCGTTTCGACTTCTCGCTCATAAGATTGGATCAGTCTATCGTCGCCCTCGAGTTGATGCTGGGTCATATTTGGGTCCTCGCTACTGGTCAACAACAATAACAATTGGTAAAACAGATGGTTGATTGAAATCATCGGCTGCATGTAAGTCCTGGACGTGTCATTCACCTGCTCTTCGATGATCTTCGCACTCATGTCTTTGAGCAGGTAACGAACTGTTTTGTACTTGTAAGTGAGGGTCTCATCGCTGGCGATGTCATCCGATTTTTGTTTCGTAAATAGTTCCTCGAGATGTCTCAGTGTAGCCTTCCGAACACCATCGTCGTCATAGATAAGCAGCGGAACAGCATACTGCCTGGATCTGAAGAGTGCCTGGTTGTAGAAAAAATCTACACCTTTTGCTTCGATAACGGCTTCGTTGTAAACGGTGAGTAGACCACTGAAGAAAAGGACGTGAACATCTCCGCCAGTATCCCGAAGATTCTTCACTGACTGTGTTACGGTGCCGATGACCTTCTCAACATTTTGTGCGCTTGGGCTTGCTTCGCAGTAGGGCAGAGCCGCTCGGACATATGGGTCAGAGAATGGCGGATTAAGCGCCTGAACACCCTCCGCTACCGTCTGGAGGAGGTACTCCTGCACTTGCACCTCTGGTGATTGGAGCATCCACTTGAGTACTTCTCCGGGGTAGAAAATCTCAGTCTTCGTACAGTCGAACTGCTCGATCATTTTGTCCAGGACAGCATATGCTCGGTTCTCCTCATGCCACAAAGTGAAATAATAAAGTTCTTTGAAGGACAGTGGGAATTTCGATAGAGATCGATCGTATTTCTCTAAGCGATCGCCGTCTTCACTTGCAGAGGGTGTAGGTGGGAGATTAATGTCCATCATGGAGACAAGGGTGAAGACCAACTCAGTGAGCCTGTTGAAGATGTGTTTCTTCTTTTCGACCAACCGCCAGATATCGGGCCCAGTCGTTCGAGCTGGGGGGTAAGCATGCATGACGAGGATTCGTAAGCAGAACTCCAATATGCCCTTGTTCAAAATGACAGCAGTCTCAACGTGACCCATACTGCTGAGTTGACATAAAGTTAGATAGTAGTCGTCCCACCCACGGGAGCTGGCTCCAGTCTCATCGGCAACCAGGCGCAGTCGACGGGTAATGTCCACCAAGATCCCTTCTACGGGGGCCACAGTCCCAGTATCCATGTCGACGTCGACATTTTCCATTGAGTAGAGGGCCGGATCCTTTTCGCGCAGGAAGCGTAGGCTGTCGATCAAGAATGCACGCACTTGAGCTCGAACCTTCGCGTGAATGCACCGTAAGAGTAAGCCAACGAGTGCATAGCTGTGCGAGGCCAGCCATGCTAATACAATGTGGCAGCATTTGGCACAAGACAATACCGTCTTTCGAAGTTGGAGCAAAGTCTCATCGAAATTTTCAACCGTCTTCAAGCGGCAGATGGTCTGGCAGAGGTGCTCTAATGCAATATGGAGAGCCTGGGTTTCTTGGCGGTGATCCTCTGAGCAAGTACCGTGATTGACCGTTCGTAAAGTAACCAACATCTGCCGGGCGAATTTAGAATGATATGGGTCGTAGAGACTGTACTCCCTGATGAAGTTTTCGTTGTCTTTGACAATGGCTTCTTCAAGCTTCGACGGAACAGCAACTTTCGGAGCGCCGCAATGAGGAGAACTGATGTACTCGCACTTGTCCTTATCTATTGCGGCTCGGCGCTGGTAAAATAGCATGTACGCGCTGAAGGGCTTTTGCTGCGCATCCCGAAACTGAGTGTCGAACGTCCCGCCATAGCACTGGAACGGAATTGAGGATTGGTCGAATGGTTCGACCTCCCGATCGTTGAAGTGAACCCAGCTTGCGTTGCTACCGGATGGTCGCTCGCGAATATACGAATAATAGTGGCCGGCATCCGAAGATCCAGAATGAACGAGGACGCCAACTAATTCAAACCAGTCCTCTTGGCGTGGCTTAGAAGGATCGCCGAGATGATCAACGTTGTAGAGGCTGGCGTCCAGTTGGGCGGGGAACTCGAAATGGTCATTAATTTTGGTTCTTCTCATATCAACCAGGTCGAAATCGAAGCGTTTGAGGTGAAAAATAAGGTTATCGGGCACATCTTTCAGGCAGGTCCTGTTGAGATCAATTAGTATACTGACTGAGTTAGCCGTAGAAAGGTCTTACCTTTTGATGGCATCAACAAACTTCCCACCGCAGGATTCGCACTTGTATTTGTTGTCGCCTTCCATGACATCACCCTCCACAAACGCCTGGAGACTCTCCGTGAGATTAGCCTTGCCTTGAACGTCGCATTGGATAACGAAAAAGCTCTCCACTCTTTCGGATACATGTTCACACTCCTTCGATTTGATCTGGTTGACAGTTTGTCCACCGTAGAAAGATCGAAAACGCTGCTTGATCTCAGGTGAGAGCATCTGGCCCTCCCATTGATCGAAGAGCAGGTTGTAAAACTCGTCGGCATCCATCTGGATGTTGATATCTATTGGTGCGCTGTCCAGGCCTTTGACGCAGGTCACAAAGTCTCGAGGATCAGCCACTTTGCGATACGAATTCTGCATGCTCGCAAGAAGCTTTTGGGTCTCCGAGAGAAGGCGTTGCGAAGCACCTGCATCTGCAATGTTCAGGCCGAGCATGAACTTTCGGAAGTTCACATTCATGAAGAGTTGCGCAATGAGAGAGTTCATGTAGCAGATACAGCGTGGATTCACCAAGCCAACGTACCCAGTGGAAGATCGTATCTCGCTTGCGCGTTCCACGGCATATGATTTCTCCCCCTGGTCTTCCTCGTCTTCTGTCAAGCTTTCGGTCAATCCAAGGAGCATGTCAAAACTGTTCCGGTCCTCGGCAAGAGCAAGCATGAGATCGTACAGCTCCTTTCTTGTCTTGCTTTCGAGAACTGGAAGTTCAAGGTGTCGTGGAATTTGCTCGTCAACTTCCACGAGTCTTGGGATAAAAAGAAATTTGTGAAAGATCTGCTCCATAAGTGATCCGACGTTCAAGGGTTTCTTGAAAGACTTCAGAGACAGGATACATGAGAGAAGAAGTTTCGTAAATCCCAGGACGACGAAATCGATCTCATCTCGTCCGACGGACTCCTCATGGGTGTAGCTCAATAGCAAATTACTCCATGATACCAACGATAGACGGAGAGATTCTTCATCTCTGCTGTTCTCGTCGTGACTCCGGAAGACTTGCTCTGCGATGTTAAAAAGCTGCTCCGATTGACCTGGATACCGAACAGCTTCCGGTAATATATTGGATATGATTTTCCAGAAGCATGAGGCTGTCTCGGCTTTCGTGGGTGGAGAAGTCGAAGGTAGATCGCCGCCGCAAACGGATGCTATTGTTTGCACAATTTGTTCTCGTAGATGCTTTTTCGAATTGGCGAGAAGTAGGTTTTGGTGCAATGTAATCATATTGGACGAGCGTGTAAAGGCTTCCCACACTACTCGAGAATGGAGAGAGGCCTCAAGAATGGTAGCATAAGCAGAGGCTATAATTGTAGATTGGTCGCTCGGTGATTTGAGGGCTACCGTTATGATCGTTGTTAATCGATCGACAAGTGCGCGCTCATCTGAGAAGTAACGGGACGATGTTTCTTGAGATGGCCGTTCTGCTTCACATTAGGCGTTGGTTACTACGATTACTCTTCGGAAGAAATATAGATACCTTTCAGAAACTCCAAAAGTCCAATCACAAGTACGGATGCCAAAGTGATTTCGAATCGGCCAGACAGAGAATCACTTATCAAAGCTCGGTTCAAAAGGGCCTTGTTGAATAATTGTACAGCATTCTCTAGGAAACGTTCGTCTAAAGCGCTCTGAAGTATTGTTAGTCCAACACCCATACTTCGTTCTAGTCCATGCACACATACCGTTCGTAATTGTTCTTTCAGCTTACTCTGCAGAGCGTATGCTGCGTACTGAGCCTGAAACACTTTACCGGGGGGGAACGTGTCGTCTGGGGTTGCTGTGCCAGACAAGACAGTCTGTGCAATCCGATCGCGAAACGGAAAACAAAACAAGAAGTCGAACAGCTTCTGGAATTAGCATAGATGATATGATCGAAAACTTAGAATAACTCACCACTTGACTGATGTAATCATCACCATCCATGCACGCAAACAACTCCTCGAAATGTTTTAGAACAGTCGTTTCGAACACAGAGCAACCCGGACCAGTGTCGGCTGATTGCTGCATCATCTCACTACCAGGAGCCTTTTGCACCAACAGTAGGCCTCCGGCAAGATCCAGATCGGCTACCTTTTTGAACCCAGTATCCAGAAGGTTTAGCCTCTGGCCCTTGGCAAATATGTTTATCCTGGTAAAGCGGGTTGCTTTGCAAAGATGCATATACAGTTCCTGAAGTGTATTTTCTGGGTCGATGAAAACGGACTGCTTTTCACTCGTTGCAACTGATTGGTACTTGATTTCAATGGCACCTGCGTAAGAAACCTCCGGCCTTACCACCTCAACCTTAGAGTCTGATCGTTGCGAGCGATTGAACTCAGGCTTGGTGCGGATCGAATGGAGCAAAAGTTTCTGAAACAGCAATGTCCGAGAGAATCGGAGCTCATGTTGTTTCCGAGCGGAATCCGACCGTGGGGTATCCATGAGGTTGCTAGCCTCGGACGAAGGCGGTGGATCGATCACTTCGCGTCGTAGGATCCTGTACGTAGATAGAACCTCCTTTGTACATTGCTCCACGAGAGCAACGTGGGCTTCTTCCACTTCTTCCAGGGTCACTCCTTCGTTTGTGTCGATCTCGATGTAACGACTAGCAAGGAGTCTGGCCGAACGATCTTCAATCGTGCCCAGAGGAGCGTTCAAGACCATGGACCATAGGAGATTGGCACCGCGAATCTGCAGCACTTCCTTTTCGCCTTCCTCTGTTGTTACAAGCAGTTTCGTGGTTGGGAACCTGTAACCGGCAACAAAGTCGTAGAGTCCGTTAGTGTAATACTCTGGTTCCAGTTTGGGTACATAGTCCATGATGAGTTTCTTATAAAATTCGGTTTCAAACCTATTTTTAATGGCATCAGAAAAATTCGACCAGGCCATATCCCGAGAGTGGTTGCTAAGCGCGAATTTCCCGACGAGGTGGTCCCAAAGATCCTGGTATGAGCTTACTGGGATAGCTTCGGGGGCTCGGTTCAAGAGGGTGACAAGCATGTCTAATCGATACTGCAGAGCGGTCGTCTGGGTGCCATAGATCTGGGCCTGACTCTCAGTGTCAACAAACGCGCAAAACTCTTCAGCAAGATGACGGCCGATCTTTAAGTTTTGCTTGAAGAACGGTACATCGGCGAAACCGGCGGTTGTGCAGAGTATCCAAATGGCACGCACGCAGCCCGTTGCTTTATTTGACCTGCAGGCAATGTATGTAGTGCATTCCCGGTAAATATCACGGCGTTCTTCTGGGTTGATCAAACTTGCGCTCGAGCGTAACTGGTCACACGCTTCGCTATGCAGGGTATTCGTCAACTTGGTGGACTCCCTACTCGGAGAAGTATCCTGGACTACCCGTATACATATATTCCAGGGTCGTGATTTGCGGTCCAGATTGATCCAATCCAAGTACCTCAACTGGATCTTTGTGTTCAAATCTCGGAAGAATCGAAATATATCGATGGTGTAAGTCTCAATTGGGAGCTCATAAAGCTTGATGAAAAGATACAATTGTTCCTGAGCATTCATGAGGCCAGTGATGCTCTTGAGCATGTTTATCGTTGCAGAGACTACGCGCGGATCCTGACTGTGCGACACCGTTCTCCATATTGCATCGGTCTGTCTATCGGTATAACGTTGAGTGACGACGAGAAATCCGACGACATTTCCGCTGCGGGAGATGATCTGGGGGTGGGACTCGACGCTCATGATGTAATCAACCACTTCTTCGTCCAAGAGAAAGTTGGCGAGGTACTGCATAACTGGATGCTGTATCTGCTGCTCGGTCTGATTATACTCTCGCCAGATCTCAATCAGTGCAGAGTCCATGATGCCGATGCTCGTGACACGCAGCTCCATGCGACCCTTTACGACGTACTTCCTTAGAAGCTTGAATTTCCATGCGTTGGTAGCAAGCGCGGCGAAGTGGGCTGGGTCTAAGCGCAAATTCTCGTTCCGGACTAGTGTCTCAGCATCCTGAGGAGTTGTTGTAGGTGACTCTGCATCCCGGAAATCCATGAATTCCTGGGAAAGCTCGGCTGCAAGTATTTCATCCCACTGACACAGAGAGTGGAGGAGCTCCGCGAAATAAATGAGCAAATCCTTAGTCACACCCACATCGGAAACTTTATTTGGTGACTGGAGGTCCGCAGTATATGTGCGGAAATAGTGCAGTACTTGGCGATGGTATTCCGAGCGGTCGATGAGGCTGTCCTGGTGTGAAAGGTCCAGTAAGCCCCAGCCCAAGACATTCAATGTCTGTGTTATCCAAGATGCGACCCAGTTTTGGTCTTTCGGTACAAGCTTGCCACATGCTGCGTCGACAAATTGGAAAAGGTACTGGACGCCTTGGGCCTCGATGAAATCTTGGGTCAAACGCCGAACCATTTTGCGGACATCAGCCGAGTAGTCCTTGTTCAGCAGGTGAAAGACTGGCGCCTTTTCTTGCCGGAGTATGGTACAGATATGTCTCAGGTGCCTGTGACTCACTAGGGGGTAGTTGTAGGCATCCTCCTCGACATGTTTCGACAACATGGCGGCGTCGACTTGGAGCAGGCGAGGGACGAATTCCAGATAACTCTTGAGGAAGCTGTAAAAGATGTCGTCCTCGGATTGGCCGTCGTTGACAAATTGATCACCGAACGGAAATCTGTTCGTGTCATTATCCTGGTTTCTCCCAGCAGAGCTCAGCATGTCAAACCTCCGTATAAGAACCTTGTTTACCAATCCCGCGAACTCGTCCCAAAAGGTGTTCTTATTCTGGAAATAGCCTTTCCATTGGGACGGCCGGTTTGGGAAGTCGTCGAGCCAGAGGGCGATTTGAGGGAGAACGGTTCCGTCGAGGCTTCCCGCTGTGGCTTTGTCAGTATGCATAGGATGGTTGGAGGTACAAGAGCCTAGCTTACATCCGTGGAAATGCTGTGTAATGCTGCGGAGAGCGCTATTGTAGTTCCCATGGAACCCATTGGTAAACGGGAACTGGCCAAAATACTCGTCTTCGTCATAGTCGACCTGGATGTAGCGGGAGGCGGATTCTGTGTAGTCGCACATTGCATCTTCAACATCGTCATCCACTATGGCAACGACAGGCGGGCTATCGGCGGTCGCGTCTTGGTCCACATCCACGTCTTGGTCCGCATCCAGAGTGAAGCCGTTCTCGATGCTGTCCATGAGGGGCGTAGGAGCTTCGTGGTCGAGGACTGTGGGCACAAAGATGGTGTGGACAGCGTCGTCGGCACCGTCGGTGGGCAGCGAGGAGCCCGGTGGTTGTGAGCGGATCGTCATTTCCACAGGCTGCTCGGAGGAGGATGCTGCAGATGTGTCGACAGACGGGAGGGGCGCTGGGTCTGTTGACATGGCGCGATTGTCTTTGCTACCGCTGTCAAGTCGTGGGCGTTTGCGGGTTAGAGACGAGTCGGCGTCTTCCACAAAGTCGCGGCGGGGAGGTGTTTGGTCGTCCGGGGCGGCAGACGAGGAATCCATCAGCACATGTTGGCTCATTGTCGAGTGAGGGTGCGGAGCGGATCGCAGCTTCCCAGTCAGAGCTGCTGCTGCTGCTGTTGCTGCTGCCTGTATCCACACCAGGCGAGGGTACCTAGGAGGAACGTAGCCTTGCTGCTGCTGTTGCTGCTGCTACTGCTGCTGCTGCTTTTGCTACTGCGGGGCCCTCACTGAGGGAGGCGACGGGGACGGTGCGGACGAGAGCAGCATAGGCCCGGGAATATGAAGAGGTAGGATGTGCGAATTGAACGTTGAGTAGGCCCGCGGGGTGCGTTTTAGGACGCGTTCAACAGCTGTGGGTTGCGAGGGTTGGTTTATTAGTGGGGGAGGTCCCAACCCCATGCCAGCCCATGGCTCTCTACCGGCGGCGGCCTATCATGACGCATCTGTTGACGCCAAGCGAACAGCTCCGCTGACTCATGTAGTACCATCAACCATCGATCGCACGTGCATCTCATTCACCTTTCACATCATAATGTTGACTCCACTTTGGGCACCCACACGGCTGCCCTAGACTTTGGAAGGGGTGGGGAAAAAATGGCGCCCTTATCGGGGAAAAAGGCATCCAAGCCTGTCTACAAGACCGACATACCCTTCACAGAGACGAAATGGTACTGTGCAAACCTCTCTCTACTGCACCTTGTCACCCCCGAGTAGAAATAGCAGGTAGAGGGCAAGGAGTAATGTTTGAAATCCCATCATTTTGCTAATCATGGTAGGCCTCATACATCGCCCCAGGACCAGCAGGTCATTCTTGATCTTCTGTGCAAGTGAGTCAACCTGCAGTCCCCTACAGTATCTGCTATGCCTAAGTAAATGGTGTATTGGCGGCTTCTGAAAACAGCTCCTTGCACCTTTCATTAGCCACCCTAGATTTCACCATAATTCTTCTCCTCCACCTTACTCTATAACTGACCCCACTAGTCTCATCGAGCCCCTCGGCATCCATCGAAAAATATACATCTCTCCCTCAGCCGGCAAAAAGCGGAAACGAAAAGAAGAATCCAACAAGGAATCTCCACCGGCCCCAGCACCACCTCTCACACACCATCTCCTCATCGGGCTCAACAGCATAACTCGGCATTTATCCGCTCAAGCAGGCGTCGAAACTTCGCCATATCTAGCATCTGCATCAAAGTCTGAATCTGCAACTCCAACAACAGATAAGTCCAGCCCTTCCAAGATCGCCGTCCTCATCATCCCCACTCTCACACCATCGGCCTCCCTTGCACATGCACATCTTCCTACACTACTACATCTCTCTGCCGCCAGACCATCCGGCTCAACTCACTCAGCCTTGCCACGACTGGTTACACTCCCACCGTCATCGGAGAATAGGATAGCTTCCGCACTTCACATTCCCCGCGTCGGCGCCATCGCTGTCCTGGAAAGTGCGCCAGGAGCTGATTTTCTGATACAATATGTCCGGGAAAAGGTTGGCTTTGTGGAGTGTGCCTACATCGACCAAGGACTGAAGGCTGAGTGGAAGGGAATCAAAGGTAGTTTCTAGGATATGTGTACAGCACAGGCATTCAAAGCATTTAGACCCCTACCAAGAATGATACATGCACATACAAAAAGTCTATTCTGATCAATTCAGAGGGAATGATGACACATCGAACAAGACAAATCTACGCTCCTTAAAGTGCAAGTGCAAGCATGTGTTGTAGTATTACAGTTTCGTCCATGAATCCCCCAATTTGCATCTCCACTCATCGAAGTGAACCTTTCATGTTCTTGCGACGGGCTTCTGCTCGCCCTTGATGTCTGCCTCGGCGTAGTAGAAGTTCTCCTCGGGAATACGACCCCTCATGAACTCAGGCTCACTGCCCCGCACATAGATGTCCTCGAATAAGATCTTGGGTGTCGCGTCTGGTGGAGACATCTTCTCAGCCTCCGCAACTTCGGCGTCAACGTTGGAGCGGGCCTCCTTATCGATGGTCTTGAGCTCCTCCTCCGAGACAACACCCCAATCGAGGAGTTTCTGCTTAAGCCCGGCAATGGGGTCATTGGTGCTGCGCATACGCTGGATTTCCTCACGGGTCTAGTGTGGGAATATCAATAAGTGAACATATAGAACAGTTGAATGGGGCCAGTCTTACTCTGTATGTAGTTCCGGGATCGGACATAGAGTGACCTCCATAACGGTATGTAACGTATTCGTAGACGAGAGGTCCTTTGCCAGCCGCGCACCACTCTTTACCGTACTTGACAGCAGCCTTCACGGCAAGAACATCCATACCATTGATCTTAAGACCAGGGATGTATTGTCCACGCTTATAATAATCGGTCAGGGCAGCGGCACGGTTTGCGGCAGTACCCATTCCGTATTTGTTGTCTAGTGCAAATTGGTCAGCTATACTCCCATTGCTGTGCAAGTTCAGACATACTTTCACAGCCAAAGATGACCGGGAGATTCCAGAGTTTGGCCATGTTGAAAGCCTCAAAGACCTGTCCTTGGTTGGAAGCACCGTCACCGTAGAGGGCAAGCGTGACATCCTTCTTGTCCTGGTAGTGGGTTGCGAAGGCAATACCTGCGCCGACCGGGACCTGAGCACCGACAATACCGTTTCCGCCATAGAATCCGGTAGAGAACATGTGCATAGAGCCACCCTTTCCGTACGCAATACCTTCTCGCCTTCCGAGCAATTCTCCAATAATAGATTTGACAGTTCCGCCACGCATCATAGCGAAGCCGTGGCAACGGTAGGCGGTGATGAGATGGTCGGTCTTCTCGAGGGCATGCTCAATACCGACAGCGACGGCTTCTTGGCCAGTGGACAGATGGCAGAAGCCTCGAATCTTCTTCTCTTTGTAAAGCCTATCGGCGGCCATCTCCATACGTCTGTAATTATCAACATCATGATTCCAACAGCTGCTATGACACTCGCGGGGGAACACATTCGTACCGAACAGCGACCATATCATAGTACATCTGCTTCAGCTCAGCCTTGGTGGTATTGAGCGTGTATGGCGGCGGGTCGAGCTCATATGTCTCGAAGCTCTCATCGGAAAGGCGGATTTCGAAGGGCTTGTCATCCTCCTGTGGCACGTCAGTCATCTGATCAAATGTATCCTTACGCCAACTCCAAGTCAAAAAAGCCAATATACATACCTTAGGCACGGCCTCCTTGTCAGCGTGGGATGATGCGGCATCGGTGGTGACGGTCCTGAACGCAGGGCGCGCCGCAGCGGGCGCAAAGGCATTGCGCCTGAGAGGCGACGCAATGCTTCTCCTGATTGCCCGTGAAAGCATTGTGAAGAGGATTGAGGAGGGAAGGAAGGAAGGAGTGCGATGGGGGGAGGTGAAGGGTTGAGGTGTTGTGAGATGTGAGGTGAGAAGCGTCGATCACCGAGAACAATTCTGGTGGTGAGCTCTTCCGAACGGGGCGCCGATAGTGCCCAACAATTTCCCGCCTATATTCAGCGCTCAACCAACATCAAAAACAATCCTTTCTCTACAAAAGGTAAGGCTTATTAGTGAGTTATTGGCATGCAGGCATTATGGTCCAAATTTCAATTTGAAAGCATTTCATGGATCACGTGATCAGGTTTACAAATCTCATATTTTCGATTGATGAACGGCTTTCCTCCATATCATACAGACCCTAGATTGAGGATACAAAATTTTCTACTGTTCCATGGCTATGATAATACGGCCTCAAGGTGTTTTGATTGGCTTGCAAAAAACTCCTTCTGTGCTAAACATCTTTCGCTAACGCAGCCGGGACATCTCAAGGTCATCTGCGGGCTGCAGGCGGATCCACTTTCCAGATGAGATTTAGCAATAGTAGCGAGTGCATCAATAAAGACCGGGTTTCCGTTCAGACTTTCGACGCGCTTCACGCCTTCATGACCCTCTGCGTCTTCACCAATGACCTCTTTGTCCAGCTCGTAAAGTGTCTCAATATGATCACTTGTGAAAGCTATAGGAATGAGGACCATATCTGTTTGGCCTTTCTTCATGAGGTTCTTGACCGTATCAGAGGTCTGAGCACCGAGCCAGGGCTGTGGTCCGACTTGTGACTGCCAAACGAGACGGTATTGGTGCTTCATTCCCAGGCGCTGCATGACGGCATAAACGGTAGCTGCCACTTCCGCAGGATAGGTATCGCCGCGATTTACAACCGACATTGGTAAGCTATGGGCGGAGAAGAGCAGAATGACTTTGTCTCGTCTCTCTTCTGGGTATGTGGCCAGTGTCTTCTCGATGTTTTGCGCAAAAGCTTCCACGAGTCCCGCGTGTATGGGCCACCGGTCGATCACACTCCATTGAATTGCGCCCTCTGGATCTGCTTCTCCTGGGGCTCTCTTCCCTTCCAGTCTGTTCCGCCATTTCCACAGTTCATTGAGTGAGGAGCCGGTCGTTGAACACGAGTATTGCGGGTACTGCGTAAATGCAACCGCTCTACCACCATTGCCACCACCAAATCCATCCTCGAGAAGTTGCTTGTATACATCCTCCGTCAGCGGGTTTGCGTAACGGAAGGCAACGTATGGTTTGTGCGGCGCAGTTTCGGGCGAGGTTTTGTCCAAAATCTTGCACATCTCAGCAGCTTGGTATTCGGACCACTTCCGAATAGGCGAGCCACCACCGATTTCCGCATATTGCTTTTGGATCTTTGGCGTCCGTCTATGTGCGATATAAGGTCCGATATAATTCTGAAGCCGGCCAAGGGGAATAAGGTCTGCGTCCGCCTAATACATGTCAATTGTGCATCTTGATTTGAGGAAGAAGACTTACAAACAACCGGTTCAGAAAGTCGCCCACTTCATCCGTTGTTGATGGGCCGCCCATGTTCATAAAAACCATTGCCGTCGGGCCTTTCGTTTTCCCGTTTGCCTTCGTGGCTGACGGCGCAATTGTAGCATTGTTTCTTCTCCATTGGGATGCATGCGGCAGAATGACGGATGTCGCAGGAGATGTAGGTGTCGTGCGCGTGCACGCTCGTGCGAACGGTATGCGCAATGCCATTCTAAATGGTGTAAATACGGGAGAAAGCACTTGGGAGTGTCGGCGAAGTACTGAGGGCAGCGTACGTGGCCAGACTCTGGCAGTGAATAATGTTATCCTGGAGCTACAAGCGACGAATGACGGCATGATTATTTGCCACGGCTGCATGGTGCTAGGCTGAGATGGCACAAGCACGGTCACGAGCAAGCGCGAGGTAGTCGCGACCCTAGAGCTGTTGCCTTCAACTCGTTTCCCCGCCTTAAATATCGTAACGCGCAAACGTCTTCTTCAACTCACTGCCGACAAAAGCAAGTATCGCAATGGCACACTACCTACAATATAGTCGCCCCGACGAAGAGGAAGAGGAAGAGGACGAGGTTGACGACTCCGTAAGCTAGCATTCCCGCAGGCGCCGCATCAGCTAACAACTTGAAGAGCTACAAGACGATCAAGGATGCGGTCCTCTTTGCGATTGATGTCAGCCCAACAATGATCGAGCGTCCACCTCTCTCCGACGATAAAAAGGCCGATCGCGACTCGGCCACCTCTGCAGCCCTCAAATGCGCCTACCAATTGATGCAGCAGCGCATCATCTCGAATCCAAACGATATGATGGGTATACTTCTTTTCGGGACAGAAAAGACGGATTTGAAAGACGGCGATAACACCTTCCAACACTGCTACCTTCTCTCCGATCTCGATGTTCCGTCAGCCCAAGATGTTAAACAACTGAGGGATTTGGTAGAGAACGAGGAGGAAGCGGCAGAGCTCCTAAAACCGGCCGATGAGCCGGCCAGTATAGCTACAGTTCTATTCTGTGCGAATCAGATCTTCACAACTAAGGCTCCGAACTTCTCTTCCCGACGGCTTTTCTTGGTGACCGATAATGACAACCCTGGAACGGTAAAGCAAGACAAGGATACAGCAGTGACGAGGGCACGAGATTTGTACGATCTTGGCTGCACCATTGACCTGTTTCCCATCTCGAGAGCGGGTGATACATTCGACAGGTCCAAGTTCTACGACGTATGCAGCCCTACTTTGGAATAAACCTGTTGACTAACAAATGCAGGATCTTGTTTATCCTACATCGCCCTCTGACCCAGACGCACCAATAACGAATGCCTCGGTGACCAAGATCGCCAAAAGCGGGGACGGAATCACTCTCCTCAAACAACTTCTCTCTTCCATAAATTCCAAAGCAGCACCTCGACGAGCGCTCTTTAGCCTTCCTCTCGAAGTTGGTCCTGGCCTACGAATCGGCGTTAAGGGATTCATCATGATCAAACGACAGGAACA
Source organism: Pleomassaria siparia CBS 279.74 (assembly GCA_010093715.1). Classification (NCBI taxonomy): domain Eukaryota; kingdom Fungi; phylum Ascomycota; class Dothideomycetes; order Pleosporales; family Pleomassariaceae; genus Pleomassaria; species Pleomassaria siparia. The sequence continues at coordinate 2,542,105 of MU005764.1, read as the reverse complement.
CGTCAAGTCCTGCTATGTTTGGGTGGGAGGTGAGAAGGCACAGATCGTTTCTAGTACCACCTCACATATGGCCGATGATACAGCTCGCGTGGTTGAGAAGGGCGAGCTTAGAAAAGCATACAAGTTTGGTGGAGACACCATTGCATTCACACCTGAGGAGCTCATTCAGATACGGCAGTGCTTTGGAGACCCTGTTATACGAATCGTTGGCTTTAAACCTATTTCCTCACTCCCCATTTGGCATAACACAGGCAAAGCGACATTCATCTATCCATCGGAATCGGACTTTGTTGGCTCGACACGCGTCTTTTCCGCGCTTCAACAAAAGCTGATTACAAGCCAAAAGATGGGTATTGCCTGGTTTATTGCCCGCCGAAATGCAGCTCCAGTGATCGCCGCTATTATCCCAGGAGAAGAGAAGTACGACGACAATGGTGAGCAAACAATGCCTCCGGGCCTTTGGATCGTCCCACTGCCATTCGCCGATGACCTCCGACAATGTCCTGAGCAAGTCAGCACCGTGAAAGCGACGGAAGAGCTGACAGACATCATGAGGAAGGTGATCGAGCAGTTACAACTTCCGAAGGGAGTATACGAACCATCGAAATATCCGAATCCAGATCTTCAGTGGTTCTACCGCATCCTACAGGCCATGGCACTGGAGGAGGAAGTCCCTGAAAAGGCAGACGACAAGACAGTTCCTAGGTATAAACAAATCGACAAGGTAAGTACCCTCTCCTATTCACCCGTTTCTACATGCGGTGTTCCTTTTGTTTTCTTCCATTGGACTAACGTGACTGTCAGCGCGCCGGTGCCCTCCTTGAAGAATTCGGCGCCGAGTTTGATAATGTACTCGAGTCTCAGTCCAGCAGCAAGCCCAAGGCCGGCATTCCCGTCCGAAAACGCGCCGCCGCTGCCGTAGTTCCAGACGATGACGATGACGATGCACCAGTGAAACCGAAAAAGCGCGTGAAGAAGGAAAAGGTTGATGACGATGACAGTGGTGCTGGATTGACAGATCAGGACATGGCAAACATCAACGACAAGGGTCAAGTTAGCAAACAGAGCGTTGCGATTCTGAAACAGTTCTTGAAGGCTCGAAAGCAGAGTATAACGGGGAAGAAGATGGAGCTTGTGGAGAGGGTGCAGGACTATCTTGACTCAAAGGGTCTCTGAAGGGAAGGGAACTTGGGGGGTAGGAAAAGTGATGAATGCGAGGCGTTCTAGGATCCGACGCGCGGATTGGAATTTATTCAGGGGTGTCATTGAGTTTTGGGGCGCTTCTCTGGGCCTTTACGGTATGCGCAATACAAGCAAGCACTTTTGATGAAATGCATCACACCCCTCGTGTCATCTTTAGAGTTAACGATACATCATAAATTCTCGTCAACTTCCATGCATGTTACATCGCAAAACATTACTCGAAAGATACATCAACCCACGTGAAAGATAGCTATCGTTCATCACAGCGATAAACCCCCTTACCGATCTACCTATGCAGCACATCAGCATCCCATCCATTCAACAGCTCAATCCCCTCAGTCCTCCAATCGTCCTTCTCCACATAGCCCAGCCCGGTAACATTAGCATCAAAGACCCAATTCTGCCCCTCATGGTAAGTCGGCCACTCGTCCCTCGGCGCCCCATCGTTGATAAATCTCACCCAATTCTCACTCATCGTGTCCCCCAGGTCAAAGTAGCTCTGCGGCTCGTCCCCAAACGGATTCGCGGCGTAGCCAAGGCCCAACTGGTTGTTGAAAACAAAGGCTACTTCTTGGAAGTGCGTTGCGCCGATGGCGGCGCTGATACCGTGCGGGATGGTGTTGAAGCGGTAGCAATACGCGGGAATGTTGAACTTGGTCCAGGTTTGACACGTCTTGCGTCGGGGTGCGACCTGATATATATCGCCGAAGAAGGCGCCAGAGCGACGTGATTCAGCACCCATGGCTGGACCGGGGACGTAGGAGAGCGGCTGGGCGGTAGGAACAGCGCCGTACGTGAGGTTCGAAGGGTAAGCGGCCAAGATGCGCGAGACTTGCGTGGGCGTGAACTTGATGCCGAACCCGTTCACGCCCTCGAGCATCTCGGTGAACTGCGCCGTCGTGTTCATGGGCGTTGGCCCAATCCCCGTTCCCTCGTCGCTATTCGCTCCACATATGATGGGCACCTGGACGAATTCCCCCTTGTCGAGCTGCAGCGACGTCTTGCCTTGGATGAAGTCGTTGTCGATGATGGGACCCCATTGCAGACCCTGACCCGCCTCGCTGCTGATCCACGAACTGAGTGTAGAGAAGGGGATGGCGCGGAGACAGTCGAGCTTGGATGTTGAATTTCCACACCCGAGTTGCGAGGATGCGTTGAAGAAGTTGTCGGTGTTATAATCAAATGTATAGTAGTATATAGGATTGCCAGATTCCATAATCGCGCTCCGGAACAGGGAGTCATCGCGTCCGCCGTAAGCCGTTAGTTGCATGCCTACAGATAGACCACCGGCGGATTCGCCCCAGATGGTGACCTTTGAAGGGTCGCCTGAACCATGTACGTCAGTTTAAAAAGCTCAAAGTCAAATATCCGGGGAGTAGCAGCATGCATGTTTGCAGAGTCGCCTCTGCCAGATATAGCGATACCTTAGCAGAGCAAACCCCGATCCCTTTGCCCTCTAGTCTCTCTCTCTTTTGTATCATGCGACAACAATGAGATTATATATGACTTACCTCCAAAAGCCGCAACATTCTCTTGCAGCCACTCCAAAGCCCGCCTCTGATCTCTAAGCCCCAGATTCGCAATCCCGTTCTCCACGACCTCATCGCCTGTCAAGAACCCCCACATACTCAACCGATAATTAACAGTGACTGCAATAATCGGTTTGCCAATCTCTACACTCCTTTGGACAATAAAGCTCGCATTGTATCGCTCGTCGATCGCACTACCCGATGTCAAGCCACCGCCATGGATCCAGAAGCCCACAGGCAGACTGGCGTTTTCATACCCGGAAGGCCGGATGACATTGAGGTAAAGACAGTCTTCAGAGCTCACGGGATACAAGTCCCCGCTGCCGGAGCCAACGCAAGCGGCAGAGTAATGTTTTGCGGGACGGGGCGTAGTCCATCTTGTGTCTAGGGATTGGGGGACGCGGAAGCGGTTGAGTCCGATGGGTGGTTGAGCGAAAGGGACGCCAAGGAAGTAGTCTTGGTTGTACTCGGCGGAGTATACGCCTTCCAGTGTTCCGTTCAGGACGTTCACAGTTGGAGGGGAGGCGGAGCGGTGGCTATATGGGCGGTATGGAGCAGCAAGTGCTGTGCCTACGCACAACGATAGGGAACCCCAATTGAGAACAACCATGATGATGTCTGAAAAGAGAGTGGGAAATGCAGCACAAAAAGACAGCAAATGAGACCCAAAGAATCCTAGAAACAGCCCATTTCCAGCTTTAAGAATAATAGGTGACTAGAGGACTATTATGTAATTACATGTATAGTTGCGCTACAAAAGGTTATGGATCAAGACCAACGTCGTTAAGCCTCCCCCACTCATCAAATGCCGAAGGTCAAGCCGGCGCTCGGGTTTCTCATCAAGGCCTAGTCCCTATAGATCGTCAAGATAAGGTGCGTCGGTCTGGGACCTGTTTTCCCCGCTCAGTGCCCTCCGGTCGTCGGCAGGCCGAGATAGACCTTGAAGGAGTCGTAAATTAACCATTGGAAGGCCTATGTGTATCATTCAATATTATTTTTCATCGAGTGTTTGGGTAATGGTCGGGCAGACGTACTGTCAAGGTACCAATCATGAAGATTCGGACTGGGAGACCATTCCACAATCCGGGGAATCCGATCTTACCATAGATTCTTGACATTGCTTGGACTGCTCCTTCGCCCGCTATACATATATACATTGGTCAGTGCTTAATCGTTCGTGCTGGGTGTTGAGACGACTCACCTTTCCGGTCGCTATTTAATTTCGACACCATCACATCTAATACATGTCAGTATTTCCATTCCTCCTCGAATCACAAATTTTTGACATACCAGCCGGATGCGACACAACAGCACAACCAACACCCGCTATGTACCCTCCCAAGAACGAGACACCCGTTTGCTGGAGTCCATTATAGCTCTCTTTCGGCTTTCCCAGCGTTTTATAAATCTTGGCGACCGCCGCCTCAAAGCTCGCAAACTTGACCATGGTATACGGAATCTGCCTGCCCCACAACGGGAACAAGCCCTTGTAAAGGCCCGCGTATCCCTCTTGCGCGACAATTTTTCCGAACCCATCCCTTAGATTATGAGCGAACGGCGGTAGCGTAGTCTGCATTCGGACCTTGACCGCTTCGAGCGGGCAGAGCGCAAGATCGGCGAGAAACTCGGCGGATGCGGATGCTGCGAGGTATACAACGGTCTTATTCATGTTGGGCGCGAGACGGTCGCCGTATAAGTTTTTGAAGACCTCGTAGAAGCCGTATTTACCGGCGCCCTGCAGCGAGTAGCCTACAAAGGTGGGTGACCAGCCAAAGAATACACCGCGGAGACCTTCTTGACGGTAGATCATCTTCCATGCTGAGGTGTTGGACTTGTAGAGCTTGTCGTCGACTTGGCGGCGGCATTTCACCTGGAGGACAAGTAGTCAGCTCGGTACGACGGCTTGCTACCCAATGACATGGGGGAGAGAACTGCTGATTGGCATAGAGAGTCTGGAAGGAGGAGGAGAAAGAACATGTTGCCTCACCAGATCAAGAGGTGTGACCATGGTATGAGTAGGCCCGCAAGCAATAACACCACCAAGCGTGCACGCCGCGAAGTACGTCCCCGAGAAGAGCTCAATCTTCCCCTTCTGCGGCTTCATCTTATCGAGTTTGCTCGTCATCTTGCCTTTGTCTTCCTCTTATCCTTCCCGTTCGTTTCCTTGTCGGTGTCTTCGGTATCGTCGGTATCGTCGGTATCGTCGGTATCGTCGTTGATTTGGCCGTTGAGTCGTGTATCTGCCCTGCCTCTTCTTCTTCTTTAGCTCAATTCCTTCCAACTGGGGATCAGCAAATAGAAAAAAGAACCAAGATCAACTGACTCCTGAACCCGAAAACGAGGATGCGTAGTAGCCTCTACAGCAAACCAGTGGATCTTTAATCATCATCGGATCGCATTCAGGATATTAGAGATGCGGGACAATCCCCGGTTCCATAATGATGACGTCGGTCGCTTATTAATAAGTCGACGCACCAGGCGCGCGCTAACGTATCTGACGCCGGCAGCTCAATTCGCCTTGTCATCAGAACTATCACCGGATTTTGCTTCATGTGATCAACGATGTGTGAATCGAACCGTACAAAGGTAGAAAACTAGGTTCGCGCATCTGTTGGGAGTTCATCTCGTTCATGCACATTCAAGATTTGAGATGGATATGAGAGAGCAATGCACAGATAACTCCAATCAATTCCCATCACCGATCTATGAACAATCCCATCCTGATCCCGAGTTTCCCGAGCGCAATCCGTCCGTCCTACCATCAATCGTACACCCCATGCAATGATATGCTCCATAAAAATATGAGTTCCGGACATTCGTCCATGCCGACAACTTTCAACAACAAGGCACCAGGACCAAACAACAGACGCCCAGAATGTAGTTTGAGTAACAATGCCGACAACTTCATCATCCTCGTCTCCTTCCACCCCTCCGTCCTAATCGGTCGCAAGTACCCTTCTCTGAAGAGTACATGTCTTGCCCAGCGATATATAAAAGTTGTATTTTCGAAAAGTAGACAAACAACACGCTCGAGGTTACCATGCAAATGCAAACAATCGAGCAAAGGGGGGTAATGGTATCAGCACATGCAAGCTCCACCCCCTTATCTTCGAACCAAAATCTCCTTCTCTTCCTGCCCGAGTTGTATCTCTGCAACGTTTTTTTCGCTGGTACACTCTGTTTCTCAAAACTACAACAGTCAAAAATGGATCATCAATGCGTTGCGAAAAATAGAACTAAGCTCTATGCAGAGAAGGATCAAGAGCATGTCTCGGTAGCGGTATCGACATCCGCCATGGTGACATCGCCTTCTTCATGGGAGGGTGCAGGGAGCATGGCGGATTGTGGTCGAGATCGGACGTATTCGTTGTGGTCCGGCATGCTTGCTGGACTTGCGGATCGGTAGTCCTCGAATTCGTCTTCAGGCGGAGAAAAACTCCATACCTTCTTTGTGTTAGTCGGGGCAATCAATATTGACAGAAAGAGTCAAACATACCTCCATTATAGTTCTCCCATTTCGACTGGCCATGATGACAGCCTTCTCCTCTTCGAACACCACTCTCCAAACTGCTTCGGCCGGTGTCGATAATTCGCGGACAAGAGTGCCCTTTTTCAAATCCCATACTTTCACTCGTCCATCACTACCACCGCTCACTATCCGAGTGTTATCGAACTGTAAACTGGTGACACTATTGTCATGAGCCGCAAGTCGATGTATAGGTTGGTAGTCTGTGAGCGACCAGACGCGAACAGAGCCGTCGGAACCTCCGGTGACGAGAATGTTGTCTCTCATCTGGAGCTGGCCAACGAGGGAAGTATGTCCTTGCAATACTGCCAAGCACTTGCTGTACAGACATCAGATTGGTATTCGTACAAGCCATGAGGGATACACAAATGGAACTTACCCGTCTGTGGGATCCCATATCCGGACACTGGTGTCCAGACTCCCTGTGGCTATCTTTTTCCCGTCGAAGGCGATGGCATATATTTGGCTGAAATGACCTGTGAGGGTGCGCAAGCACTTACCCTCGGAGATGCTCCAAATCTTTGCCGTGGTATCGTAACTCCCAGATACGACAATGTCTCCATGGATTTCGAGGCACCGGACACTAGCCTGATGACCAATTAGTACATGTTTACATATTCCTTTTTTCAGGTCCCAGATGCGAAGCGTCGTGTCTCTTGAGCCAGAGATGGCAGTATTCGCATCAGACATCTTCAAACATCTGACGGTGGAGGTGTGGCCGCGCAATGTGAACTGAGGATATCTGTGATAGCGATTAGCGCTGGACTGTAAAGGGTTTCCAATGCACAACGCACCCAGTTGCGAGATTCCATACTCGAACATCTCGATCGCATCCACCGCTAACAAGAAGATCGCCCCATGGCACCATGGCCCAGACGCCCATCACATGGCCTTGGAGGGTCTTTTGGTGGAATCCATCTACGTCGAAAACGTGGATTTTGGCATTGTCGAGGGCCACGACAATGTATTTTTTGGTAAGATGCAGACTGGTAACAACTCCCTGATCGGGTGTGATCTGCCTAGGATCGCAGTGGCCTCCTGACCGCCATGCGGTTTCCACCATGTACCGCTGTTTAAAATGCGAACGGTATGTGGTAGCTTTCATTCGGCGCTGAGATTGTTTCCTCTTGGCCCCGCGATCCAAGCTCTGTGTTCGTAGATTTTCGGTTCCGCCACTAGACACAGGCCCGTCCATTTGTTCTTTCATCTGCGTGTCCTCGATTCTTGATGCGCGCTCTAGTTGCAGCCACTGAGAAGACTTGGATTCCACATCCCATTCGTCAGCGACTTCGGCTTCTTCTGTTCGCTCGTCCTTGGAAAGCCCGCGGTATGAGTATTTTTGACATAACAGGCGCCATGCAGTGTCGTCATTTACGAGCTCCCGCCACTTTTTAGAGACTTGCGAGGCGCGAGCGAGCGTGGTAGGGTCGTCGACGCACTCCAATATCTAGCCGAAGAAGTCAGAATCGCAACTATTGCGGTGCCATGAGTACATGCACAAGTACTTACCCGCAAACATAGCTCTGTGGGGAGTTCCATGAATGGGTCCTTCTTTAACCTCGGGCTTACAAACTCGGCCACGAAACTCAGTTCGTGACTATCGCACAGATTGAGCAGTTCTCCTAGTAATCGCAAGCGCTCCGCCCTATTCATTTCACTAAACTGCACCCGTGTGTTCTTGATCTGCGAATCCTCATGCTCGGCGGCGGTACTCCAGTCGGGGGCGCGCTGCGTCGGTGTGGGACTAGGTGCGGGCGTCGGCGGCGAAGCAGGCGCAGAGGGAAGCAGACTGTGGGATATTGCAGAACCCATAGGGCTTGTAGGTGTGATGATGGGACGGGGCGCTGCGGATCGCGACATCCTGCTGGCCTTCCGGGTGTGAGTTGTAGGCGATGAGAACATGCTGGACGAGCGCATTGTGGACGAGGAAGCTATGCCGGAGTCGTTGTTGGCCTGAACTCCGTGAGAGGAGAAGTAGTCTTCGTCGTGGTCCATAGCCGGCGGGTGGTGGGGAGTATGGTACTGGATGTGTGGAGGCTACGATCTTGGTTCCTAACACTCAAAGTTCGGGGGCGGCAACTCTCTGTAGCGGGGGCATTCGACCCAGAAGGGTGGCTTATGGCGGATTGTTCAAAGGTGCAAATCGTTCGTGGAGGCGAAGTGGCCTGTTAGCTCGAGGGGGTCGTGGTCGTGGTCGTGGTCGTGGTCGCGTTTCGAAGTGTGGTGGAGCAGGCGGTCAGGCGCACAGGGGCTCACGGGCTAACTAGAGAGGTGTGAATGGCAGCGAGTACAAACACAGATGCAGGGTGCAGGTGCAGGTAAAGATGCCAACGAAGTGCCTCGGATTATGGGCGTGTTGACACCTGGGCAGCGAGAACGCTGAAGAAAGTTTTTGGGAGGGGGGGAGGGGGAGGTTTGGCCATGCGTGTTTCGGGACGCCGTTATCCCCAGGTGCCATAAATCAGCCAGGATCTCTAGCCTTTCACGACGTGACAACCTCGCAACTCAATTCACCAGCGCGACAACGATTTCTTCCCCCTGCGTCTCTCGGCCGACGTTGTTGCGACGTTGGTTTGAGCTCAGTGCGCGCATATCTACATATGTACAAAGGGTTTTGTTATGGTTTGCACTGCTTCACTGCTTTAGTGCCAAATATATCTTCAAACGCGGTCCTGATTTTGGGACGATAATTAATAGCTCCAAGCCTTCTGGCCCCATCCATCCATCACCCATCACTCTGCAACGCGAACTACGTCTCTTACATGTCGAATCAAAGTTGTTGTTGCGTCTGCCTCGCCACGGGCCTGCATCTGCATTTCCATCCCCAAAGACATTTCGAACCGTCACTGTGTTTTTTTTTCCAGGGCCAGTCAGGTAGACAGACAGTCAGGTAGAGATGGATCAGCACGTCATTTGAACACCACATCGTGCCGGCCATACATAACCGGTCACAAGGATGAATGGCCTTGACTTGTTGGTCGTGCCCACAACACACACCACATGAGCTCACGAGGCAAGCCTTTTGCAAGTAATCATCCTCACAATAGATGCGTCTTATTCTTGTCATGCCAAATAACTATTACATCCAATTCTCTCCAATCCCAAGTAGGTTTAAATTCAAGACCAAATATCCTGCAACGTCTAGCAGGTCACGGGAGTTGGGCCTGGCACAGTGTAGCTGGTGAAGCTGGGCTGATAGATGTTCGCAGTGTAACCTGGGTCTGTGTCCTTCACGTGTCCTGGAATCTTCACACCGGTGAAGGTCTTGCTTCCACTACCGGTGACCTTGATCTGAGCGCACGAGATGTAGAATTGGGGCGGTGATCCCTTGGAGAATGTTAGCAATGAACTTTCCTGTATTGCAATTGAGAATCATTTACCGGATTGTGAATACCCAACTGCTCGATGCGCGCCAAGTATTCTCCCGGGGCGAGGCAAGACGGAAGTGTCACGTCGTAACTGGCCTTGAGATCCCATGTCGCTGTGGACCCGCTGAAGGTTGGTCCGATCTCCTTGATCTTGAACCAGTCGGTGCTTCCATCTGCGGCCGTGGCGCTCTCGACCTTTGTGAGATAGAAAGACACCGGGCCTTGGTGGTAGACAGCCTGGTCGGCTGTAAATGTGACTGACGAGCCCGCAGCTACCGAGACCGTGGTTGTCGAGCCACTGGAGGTGCCTCCCACGTTACATCGAAGGTCGGTGCTGGAGAGCGAAGTCACAGGCGAGTTGCTGGGCACGTTGCGGACGTTCTGATATACACCGCCTTGGACGCCGTTGGCCGTTAACTTCTGGAACATGTCTGGTGAAGGGTATCAGTGGATTGATTTTGCATCTTGAGATAGAGTGAGGAGTGGAGCAATGAGAAGAAAAGGAGGAGATGGAGATGACTTGGAAGCGTGTTACAGAGACAACATACAGTGGCCATTGACACCGTTCAGGAGGGTCAGCGAGGCAAGAGTAACGGCCGAGAAGTACATGTTTAATCTCGTTGTTGACGGTTCCGAGGATGTCGTATTGAAGACAAAAGCAGAGACTGACTGAACATGTCTACACGCCCATCTTCCCTCTCCTTATATACATTTCCATTTGCCTCGAAGGCTGCCAACTTTGGATATTATCCACCTGTAGATTGATCGCGAATACCGTCACGGCACACCAAATCTCGTCCATCGAACAGGCAGATCGGTCATGTAGCAGGTAGAAGTCAGATACGATATATTGGGGTTGATATATTGCACAAAAGGCGCCTTATCATCATCGACATGCTCTCTCTCTAGACGTTTTTGCTCCAATCGTCTCTCCTTTGTCGTCTCATCATAAGCATTGTTAGATTACCAGGCACCGGGTATGTCGCACAACGACAACTGGAGGCCTCCAAACAGAAACATTGCACATATGCCCAAAGCTTGGATGCGCCACCTGATCATGTGCGACAGAAGGGGAAAGCGGGGCTTGTATTTGATCGTGGTAGGCGGAGAGGATATTAAAACCGAGGGCGTTTGACCTGCGAATAGATTAATCCCAATCTCGGCATCCCGGTTCGTCTGACTTTCGGTGCCGGTGCCGTTGCCGTTGCCGTATATTGCGCGGCTGGGAGAAGATCAGGATCCAAGTTGAACAAGTATTAATTATGTAGACATGCTTGTACATACTCTGTATGCTCAGCCAAGTGTTGTAGCCCAATCTTGTTTTGCATCGAGGGAGAGCAGGTAACTCGATATCTGTCCCCGTGATTTGCATTCACTGATGAAAGTGTCGAATAGTCATGTTATATGGACCGAGGAAGGTCAAGGTCACTGTTGATAACCATTGGGACTGGAAGAAGAAGAAGAAAAAAGGGTCTACAAGAAAATGTTTATTGTGTAGAGGCAAGCCGGAATGGTCTAATTATCAAGATCCGTAAAGAGAATGCTGACATAATACAACAAGAAGCCGTAATTATGTATATGTACATACATGTACGAAGTAGTAGTATTTATTACAAAGCTTGCCATTGTTAGCGCACGCAAGCGTCCATAGATTTGCTAGTTATTAGTCGTGTGGAGAAGAGTGGCGGCTTGCTTGGCGTTCCTGAAAGCAAACCACAACGTTAATAATCCAAAAACTCATCACCATGGTGCCCGCAGCTTCATCTTTCGCGCCCATATTCTCTCGCAAGTTTGCGCCTGGCGCCTGTAAGAAATCAGTACAGGTCCCGCAGAATCACCTGCCCCAATATCTTAGCTTTCCTTTGGTACATTAAAGACAGAAGCCTCCCTTTCCGAAGCCATGAGCGCACGCAGGCTCGTCACTATTGCGAAGCCTCTGCTCCAGCAAGCGTCGTCTCCGCCAGCACCAACGCACTTCACATCATCGCCCAAGTGCTTGTTGCCCTTTGCCAGAAATTGGAACAAAACTTCGCGCCAACTACATCATCAGGTCCCGCGCAATGCGCAAGCTGCCCAAGTCGCACAGCAAGAGCAGCTCGAGTCGTCGAATCCTGCCTTGTCTTTCCCGTGTCTCGACGCAGTAGAATCTCGATCTGCCTCGCTCTCCCGCCGCTCGCTCTCTGGCCCAGAGCCATCGTATACGACTGGACACCACCTCAACTTCCACTCTCAACAACCTATACTTCTGGACTGGGGAGGTGTTCTTCCAGAGTTTGATGTGGCATATGAGGCTTGGGGAACTTTAAGCGAGGAGAAGGACAATGCAATCTTGTTACACACAGGACTATCAGCATCGAGCCATGCACATAGCACAGAGGCGAATCCACAGCCGGGATGGTGGGAGAAGTTCATTGGACCTGGAAAACCTTTGGACACAGACAAGTACTTTGTCATCTGCACAAACGTAATAGGCGGTTGCTATGGCTCAACAGGGCCATCCTCCATCGATCCTGCGAATGGCGAACGTTATGCAACCAGGTTCCCCATATTGACAATGGAGGACATGGTTCGCGCCCAATTTCGCCTTCTAGATAACCTAGGCATTGAAAAGCTATACGCAAGTGTGGGGTCTAGTATGGGAGGAATGCAAAGTCTTGCCGCAGGTGTTCTGTTTCCTGATCGAGTATCCCGAGTCGTTAGCATCAGTGGATGCGCTCGAAGTCACCCATACAGCATTGCAATGAGGCATACGCAGCGGCAAGGCAAGTCGTCTGCGTCACTTCAGCCTGATTTTTCCATTACTCACCATTTGCAGTGCTCATGATGGATCCCAATTGGGCTCGGGGATTTTACTATGGCCGCGTACCCCCGCACGGTGGAATGAAATTGGCTCGTGAGATCGCAACTGTCACGTACCGAAGTGGACCAGAATGGGAGCAGCGGTTTGGGCGTAGGCGTGCGGATCCCTCTCGTCCCCCAGCTCTCTGTCCCGATTTCCTCATCGAGACGTATCTCGATCACGCCGGAGAGAAGTTTTGTCTGGAGTATGACCCCAACAGTCTTCTGTACGTTTCGAAGGCGATGGATTTGTTCGACTTGGGACAGGAACACCGAAACCGCATCAGCACAGTAAGACAGGAGAACAGTGGTAAATTACAGGCTTTTGTCGACGGCAAGGGCATTGCCGGCGATGCAAGTAGCGATTCATGCAGTCTGACTCTCCCTGATCTACCCTACGAGGAGAAGGAACAACCAGCTGCGGTTGAGGCTGATGCTGCCTCCGTACCGGATCCCACTGAGCCACCTGCAGACTTAGTAGCCGGTTTGAAGCCTCTTGCAAATACCCCAGCCCTAGTGCTAGGCGTTGCGAGCGACATTCTGTTTCCAGCCTGGCAACAGCGGGAGATAGCGAACACGCTCAAGCGTGCGGGCAACGAGAGGGTCACACATATCGAGCTGGATGAAGAGAAGAGTCTGTTTGGACACGATACCTTCCTCCTCGACCTAGAAAACGTTGGTGGAGCCGTGAAGAAGTTCTTGGAACAGTAGTATCTCGAATACTCCTCTTCCTGTATATATAATATTCGAGTTCTGGCTCTTTTTCAGCATGGGCAAGGCGCGCTACGTACGATAACAAGAGGTTTGGCTAGCAACATATGTAAAGGGATGTGTCTTTGGTCCTATAAGGGCTAACGGGTCTCAAGTCATCCGCTAACGATTTAGCTCTTTAGTTCGGACATTGGATCTCTACATAATTGGTTCAACCACATTTCAATATGAGAATCCGTGCGAGAAATTACGCCGAGTGAATACGGATGGTATTCTTTCTAGCGGAGATCGTTCTTGGTGCCCCACGAGCCTTGCCGCGCCCTGATTTGCTTGTTGTTTACCGACGTTGTGGTTGTTATCTTGGCAAGATTCTACATGTTGCCTGCACGTTGCCTGCACGTTGCCTGCACGTTGCTGCTCCTTTAAGCTCCTTGCCCTCTGTTCGAGTCCTTCGTCTGATATGGCGAACCTGGATTATGAAAAGGCTGGATCGGAGAAGAATATTGAGGGCTTTGAAACTACCCCTTACTGACGCCGAGTCTCGCTCAACTGGGATCCGGCGACGAGGGCGACGAAGGACGAACACTTTGGCAAAACATTTCAACACGAGCGACGCTTCTCCCGAGCTACCTATCTAGAGTGTATCTACAGGGGGGCAAAGATGCGGCGGACGTTTATCGTCATGTGGGCCAGCTCCCTCCCTCCCTCCCTTCCTCCCTCACTGCAGTCTTTGGCCTGCAATTGCTGGGCTAAAGCCAACTATTTCTTACAAAAAGGTAGACATGGAGACTAGTCTAAGTTTGATCTTTTTGATTTCGAGGATCCTGCTCGGACTCGTTGCCAATGGATTGTCGGTCCGGCTCGAAATTTCGAGACTTGGGGAGGAGATTGTTGATCTTGGCGAGTTTGAGTGCTGCGGCCGTGTTGTATCTGGTCATGGGGATTGCGAATTGCTTCAAGAGTAGTATTAGTAGTAGTAGTAGTAGTAGTAGTAGTAGTAGTAGTAGTAGTAGTGTTGTGCAATGACACATACATACATACATACATACAGTTCCTTTTTCTTTTACCCATATCTTTTCTTTTCCTCCTCCTCCTCCTCCTCCTCGAAAATCCCTAGCCCCCCCCAACCCCCAAACCCTATCCATACCAACAACTAAGTCGACAACATCAGGAATAATCCCCGCCGCCATGAAACTCGTAACAATATCACCTGCGGTATCGACATCTGGCCATCATTCCTTCACCGTAACCGCCGAAACCTCGTCCCTCCCTACCTACAACTCCGGGCCCCAAAGAAAACGCTGGGAATACCATGGCTGCCGTCGCCCGTGTCGACATTGTCTTCCCCTATATATATATATATTTTTCCAACCCCGACGCCGGGGGATCTCTGGGGGGGGGGGGGGAATTCAAGATGTGGAGGATCGAGATAGCGGTGGGAAGAAGAGATGAGTAGATCCTGGAGTTGATAGACATTTTTGGGCCATAAATAAAAAAAAAAATCTTTTTGAAAATGCCTTTTTTTCTTTCTTTCCCCCGGACTCGAGTATGGGATGGTTCTATATGAGAGTCATTCGAAAGACGAGCATTTTTCCCCCCCCCCCCCCCCAAAATAGTCAGTCAGTCAGTCCAGCTGTGTCAGTGAAGCAGAAGCAGCATTGTGCGACGACAAAGCTTCCGAGACGCGTGAGAAATGCTGGCAGCGTCACTGGAATCACTCCGAACAGGCTGCCGCCATCCGCCATCCGCCATCCGCCATGCTGATGAGAGTGAAAACGTGCAAAACTTCCATTCACACGACTGAGTACTACAGCTAGATAGGCTCTCTCCTTGATCATAAGGTCCTCTGTGTCCATGTTCCCATCTCTTCTCGACATCAACACCACCAACACACCCTTCCCCTTCCCCTTATCAGAGCGAGCAGATCAACCCACAAACATGGATTCGTACACAGACTTCGACAGCGACCACCGACGTGCCGACCCGTCGTCGTCGGACGACGGTGAGATCAACGTATCCGAATCTTCTCGCTTCGACCCCACTACCACCGCCCTCGCATACCCTCCCCAAGGCAGCGCCACATGGCAGGGCATGGTCTCCATCCTGCGCAACGGACCGACGCGCTACTCGGAGTGGTGGACGTACGAGCTCATGTCCTTCCTCTTCACGCCTACACGGGCCAACACGATGCTCTTCGACGGGGCGGCACTCTGGTGCGGCTTCCTCATGCTCCGCAATAGGTTCCGGACCACGACGTCCGTCTTCCTCGATACGCTGTATCTAATCCCCAAGCTTCCCATTGGCGACCGGACGCGCATCGAGAAGCGTCTGCTCGTCGACTTGATCGTCGCGGCGGCTAGGGAGAGCCGACTGTCTTGGTGGTGGAAGCCGCGCGAGCGCATGGCCGTCCTCTTTGGCGTTCTCCTGGGTAGTCTGGTGCTCAGGTGCGTTGGTCAAGATGGCAATGGTACGGATGGGATGTCGGACGAGTTGAGGAAGAAGGTCGACTCTGCACTCCTTTCCGTGGATGAGGACGAGGGGTTGGCTCATCTATTGGGCAAGGCGAAGTTCGACCTGGGTGTTCTCGACGATGAGGAGGTCATGGGCCGGCTCTCTGATGCGCTTGAGGCCGGTCTGAACATTGCCATGTAGAGAGAGAGAGCCAAAACAGGACCGGCAGACACAGCAGGGCTTAGAAAAAAAAAATGAGTTGATCCTCTTGCCCTGCTCTTGTTCTCTCCCCTGGGCTACCAGATGTTGAGGAAATGAAATTTGCGTTGCGCCGTCTCCTTCCTTGGCGTCTGGCGTTGATGGCCAATATATAGATAGATAGGATAGAGCTACGTGCCAAGATTATCGTAGATGTCTTGTAGAAAGCACGTCTGCTTACTATGATTAGCACGTGGTAAAAGCTGGTTCAAAGGCATGCAACATTCCACTACAGTCCCACTCTTGCCAATGCACGGATGGAAATAAAAGTGCGTGGCACGTAGCCAACGAAAGGATATACTTGAAAGACTGAACAAACGACCCACATGTATAGGAGCCCAACGTATCAAATCACGTGACCCACGAGCGGCACGGGCTTCATAAGCTGCCAATTCTGCGCATATGCAGTGATGCAAAATCTGTCTTCTTCTGTGGGTCATCTATCCACTAAATGCCAGGATCCGCCCAAGCTTTCATCTCTCATGGTATATAGCAGTAGGAATTCAGTGAAATCGACAAAGAAACACAAACGCCTGTTCTACCAAGACAATCCATGCTTTATAATAGGAACCGAAACTTTTGGCCGTCTACAAGGTACCTCCCATCATAAGCACTAGTGTGTGTGTGTGTGTGTGTGTGTGTGCCGCACCGCATCAGCTCATTCTCAGGCCGTATAACAACGGCCATCATGGTGAGAGATGAGAAAGGCAGAATTTGACCCGTCGCTCGGGATCCGAGACGGGAAGTAAGCAGCAGCAGCAAATATGGAAAAGTTGTGTATCCTCAAGTCCAACGCGGCGTAGACGCCAATAGACGTCCGAGACTGCCATTGGCTGGCGATACTGAGGGAATGGGAGACTTTTCGTACATGATCTCGCCCTCGATATTGCTTATGGATGTCTTGGACACGGGGGCACTCTTTAGGGAGTAGTGGGGTGGACTTGACGGTGTAGTGGAAGAGGCACACGTCAAGGGTTTGACGAGATCGATGGACTTGGCACCGTACGACGTACTATGCGGGTTGGTCCTGGGACCAAGAGGTCTCGTCGAGGGTGTATATGGAAGCGAGAAACTTATCGAGGATGTAGGGGTGTGCGAGAGGGAGGGCGCGGTGCTGAAATTGACGTTCGAGGTGGACGCACGGCTAAATCGAGGTCGATGAAATCGCACGGCTGTCTCAGTGGGAGCTGTGCCCGAGTAGAACTGGCGAAGGTATCTTGAAGCATCCGAGTCGAGTCTCTGCTTCTCGTCGCTCAGTGTAACGTTGTCGTCGGCGGATAGGTCGGAGAAGGCAATGGATGAGCGCTTCGAATGGAGTGCAGTGGGGGAACGAGGAGTGACGATGTCGCGGAAGTGAAGGTCCTCAAATGAGAAGTTGCCAAAGGGCGTGTATGGTGGAGAGTGATCGTATTGGAAGGATAGACTCTTCTCGTTGTCTTTTGCCTTGCAACTATGTATGCGAATGTTAGGTTATGAGGTGAAGATGGTTAGGATACGCGATGATTGATAATTACCTCTCAGAACAGTAGAGAACTGAATTATTCGGCACAATGATTTGCTTTTCGCAAGTAGTGCTACAACAGCAAGGTCAGAGTCAGGACAGGAGTAAGTGTATGTATAACATGAGGGGACGTACCAGTAGTTGAGGAAGCTCGTTGCCATGGCTCCCTCGTCCTCTGAGTAGTCGTCCTCCTGGTGCTGGTGGTGGTGCTGGTGGTGGTGCTGGTGGTTGTGTGTGGGTTTGGAAAGGCCCTTGACAGCACCGTAGGAACTTGTACGTTTTGACAGATGTACAGGCCGAGTCGGCCGTGCATGAGTCGGCAGGGGCTTTTTAGAGTGGTTAGACGGACGAGCGTGATGTGTGGCCATTGAGCTTATTGAGCTTATTTTTGGGGAGGAGGGTTTGTTATTTGGAAAAGACGGCGAGCGTTATAATACCTAGCCACCACCTACCTTAGCCACCTGGCCTGGATGGAAACAAAGTTTAGGCACGGGTGCGTGGTGCAGGATAGGAAGATATCGTGTATGCTGGCAACACTAAAGGACAGAGGTGGCAGCTGAGGCGGTGTCACAGCCGCAATGTTGCTGTTGCTACCCTTGCTACTCTTTGTATGTATGGCGGCGGGCAGGCGGGGCACCTGGGCTGGGCTGGGCCACTGATATGAAGACGACAGGCTTTTTGGTCGGGGGCTTCAGTTTCGCCGGGGGGGGGGGGGGGGGGGGGGGCCTTTGGTCACGGCTTCTTATCGCAATCGGCAATCCCCTGTGACGCCATGATTTTTAGCCAGGAACGGGCAATATTGAAATTGGATGGATGACTTGATGAATTGATGATTTGAATGACTTGATGATTTGATGATTTGAATGACTTGATGATTTGATAATTTGAATGACTTGAATGACTTGAATGACTTGCACATGCAGACTTGCATGACTTGTGTATAATATAGCCTCTCTCCCGTTGTACAAAGAGAGCAACCCGGGCGAAGGATGAGTGATTTGCAACAAAGGGAGGAGGAAAGGGAGGAAGGGCTAGAGATGAGCGGGGACTTACAGCGATTGACAAAGGGTGTGCGACGTCGGGACGGCGAAAGATAAAGAGGAGGGAGGGCAGTGGGTGATCAGGACTGGTGATGGCGAGCACACGGGCAAGCAGTTGTTGCACCCAGGTCCCACACAGACACCAGACAAGACAAGGAGCGATAAGCTTTGGAGAGTGTGTGGTCGTGTGTGTGGTCGTGAAGCGATAGCCGGGCTTTTCCTGGGCACGTATGGCTAGAAGCGGCCGTGGTAGTGGTGGTGGCAGTGGGTGGCGGTAAGGCGGCACGGCGGGTCTGGATCAACAAACGATCTGAGTCTCTGAGAGATGGAAAAAGTAAGGGAACTCGACTGCCGTGGAATGAAAAGTGAGATATGGGTATATATATATATTTGTATATGTTTATGTACTGTACATACATTAGATGATACATACATACATGCATGTGGATGGATATCATGGTTCCTAGCTGGTGCCTGTCCCCCTCACCAGGCAACACAACTCCACTCGCCATTCCACGCCAATTCACGCCAATCCACTCCAATCCATCCACCCTAATCCACTCCAATCCATCCACTCCAATCCACTCCAATCCATCCACTCCAATCCACTCCAATCCATCCACTCCAATCCACTCCAATCCATCCACTCCAATCCACTCCAATTCATCCGCACCAATCCATCCCAATCCATCCCAATCCATCCCAATCCACCCCAATCCACACCCACGTCGCCAAGCTGCTGACTGTCGACGTTCCGGACCTTTTCCCAATTCACCCTGTCCCTGTCCATCATGGTATACCGACAAATCACATCTTTCCCGAGCCCCACGCTTGGTTTCGATTGCGGGGTACTTTGTCCATTACTGAAGCATACAAAGGATATATTGCCCTCACTATTTTCCATGGCGCGTAACGAGATCCACTGCAGAGGTAGAGCCGATGAGCCAAACGTGTTGCAGTCCGCTACATATGTACGTTACACATGTAGAAGCTAGTTATTAATCTACTGTAGGAAGGGGGGGGGGGGGGGGGAAAACCACGCAACCCACTCCAAGGTTTGAGCTAATGGAAAACAAGGCGACATATTACCACACACAGTACTGTACTGTACTGTACTGTTACCGTACAGAGTATGTACTGTACTGTATACGTCGTAGAGAGGAGGGGACGGGACGGGACGTTTTACCGTCGCCATGGTGAAGAGAAGAAATACAGTTTTCCATTCAAGTGGTCATGACGAATTAATTTAATAACCAAGAATCAACATATATCACGACATGCTTCCCAAGGGCGTGCCTGCATCACCCAACACACGCCGACAATTGCGATTCCCCACCTCCCTCTCCCCCATCCGATAATCCACCATGTGTGTACATATGTACATACAGTAGAAAAGGAACTAACTACTCTATGTACTGTACATTGTGCACGTCCATTGCACGCCATTGAACTAGGTAGATGCACTACTGTAGATAGATACTAGATGCACTAGACGTACATCCACTGCACGTCCTTTTCGAGTCTTAATAATCACTCAACCCTGGAAGCAAAAAAAAAAAGAAACCATGGAAACTATCATCATACTTTACATTTACTTTCATACACAGTACTGCTAATATATACCTTGAGACTCTTGAGTACTACCATTGTAGGTACTGATAATAATTACACTTGATGTTGCCATTTCTCAATTACACATCTTGCATAACTCGGGACACATGGTCCAACAGCTCCGACAGTCAAACCCCCCCAACTGTTTCACCATCCTACTTCTTGGGTACTGGCGCCTCACGCTGCTGCAACGCCCTGCTCATCACCTGTGTAATATCCTTCTCGTCGCCAGGATCTCCTTCAAACTTCCACGCCCCAGTCAACACTTCGTCATTGGAAGCCAGCACCAGTCTCTTGATTTCCTTCCTCATGTATCCTACAATCTGTGCCAGCTTCTCAAAATCCACATCCTCCCTCCCCGAGAGAAGGTTCCGCCACACAGCTGCTGCCAGCATCGCGTCGCTCTTGATCAGCCCCTCGTCGTATGCTAGCAGAACCCCCCGCCACTGTGCAAATGCGTCTTTGAGGAATTTTTGTCGAATCGTCGCCGAATGCATCTTGTGCCACACCACCAGTCGATCCTCGGCGGCGTAGAAGGCGTGGTTCGTCATGTGTTGGATCCACGGTGTCGCGTGCGATTCCGGCAGCATGCGGAAGCGCACTTGCAGCATGTACATGTGCATGAAGGTAATTTGTGCCCAATTGTTAAAGTTGGGTTGAAGTCCAAGACCTACAACAACCAAAAAGTTAGCCTTGGCTTCTCTTCATTGTCCAGTAGCCTCGATAATGATCGAGTGTCGAGTGACGGATTGCCTTACTCTCGTACCACCAGCCCTTGCCCACACCAATGTGCACCCCATTCTCATCCTCTGGAATCTCGCCATTTTTATCCACTGATTGTGGTATCGTGTATTCTCCCGGCCTCGAACATTCTTGCAGCAGTTTCTCCGTCGCCCCGTACGCAACATACGTCTCCGTCAATTGCGGTACATGTTTGCGCAAATCAGACGATATCAATCTGGCGCGCGGCGTGGGCGGTTGTTGCCCTCCCAACTCCCCGTGCAGTGTCCGACCCTTCTTTTTCTTCTGTGCCTCGGAAGCCTGCGCACTCTGAAGCTGGCTGGTCGACAGGCTTCGATGTGGTTGCGGTACTGGAAGGACGCATTTTCTTCGCGAACCGTTGGCCTGACTTTGTTAATCCAATGTGAGACTGGTCGAGGACTAGAACGAATATTTACGAGAGATGTTATGGCCGTTGGTCTGGACAGAGCGCGAGAGCAGGCTTTACAGGTGTAATTCGAAGCCATTGGCGCGAGTGTTGCCACGACGCAAAGCTCGTTGTGGTTGGGGTTCAAAAAAAGTCGCGGCGGACTTCCGAGACGAACATCATGACTTCACCACTTGGACAAGTTTCACGTGACATAAAATAGGCGTCAAATCTTGCTTTCCAGTGCCGAGTACAGGATACACTCGTGAATGACTCCAACAATCTTGCAAATGGCGTCTTGATGAGAAAGTGTAGCGGACGACGGTTCCGATTGGCGGAGGCCTTGGCGATATGCCAGCGGAGCGGAGTAGCGGAACGTTTTCTAGCGATGCAATATGAGAGGGAGTCTTTTTTCCAAATAACAATATTTAAGATATCCCCTATATCTATAAAGAAGATTTTAGCAGACAAAGTAGATCGTTGGAAAGCGCCTGAAATTTGTCTGTCTTGTTGTTGCTACATAGGATGAGTTCCATTGTTTATTGTTCGAGGGCATGGCTTTGTTGCTCGCCTTGGCGTCAACCCGCCGCATTCGTTATTGTAGCACTCCAGGCCACCTCCACCGCTTCTACATCTACTTCTCAGGGTGTAACCACGTCTCAACTTCAGAAACGCCACCCAAGATGCAGTCCTCCGTTCCCCCCGAGATCCCCGGTCACATTATGCCCCACGACGCGACAGAGCAACTGCGACACTCTGTCGCAAACCTTCTCGAGCGCGACAGCACGCGCTTCCCGGGTGCACAACCCGTCTCTTTCGGACGAGAACACATCGCCGAGCTACAGCGCACAGAATACTTCATGTGCGAGAAGACGGACGGCATCCGCGTACTCCTATACCTCACCTACATCGATACAGGGAACAGCTTCGACCCTGCGACCTTCTTCATCGACCGCAAGAACAACTATTACGAGGTCACGCCCGCTCTGCGGTTTCCGTATTACAGGTTCCCAGGCGAACCAGATAAATTCCTCTTCAACACAATCCTGGATGGCGAACTCGTACACGACACGGTACCCGGTGAGCCTGAGCCGCGCCTTGTCTTTTACGTATTCGATTGCCTAGCACTCGACAACGCGAACAATACCGGCCGACCGCTTGACATACGGATCGGAAAGCTCAAAGAGCATGTCTTCAAACCATACATGGCGTGGATGGCCGCAAATCCGCAACTGCACCTGCAGCAGCCTTTCCGCGTGCAAGAGAAACAGGTTTATCCACCCTACTCCTTCGCTGCCATGTTCAACCAGGTCCTCCCGACGCTGCGCCATGGAAATGACGGCCTCATTTTTACATGCAAAAACACACGTTACGAGTTCGGCACCGACAAGCACATCCTCAAATGGAAGCCACCACACGAGAACACGATTGACTTCAAACTCAAACTAGGAGACTTCCCCACCTTCGACCCGGAGGATGGAGAAGAAGGACTCATTCCCGACTACGACGCAAAACCGCTTCGCTTCATCTTGCTCGTCAACCATGGAAGCAACAACAACCAACCCTTCGGTCACGATCTCACAGTCTCGGACCAGGAGTGGGAGATTCTCAAGGGGTTGAACCAGCGCCTCGATGGTCGCATCATCGAGTGTTACCGTGCCGACCATGATACCTGGCGGTACAAGCCCGAGCACGATGGATCGCCGCGCTGGCGCGACGACAAAAAGGACGCAAACCACATCAGCACCGTGAGAAGTGTGCTGGAGAGTATCGAAGATCCCGTCACCGAACAGGACCTGTTGAGCGTAGAGGGCAGAATCAAGCAGGCTGTCAAGCGCTTACGCGAGGAAGAAAAGGAGAAGCGAGATCGGGCTCGACAACAAGCGCAGCAGCAGCAGCAACACGCTGGGCCACATCACGACGCAAAGAAGCGCAAATACAGCGAGGCGAATGGGAACGGGTCGACGCATTAATGTCCACGGACCCAAAGAATATTTCTAGCATATCTCTAGGACAGAGAGGGCGTTTCGAGCGGGATGGACTTGTTCTTCCCCTTCTTCTTCTTCTTCTTCTTCTTCTTCTAGGCGTTCAAAAAAAAAACGGACAGGTGTCTGTAAGGCTTGGTAGATACCCATAGTTTTCCGTCGTACTAGCTTACTGGACGCTTCTTGTATACAGCCTGTCGCTTGATAACGGCTGTTGTTTGTCAGAAACATTTCCCATGTTGCGAGAGTGCCCTTGCTCAATCGTGATACATGTCAATCGACAGATTACAAACAACAGCAAGGAAAATGTACACTTTGCAAAGCCCTCACCAAGTTTCGGCGCCGGGCAATGCAACAAAACGAACGAGTATCAGTAGTCATAACAATCATCTCTCAGGCATGCAGGAAAATAACATCAACCTTATTTCGCAAAACCTGCTGCAACTACCAGAGTACATGTACAAACTTCCCTTCCAATCGTCCCTTTCAAATCGTCCCTTTCAACGTGATAGCATCAGGTCCGAGCATTCACACTGTGCAGTTGAAGCGGTCCAGGTAATGAAAGAGCCCTCCGTTTCCACAATGTCGGAAAAATTTGTGCCATTCTACCTGTCCGACTCCCCCGCAAGCAAAGGAAAAAGGGAAACACGAGATCAAAATCGCAGTACCACAGACATCCCAGACCCGAGCCTCCATCATCCCACTTTTCTGCTATATCGACTGTTTCCTCTTGCAGATTTCGCCCAAAATCTTTATTTGCCCCATGATGCATATCTTCTTTAATAGCACAAAACACTCAAAGTTCACAAAAATATCCTTTGATGATTCCTGCCCATGATGAGCCCGTTTGGTACGTGTGACCCACGCGGATTCACCGCCACGACCAACAAAATACCAAAGACGAAGAGGGAAAAAGGAGTAAGGTGTAGGGCCTTCATCAGACACCCAAAGTAGGATACAAGAAGTAGTAAGAAGCAGAAGAACTAAAGTAGCAAATCACCCCCAACGCTCCGAAAAAGATCCAAGCGAGTGTGCCGGAACGCATGGACAGGAACGCCGGGACTCGAATCGCCAGGAGAAGAATTTTAAACCAAAGAAAAAAAAACGTGATGCAAGGTCGTTAAACTAAGAGTGCAGGGTAGACCTGGTACCCCTTCTCCAGCACGTGAGCACCCAGAAGATGTAAAGCGACACAAGGAGATGATAGTGGTGATGCAGATCGGGAAAAAAAACTTTGTATACCAGGGCTTTTGGCTTCGCCCCCGATGTGAATGGCTGAGATATAAAAAAACAGGAGCAGGCACCTCAACAATCATATACAGAACATGGTGTCGCTTGTACCTCTACGACACCCAACACCATAGATACTGTATGCTGGCGCAACATGGCTAGGGACGAAGAGGGACTACACATGCGGATATATCGCTTAGAAACAAAGATTTGGCGTTTTGCTTATCTCTGAAAGAGGTTAGTTGTGGTTTGGTTGCAATAGGATACAATTGCTTACCCTTCCACGTCGCTGACCGGCCCCAGCAACCTGCTGCTGTTGCTGCGGAACGTACATTCCATACGGATACATTTGGCCGCCCATGACTTGCCCCATTCCTTGTTGTTGGAGCGTGGCAGGCTGCAGCATCGGAGAACCCGCAAATCCCGGCGCCGCAACAGGAGGCCCATTTCTGAACCCTTCCATGCCTGGCGCAGGCGCCACGAAACCATTCATTGGTGGGTAAAATGGCTGAGACCTCGATGCTGCGAGAAGTTGTTGGTACTGGATTTGTTGGTGATTGGGCATAGCTGGCATGTTGGGCATGTACATGCCAGCATTTACGCCCATAGCATATTGATCGAAACCGTTCGAATCCATGCTTGCAGTGCGTTGCAGAGCGAGGGGGTCAAAACCACCAGGGGCAACTCCGGGGTAGAATTGTCTAGGCTCAGCATTAGAACCTGCCGGACTGCCCTTCGATCCTGGCCGTGTCGTTGAGTGATCACGGTGACCAGGACCTCCACCACGTGTAGAAAGGTTGACCTCGTCCATCAATCGCTTGTAACCTTGGGCGGGCTGGGCCTTGATGCGAATGAGCACATTTCGGACATTGTTGATGACCTCAGCTCGGATCTTCTCATCGAAAAATGGAGTAGTCAAGACTTTGAAAATCAGAGTAGCACCGCAGTTTTGATCGACGAGAATGTCTTCCAAAACTTGGTCGTTGGGGGAGAAGAATAGAGCTTGGAGGATGGTATCGCGAGCCTCGGGCTCATTCCGCTGGTTGATAATCTTGAGAACGGTGAGGTATGCGACCTTGTGGGTGCATAGATGGACGATGTGAGGGACGAGGCGGGGAGCTAGGACAGTACGTCTTCTGGGGAAAGTGCATGTATCGAGGAACCAAGTCAGTAACAAGGCACCGTTAGCGTTAGTGGCAAGTTGAACACTGTGGAGCGCGATCGCGGCAGCAACCATTCGTTGTTGATCCTTGGTGGCGTAATGGCTTTCCAAGCAGGCTCGCATAGCACGAGCACCGAATCTTCCTTGAGCGAGATCCCAGAGACGGCTCATCATGACCTCGAAGATGAAGTTGTTAAGTGGTGCTTGATATCGGAGCGAGCCTTGCATGACGTAGTTGCCGAATTGATCTAGAAAGAGGGCCATCGCGTACGGACCGAGAGCATCAGTAATCAACTTCTGTAATGCTGGAGTTCGGGCGACATCAATGATTTTCTGTGCAGCCCATGTTCCATTCTTGTGAACACCAATCTTAGCAAGGTGTGGGGCAATCTCTCGCAGCATAGCCTCTTTTGTGGGCTCAGAACAATATTCGAATAACTTTTGCACAACAGTGTTTCCAAGGTAGTCGGATGATAGTTCGGCAATCTCGGGAAGCATATTCATGGCGATTTCTTCAATCTCGGGCTGAGAGCAAGAGTTGTTATCAATGCGTTTGCGTATCTCACGGAGCCTAGGAGCATCGTGAACTCGGCTGTGGCTAGGCTCCTCAACCGGAGGGATTTCGTCGTGATAGTTGTTGTTCAAGATAGCCTGGTCCACCTGGGCAGAGATCCTGTGCTGCTCCTCATCTGTCGCACCCAGATCTTTTACAATCTGGATAATATCTGTGCGAATGTCGGGCAGCTCAGGGGTGGTCAATGCCGCGTTCGCATTCTCAGCTTGCGCGCCAGGTGCTTTCGCATTGCTGGCTGACAAATTCGCACCTTCTGCTTGAGCTTTGGCTAGTGGATCTGGGCTTGGCGAAGGGAAAAGACCATTATGGCCAGGGGTAGCTGCAGCACTCGGTACCTTGGCGTATCCGATTCTGACAGGGCCTGCACCGGGGAAGATCTCCTTGCCGTTGAGCTGAGACTTAGCTTGAATGGCGCTGTCGAGGGTCTCGAAGTTAACGAAGCCACAATTTTTGTGTGTAAGAACCCTGGTAGATTCAATGGGGCCGTATGCGTTGAAAATAACGTTTAGAGAAGATACTGTAGTTGAGGAAGGAATGTTTCCAAGCCAGAGTGCCCGAGTCGGACCTTCCAAGGTGTCGTCTCCAAGATTGGAGCTGGGCTTACCGCCAAGCTGAAGGCTCTTCACAGCCTCAGCCAAATTATACTCGGCATCCTCAGTCAGGTCTGCGGCGTTAAGGCTACTGTCGAGACGAGATGATGTAGGCAGGTAGTTTCGCATCATGCGTTGTGACGGCGACTCGAGAACACCGGCAGTCCTAGCGCGGGGACGAGTGGCACTGGCGAGGTTGGCAAAAGCCTGCACTTCCAAGTTATGTTGACGAACGGCTTCATGGATAGCATAGGCGTTCGCCTCGGCTGATGGGGTCAATGATCCGCTGTAGTTGCCCGCATAAGAGCCATCAAAGTCATCCTCTTCGTCGGCATATTTCTCCTTGGCGTTGACCGAGTACGATCGGAAGCGGCTGTTGTTCAGGCTCTGGTTGAACAGGTTCCTCTGACCTTCGAGGAGCAACTCGATTTCTGATGGAGCGAGCTGTGCCCGAGGCGGTTGAGGTGTATCGACAAGGCCCAGGTAGTCAAGGGTCCTCACATCCGAATCTGTAAGCGAGTCTCGAGAAAAGGAGGAGATTGGTGACCCAGGCCCATTGGATGGCATTGAAGCAATACTCTGAAGTGTGCTGCTGCGATCACGGCTGCTGGCCCAGCCATTGGAGAAGATGGGGTTGCCAAATGGGGAGGAAGAGACCTGGGGGAAGCCTGGACGCTGAGGCATGGACCCAGCACGGAGACGTGATAGCAGTGCCGACTTGGCAGCAGCGGTGTTCGCATTAGCCGAAGAGAAAGAAGTCGAATCGGTAGGAGTGCCTGGGCCGGGCTTGAAGGGGCTCGTGGATGGGGTCGGACGAGACGACTTGGCGAGGAGCGAGTTGACCGACATGAGTGCTCCAGGTGTAGACGAAGGCGAGAATCGAGATGGGAGAGTACCAGCGCGGGCACGACGGGTAGATGTCTGGGCAGCTGATGCGGTCTCGGGCATGGCCTGATTAAAGTCTGGGAAGCCCTCGCCGTTGGGCGACTCGGGGATGGTCTCACGAAGAGGCGTGGAGTTACCGCTGGTGGGAGGTCCCCACATTTGTGGAGTTAGTCCTTCTTGTGCTTGGATCTCGCGTGCCCTGTCATCAGACATTAGCTGGATTCGAGAAGGGTGCCTGTTTCAGAGTGCAACAAACCGTTTTGAGTACAATCTGCCACCCAGGTCATGCGAAGGGGACCCTGCACTCAGGCGCATGCCTGCAACAGCGTTTCCCAGAGAGCTGGACGTATTCGCCGATGGAACAGGAAAGCGGATGGAGCCGCTGTTGGCGGATTCAATGGGCGAGGTTGTGCCCGTGGAAGAGCCAGAGCGCGGGGGCTGGGAGCTGAGTTGGGGGAGGTAGTTGAGATTGATGTGGTGCTCCGGGCGGGTTGAGGGAGCCATTATGAATTATAGACCCTGTCTTGGATTGTACGGTTCTGTGGAAGCGGAGAGAAGAAAACGTCCTAGAGACTCTCGATTACCAAAACCAGGGTAACAGCGGAAAGTTGTGTGTTGGTGCCGGCCAAAGGAATGTGAGGCGGTGGGGATTATTGCCAGCAAGACCGAACTCAGCTAACGCGCAGCCTGTGTGTATATGTGTGTGTATGTGTGTGTAGAAATGTACAATGACGCTCGTGATGCCAGGCCTGCTGAAGGAGTCTACCTGATGAAATCAGATGGCAGGCTTCGACGGTCGGCGGTGCGTGCAGCTCGTTTGAGTGCAGTGGTTTGCGGGCAGTGGGCGATCGAGGCAGGCACAGGCACAGGCACAGGCACAGGCACAGGCGTGAGGCGGGCGAACTCGACGTTTTGAAAGGAAGAAGGATTAAAAAAAAAAAGGAGACCACCGCGATGGCAAGGAGTAAAGGGAGTGAGGATGTACCTAGGCGTGAGGTGCTGGTGGTGATGGTGATGGTGATGGTGGTGGAGGTGGTGGGTGAGGTGAGGTGAGGTGAGGTGGGAAAGAAAGAGCACCAGGACGAGTTGTGGTCACTGGAAGAGTTCGAATAATGCCCCCAGGGGTAGACGGCGCTAAAAGATGCGCATTCACCTCGCGTGTTTCAGAAAGCTGGCGTACGGTTATCTGTCTGTATCTGTACATAGAGTACACAATATGTATGTCTACAGTAAGGTGTACTGTATTTTAGTGCACGGCTCCTTTCTGGCAGCCCGGTACAGTGCACTTTGTAGCAGCCCAGCAGCCCAGCAGCCCAGCATCAGCGCTGCAGCCCCTATTCGTGTTGCAAGCCTGGCGCAAGGCCCGGCGTCCTCGATGGTCTGAAATAGACGTTTCGGGCACTGTAGTGGATGCTCCGCCCGTCCTGAAACGCGTGAGCGGCCTTTGCAACGGCCAATCAATCCCGCGAGCATCGAGTGTCCACATCACTTGTAAAAGTAGGATTACGTTGCAGCTGCCTGTCTTGCAGCAGCCTGTCTGCCTGCTTGCCTACCCCCCTACTACATATACCTACCTGCCTGTCTGCTGAGGAGTAGTATGTAGTAGTAGTAATAGTAGTAGAGCAGCAGCTGTCCACGGGCTGCCTGACAGCGACTACAGTGCCTACAATGACTATCTACCGCCGGTACAGAGGGGGATGCAGCACGCCGAGTGCCTCTCTCCACACCCAGCACCCTAGTACCCCCGGACCCACCCACTGCTCTATCTCCTTCTCCCTTTCTCCCCCCCTCTCTCCCTCTTACTCAGACTCCTCTTATTAATATGCTCTTTGGGAAATTCATTAGAGTGATCACCACCACGGCATCTCGAAACGCGGGCTCTGTTGCGTATTAAGTAACCTAGGCCCTATCCGCACCGCCCAGCATCTTGGTTGTGGTAGACGCGCCAGCCGATCCACCTGCTCTTGAGTGCAAACGCAAACCCCCGCGGCGACGGCAGCATAAATTCAAAACAACACCTGCCAACTGCATGACCTTCGT